>JANAVB010005598.1:10668818-10983818 GCA_029216955.1 Iris pallida | reverse complement strand
TTATAGTTCATATTGGATTGGTTCTCTCATGTATCGTGATTGGGTCGTGTCGTGTCATCACCTGTACTTGGATTGAGTCGCATCGTGTCATAGGATGAATAAGTCATAACGGAACTGCTGTACCTTGAATTCTTGAAGCTAACCTGCAAGTCCACATTAGAGGCGAGGGTTACTAGTTAAGCTAACCTGCGAGCCCACATTAGGGGCGAGGGTTAGTAGTTATCCGCACCTGCGAGTACACACTAGGGGCGAAGGTGATTTCTTGAAGCTAACCTGCGAGTCCACATTAGGGGCGAGGGTTAGTAGTTATTGTTCCACACCTGCGAGTCCATATTAGGGGCGAGGGTGATGATAACCTGCGAGTCCACACTAGAGGCGAGGGTTAGTAGTTGTTCAAACCTGCGAGTCCACGCTAGGGGCAAGGGTTTGAGTATTCGATTGGTTATCCATTGACATCGTGATATCGTGTTCTCTTGTTCTTCTCCAGCAGTTCGTTTATGCGTAGTGGTTCTTCCAGTCGTGTATAGTCGTATTTTCGTGTTGATTGGTCTTTTTCCATTTATTTTCCTGTATTTTCTTTATTGCATGATAAACTGCTAGATAGGCGTGTTTTTATGTATCTTGCTATGTCCCCTGAGGCCTTATGATCTCTTCAGGTTTAGCGACTGCATGGAGTTAGTTAGCAGAGCGGGATGGTAGAGGATTAAAAAACTTGTCATGACATGCACCCGCTTTTCGGACACGAGCTCGTGAGCAAGCCAGCTACGTATTGAACGGACTCCTGCCCGACTCGAATACGTAAACGCTGTCAAGGCTAAGGTATACTGCCAAATCATAGCAATGCAATCTATATCTCAATCCACAATAAGTGTACGAACATGTATGAACAAATATGGGTCATGGTCTGCAGCCTATTGGCATATTGTCCGATTAGACTCCAAGAATGATATGAGTCTATAAAATAAGCAGAATATATCATGGTATGGAATCTAAAGCACGAGAGGATAATAAAGAAATATCACAAGAAAGTACATGTATCCCTGCAGTTGTGATCACTATCATCATGAACCGCTAACTAACTCCATGCAATCAGCTACCTGAAGAGATCATCAGGTCCTCAGAGGACATAGCAAGATACATAATATATATGCCTATCTAGCAGTTTATCATACAATAAAGAAAATACAGGAAATAAATAGGAAAAAGTCCAATCAACACGAAAATACGACTATACACGACTGGAAGAACCACTACGTATAACCGAATTGCTGGAGGAGAATAAGAGAACACGATGTCACGATGTCAACGGAAAACAAAATTGAATACTCAAACCCTCGTCCCTAGTGTGGACTCGCAGGTTTGAACAACTACTAACCCTCGCCCCTAGTGTGGACTTGCATGTTAGCTTCAAGAAAACACCCTCGCCCCTAATTTGGACTCGCAGGTGCAAACAAATGACTACTAACCCTCGCCCCTAGTGTGGACTCGCAGGCTAGCATCAAGAATCACCCTCGCCCCTAGTGTGGACTCGCAGGTGCGAAACAGAAAACTACTAACCCTCGCCCCTAGTGTGGACTCACAGGATAGCTTCACTACTAACCCTCGCCCCTGGTGTGGACTCGCAGGATAGCTTTACTACTAACCCTTACCCCTGGTGTGGACTCGCAGGCTAGCTTCACAACTAACCTTCGCCCCTGGTGCGGACTCGCAAGTTAGCTTCAAGAATTCAAGGTATAGCAGTTCCGTTATGACTTAGGCATCCTATGACACGATGCGACTCAGTCCAAGTACAGGTGATGGAACGACACGACCCAATCAAGATACACGAGAGAACCAATCCAATATGAACCACAAAATTAACTATAAACAAGAACTATATATGTACTAGCATGCACGATGTACAAATCACATGTCAGTAATCAACCAGTAAAACTATATAATTGTAGAAACAAGCATATAAATAAACTATAGAGGGAGGCAAGGTATCTTGCCTGGAGGTTGCACGCAGATCCAACAAAATATAGTCAACTACTAAGCCATGAAGTCCAAATCATCACAACTGTCTCCGAAAGTTGAAACAGACAATGACAACATTCTTAGAATAGTCAAATTAGCTAGGATTGGCTGTCCTTAAGTCCAATTCTGGACACAGAGGCAAAATAGTAATTTCGGGCAAAAACGGTATCCGTCGTTGGACCCGCTTGGTACCGAAAATCATGCCAGAGTTAAAGGTCTCTAAAGTCGTAAAACTACATGTCTATGGATTTGTTTTGATGATACGAACCCAATGGTATGTTCAGTTTTGGATTCTGGTGAGCCGTGCACAAAATCGTCCATTGAATTGGATCGTGGGGCCCGCGAAACGGCGATCCAATCAACTGTCTCAGAATTGGACCAAACTTGGCATACAGGACCAGAAAAATGATACGGTCCTGTTGGCGCAAGTTTCGTCTCGATCTGACGAACGTGCACAAAGTAATCAAGAAATTTGCACAGAGGCCGATACGATAAATTTTGACGGATATGCATCAAATTCGTCGCGCACACGCGACCAATTTGAATTCCGTCAAAGCCCACACGACCACGAAGCCATTACGCACCTTTCGATGCTTTCGGTTCGCGACCACGTCGCCCGGATTGGCGGGACGCACGTCGTATCGGAGAGAATTTCTAAAATTTCAAAACAGTGTGCCATATTTTTCTTTGATTTTTAAACATATTTTATTCACTATATAAGTAACTAGAATTTAAAGTAATAATGGGGTTTCGATCCTGGTTATGCCACCTATGGATCTATTTAATTAGATTTCTAAAACTGTGGTTGAAACGACTGGGATTTGCCTTCCAATTTTGGTTTTCAATTTGAAAACTATTCTGTTTTGGATCAGTTTTTTGCCAATCTTCGGGCTCGCTTGACGATGCACATATTATGATCTAAATTAACCTATTTGAAAGGAATCAGAGAGGGTTACGTTGTCGACATACTAGAGAAAACTACATGTGAAATGATCGAGCGCTCGTCGCGAACCAACGCCGCAAATTTCACCCTCCTGACTGCTGCTGCCCTCGCTGTTTCCGTGGTTGTCGCTGGATTCGTGCGCCTGGCCGGCGGCTACGGCCGCGCCCGACGGCGCTGCGAGCGTGGGGGTGCGCCCAGGGAAGGGAGGGAGGAAGGCGCGGGTAGGAATTAGGGTTTATCCAAATCCTCCCTCTCTCGATCTCATCTCCTGGTTATAAACTCGCACGGGGCGGGGGTCTCAGCGTTCGGGCTGGGGACAGCTCGGGTTCGGCTGCCGTGGGCCTGGGTGTGGGGTCTTGACGGTTGGGCCTGGTCTGGGCTTGGGCCGGCCTGGCTTATTTCGGTTGGGCTGGGATTCTCTACCAAGTTTAAACATATATATACAATATATATATTTATATATATGCATACACATACACACGTATACACTATATATTTATATATATACATACTCACATATAATATATATATATATATATACACATTCACATTTATATGCGTATACTTATATAATTCTCTCTCTATATATATATATTTACTTATATTACTCTTTATTTGTTTATAAATACCTTCTATGCATACCTACCACTACAACAATAAATATTCACAGTACCCAAATAATATCCCAATAATATATATATATTCATAGTATAGTGTCTTATTTATAGAAATATATATATACATATAGATACATATCATTTATATAATAAATGATTTAATAAATGTAAATCGTTATCATTTAATAACAACAAAGTAATATTAATGATAATAAAAATCCTCAAAATATTTAAAATAGCCCAAAAGTCGTTTCTGATGGATATAAAATGCACCTTACTTATCTAGCTCCAGAAGATCATAAAATTTGCAAAACTCTATTTAATAATAATAATAATACCTATAATCTACCTATAACAATTATTTAGAAAATAATTGCCAATTCCTAAAAATATATACAAGAATACTTGCATTTACCAAACATGTCTACAAGGCCGTATTTGGTCCACTACATGCCTACATGGGCTTGGATTTGACTTAGGCCCAATCTGGACAGGTTCGGTACAACCGGGTTCCCTAAACTCAATAATATAATTAAATAATAAATAAAATCTTCGGTAAGGGTTAAGTCGCAACTTGGCCTGGTTTTCCTAGTTATGACGTCCCTATGGCTTGGTCTTCCTTGGCATGACTGGTACACTAGGCAAGGCACGCCATTGCACTATCCGTGCCATGATTCCTAGTTGTCTTGTACTCCAAAACTCCACCATGGCTAAAGTCATCTACCATAATAAATAACTAAATAATTATTTATAAAAATCATAAATCACCATTTAAATCGAATAAATAATAAAAATATATTTCAAAAATTTTCGGGAAGGGGAGCTACAAATCTACTCACCGTAAAAATAATTTCGTAATCAAAATTCTAATTCATAACTATTCCTTAAAATTCAAAGTCCAATATTACCTTAATCTCTCCAATTTAATTCCTCAAAAATAGTTTATATCCTCTTCCTAATCATTTTGTATCTACGAAATCTCGTGGACTTCTACCCACCTTTGGTCACACTACTCCTCAAAAAATAGGTCACTAAAAATTTATAACCATCCAAGTAATTATTAAATTTACTACCAACAGCTACCTAGGACATATGGCTCTCTAGTCTTCATTAGCTATCAAGCAACCAAAAATTAAATAATCAAGCAATATTATACTATATCTTAAGAATTTCTGATAAGTTCTAGTCAGCACGATCATTCGTCACTCCGAAAAATGAAGGGACGAGATTCAATGGTACGGAAAACAAGGAAGAATAATCGAGAACAATTATGGAGTTTTCAAGGACGTAAAGAATTTCTAGGAGAATTTTTAAGGCAGAGTGGATTGAGATTTCTAAGGTTTAGTCATTGTCGCAGGATCGTACCAGTATAGTTACGTAACCGATACGATATGCTCTGACCTACACGGGCCACCAAAAAAACTTGTCACGACCCGCACCCGCTTTTCGGACGTAAGCTCGTGAGCAAGCCAGTTACGTATCGAGCGGACTCCAGCCCGACTCGAATACGTAAACGCTATCAAGGCTATGGTATACTGCCAAAACATGGCAATGCAATCTATATCTCAACCCACAACAAGAATATGAAACACGAATGAACAATTATGGGTCATGGTCTGCAGCCTATTATCATATTGTCCGATTAGACTCCAAGAATGATATGAGTCTATAAAATAAGCAGAATATATCATGGTACGGAATATAATGCACGAGAGGATAATAAAGAAATATCACAAGCAAATACCTTTATCATACATCGCAATCCTCTACCATCCCGTTCTGCTAACTAACTCCATACAGTCGCTAAACCTGAAGAGATCATCAGGTCCTCAGGGGACAGCAAGATACATAAAAACATGCCTATCCAGCAGTTTATCATGCAATAAAGAAAATACAAAAAATAAACGAAAAAAGTCCAATCAACACGAAATCACGACTATACACGACTGGAAGAACCACTACGCATAAACGAACTGCTGGAGGAGAACAAGAGAACACGATGATACGATGTCAACGGATAATCAATCGAATACTCAAACTCTCGCACGTAGTGTGGACTCGCAGGTTTGATCAACTATTAACCCTCACCCCTAGTGTGGACTCGCAGGCTAGCATCAAGCATCACCCTCGCCCCTAGTGTGGACTCGCAGGTGCGGAACAGATAACTACTAACCCTCGTCCCTAATGTGGACTCGCAAGTTTGCTTCAAATAACTACTAACCCTCGCCCCTAGTGTGAACTCACAGGTTAGCTTCAAATAACTACTAACCCTCGCCTCTAATGTGGACTCGCAGGTTAGCTTCAAGAATTTAAGGTACAACAGTTCCGTTATGACCTATTCATCCTATGACACGATGCGACTCAGTCCAAGTACAGGTGATGACACGACACGACCCAATCACGATACACGAGATAACCAATCCAATATGATCTACAAAATTAACTATAAACAAGAACTATATATACATTTATCAATATAAACTACAAAATTAACTATCAACAAGAACTATATATACATCTATCAATATGAACTACAAAGCTAACTATAAATAAGGACTATACATATACTAGCATGCACGATGTACAAATCACATGTCAATGATCAACTAGTAAAGCTATATAATCAAAATATGCATGTAAATAAACTGTAGAGGGAGGCAATGTATCTTGCCTGGAGGTTGCACGCAAATCCTACAAAATATAGCCAACTGGTGAGCCATAAAGTCCAACTCATCATAACTATCTCCGAAAGATGAAACAGACATTGCCAACATTCTCAGAATAGTCAAATTAGCTGGAATTGCATGTCCTTAAGTCCAATTTTGGACACAGAGGCAAAACGGTAATTTCGGGCAAAAACGATATCCGTCGTTGGACTCGCTTTGTACCAAAAAGCGTGCCAGAGTCAGTAGTCTCTAAAGTCGTCAAACTACATGTCTATGGATTTGTTTTGATGATACGAACCCAACGGTATGTCCAATTGTGAATTCCTGTGGGCCGTGCACAAAATCGTCCATTGAATCGGATCGTGGGGCCCGCAAAACGGCGATCCAATCAACTGTCTCAGAATCGGACCAAACTTGGCATACAGGACCAGAAAAATGATACGGTCCTGTTGGCGTAAGTTTCGTCTCGATCTAATGAACGTGCACAAAGTAATTAAAAATTTTGCACAGAGGCCGATACGGTGAATTTCGACAGATACGCATTAAATTCGTCACGCACACGCAACCAATTTGAATTCCGTCAAAGCCTACATGTCCACGAAACCGTTACGCACCTTTCGATGCTTTCGGTTCGCGACCACATCGCCCGGATTGGCGGGACATACGTCGTATCGAAGAGTTTTCGTGATTTTCAAAACAGGTTTTTCATGAACTTTGGGATCCGATTTCTCGGCGCGTAGTCGATGAAATCGACTTCTGTAAATTGGGTTGTGGAGCAATATATGTTGTCTATAACTGTTGTTAATTACTTTCTAAATATTCCTAATGGATTTCCCTCGATTAGCCTTCCAATATAGGGTGGGGACTGCCCTGTTTTGCTATTTACAACAGGTTTTTTGTTGTTTTTTGGGCTTGGTTTGCGACGTGTGCAGTGCAAGGTGAATCGAGCTAATTGAATCGAAATGAAGGTGGTTAGTTTGAGGATATGCCTGAGCAATTCGTTCACGAAACAAACAAACGAGGTGGAAGAAACATCGACACGAAGTTGGGTGCAGACTGCCTCCCGCTGCTGTGCTCTGTGGTGGTTGGCCGTTCTGTTGCGCGCCGTCGCGGCCTTGGCCGTTGACCGGCGGCTGCAACACGGCGGGAAGTTTTGCCTGGGTGGTAGGGAAGCCGTGGGGGTGTCGGGGAGGCGCTGTGTTGAGGAGGTTAGGGTTTTCTTCGTCGAGAAAGCCTCTCGGTTCCTTATATATGTTGTTCTGTTGTAAAACAGAGTCGGCGGTTTACTTGGGTCGGCATGGGGCTTATGGGATCGGGCTGGGATGGGATCTCCTTGGACTTGCTGCTGCTGTTGGGGAGTTTTGTGTGGGCTGCACGCTGGTTTGGCTTTGGGGAGTTTGTGGGCCTCTGGGGGTTTGTGGGCCTGGGATGGGCCGACTGCTTGGCCAGGCTGGGATTTTCTCATCCTATATTTTCTTTTTCTATTTCCAAATACATATATATATATATATATATATATATATATATATATATATATATATATATATATATATATATATATATATATATATATATATATATATATTATTCACACACATAACACATATAACCAATTAATATCTATATATATAATATTAAAATATATATTCACACACATAACACATATAACCAATTAATATCTATATATACACATATATATCTATATATATAAGCTTATATAAAACCCAATAAATCCTTATAACTTTTATTCCTAGGGTAGGGCCTATCTATATAAATATGAACCCATATATTATAACATTTATTTGACAAAATAATATAACAAATAATAATAAAATATAATATTAATAATAATAACCTCAATAACATTGATAATAAAATAATAATAATATTAATATTAATAACGAAATTCAATAAAACAATATTGGTGTATATACCATTACATATAGTCTAATAATCTCAAAAATGTACAAGGATAACCAAGGAAGGTAATTATCCTATTTTTAAGATAAAATATCCAATAAAATATTTAATAAATGAATAACACCCAGTTATACAATCTCCTGCTAAATCATTAAATAAAATACAACTATACATATACCCAATACATATCTACAAGGACGTCTTGGGATGCACTACATGACTACCTGGGCTTGGGCTTGGTTTGGGTCCAGTCTGGGCCAATTTGGTACAACCGAGTCACTCAACGTCAAATAATATTAATAATAAATAATTAAACTATTTATAATGGTCATGTCACAATGTGGTCTGGTTTTTCTAGTTAGGACATCACTATGACTCGGTCTTCCCTGGCATGGCTGATACACTAGTCAAGGCACGCCACTGCACTATCCGTGCCATTATTCCTAGTCGTCTGATACTTCAAAATTCAACCATGGCTAAAGTCATCTACCGTAATAATTAACTAAATAATTATTTATAAAAAAACTACAAGTCACCATTTAAATTAAATAAAAATATATTTTAAAAATTTTCGGGAAGGGAGCAAGTTTTTTGTCACGACCCGTACCCATTTTTCGGGATACGAGTGCGTGTCCAAGCCAGCCTACGCCACAGTGTCTGCGGTAGAATGCTGTCAAGGCCATGATGTTCGATATCACAAAATAATAATATACTTTATTTGCTCATTCACAAAACTAAATGGATTACAATATTCAACATTTATATTTGATAAAAAGTACAAGGCCTCACAAGGAATTATAAAATGCTAATAACTGAATACTCAACCATCTAACTAGGCCTCCGCATATACCCATGTCTCCCCAAAGCTAAGATAAGTCGCGATTAACCTAAAAAATGTTAGGTTACCCAGTCAGGATGGAACGAGTACAATTCACTGAATGCAGTTTCAATATATAAAAATGACTATAAGACAGAGGTTAGACATCAATTATATGTTTTGAAAATAAACAGAAAAAGACGTGAGAAAAGACGAGAAATCAACAGCAAATAAATAAACTAAAAATACCTTCCTAACTGTTAGAAGTACCTTTGATATGTGATCGGTCTGGGACACTACATCGCGAGGTCTACTTGCATGAAAAATAAGTAATGTCTACGAGGTCTACTTGCAGAAATTAAACAATATCTACGAGGTCTACTTGCAGAAATTAAACAATATCTACGATCGGATCAAACATCCTTGGTACTTCTCATTCCCGACTCAACAAATTATAGCAGAATATAAAAATGACAAAAACCACATAACCAATGGCCAACAGTAAAATATAGGGAAAATTAATATCGAAAACAGACAATGAACTGTACTCGCCTGGGGTCCTTAGCTGGTGAAACCGAAAATACAATTTTGTCCAGAGCAGTCCACTTGGCTCGCTCGTTGTTGATGCAAGGAATTCCAAATTTGTCACGAAATAGGAAGTTTAATTAGTCATGGTCAAGGATTTAAAATCGTAAGCATCTAAGTATATTTATGTATAATAGTTGAAAACTACATATATTTTAGAAGCATAATAGGTATACTTAAAATTATCTTTTGAGAAAGTATCCAAAACTTTATTGAAAAGAGCCTTTAATATATATATAACTTTAGGATGTACTATTCCAATGAAGCCCAATTACTAAGCCCATAGCCATATTATTTATATAAGGAGCCCAAACATTTAATGAAACCCAAAAACTAATATAGAAATCTTTTAGTCCAAACGTGTCTTAGAAAATATTTATGCCCATTAACCTTTCACATTTGCAGTGCTCCAATATTCTTTACCCCAGAGCCCAACATAAGTTGGCCTTTTTATATATTTAAAATCTAATATTTACCTATATATTTCGAAAGCCCGCAAACTTTTGATACCTATAAAATAACAATAATAGCGAAACACATTTATCTTAAAACCCATCCCCTTTTTAGTAAAGCTACAACAAAAACCCTAAAGCCCAATTTATTTAAGTATTATAGCCCAAAACTATAATAACTAAATATTTGCTAGGTTATAGGGCTAAAGCCCAAATATAAGGCCCAGTCGAAACTACACAACATCTAATAAACTATATATAAAGAAAACAGACCCAAGGCCTGGCCCGTAAATAATTAGTTAAATCTAAGAGATAAATCAAAGACCCATGACCCTGGTGGGCTCCGGCCTAATGATCCTAATGGATCACCCGACAAAAAGGAAGACTGAGACATTTAAATGTCTGTTCTTCCTCAAAAGAAAGAAAGAGAGAGAGAGAGAGAGTAAAGGAGAGGATGAGAAAGGAAGATTGGGAGACGAGCTCACCTCGCTGTTGCTCAACGCGGGGGAGAAACCGACAAGGTCTCGGCGATCAACGGGGACTCCGTCACTCCGGAGGGGCTCGTTGCTGGAAGAGCGGGGTTGTCGTGGTTGTTCTGGCGGCGCTTGGCCGGCTCGCGTCGGACGGAGGAGAGGCACCACGGAAGTGACGTCGTGGACGAGGCGCCGGTCGCAATTAAGGCCGGGCTCGCAACGAGGAGCTCCTGGTCGTGATAGCTCGTGCAGAAGGCTCGAGGTGGTGTCGGGATGTCGGCGCTCATGCGCGATGGAGAGTCGGTCCAACTCGACTGGACCAACTCTGCTGCGGTGCGGAGGGGCCTCAGGATCGGCCGCGCCACATGCTGGCGGTGCTCGGCATCGGGGTTTGCAGCGTGGTAGCGGCGCCAAAACTTTCGGCCGAGGGGGGATCTCCCGGTGCGGCATATCTGAAGGCGCGTCCTGGTTCGGTGAAGACGCACGACGCGGAGAGGACTCTCGACGGACTCGGGTCGAGGCGGTCGGTGCAGAGGTGGGACTCGACTGGGTAGGTGTTTGGCTTGTGGTTTGTTGGTATTGACTGTGTCAACACGGACACGGGGTTCGTACTGGGTGTAATGAACTGGACACAAAAATAGTAGAATTTATGTGGACACGGGCACGGACACTTGGCTGACACGACGGTGGTGGACACTTGGCTGACACGACGGTGGTGGCTTGCTGTGTTCAATGGCGGTGGCGGTGGTGATGTTTAATGGCGGTGGCTGATGGTGTTTGGGGATCGGCTGGGAAGCTCGACGGGTCGGTACATGGTGGTTGTGGGTTTTGCGGACACGGCGAATGTGGTGATGGTTGTTGCATGGTTATGTTTAGATGGTTAGAAGTGCCCCTTTAAATAGGTGTGGAGAACTCCTAATTGGATGAGGACTACGAGTCCATTGGATAATCCTTTCCCCTTCATTTAAATCAAGATAGATTTTTTTTAAACAAAATATAATATAAATGATTAGAATGAAATTTTAGAGTACTTATTCTATTTTATCAAATACAATCAAATAACTTATTAATTTAAAGTAATATTTGATGTTAGCAAAGTAAATTCAAATCCAAATCAATTAGTTGGTTACTATAACAATTCAAAATAATATTTGTTGTCATCCAGGTAACTCAACATCTCTCTTTATAATAATAATCCAATTGAAAATATTTAACAAATCTTTTCCTTGATAAAATTTATTTATACTTTTCGAAGCCACTTTTGAATTTCATATTTTAAAAGTCCAAAATTACTACTAATTATTTTTGTAATGCCCAATAATGAAATTCAAGAATAAATAATTTTTATTAAAACCGAATAATAATTTTTTAAATAATAATCTTTAAACTATTTTTGAAAAATAACGTTGATATGTTTCGAAGAGAACCTATTCCAAAACACGATTAAAAGAAAAGTTCAATAAATTAAAATAAGTAAAAATTTGGAAATTTTGGGATGAGGAGTTACAAATCTACCCACCTTAGAAAGAAATTCGTCCTCAAATTTGGGGACTACTACGATAGACGGACTTGGTTGGTCGGTAAAGGTAGAAAAAATTTAGGATGAGAACATATTGATCACAGAGGTGAAAGAAAAAAGACTGTAAATTTAGGGTTAGGTTTTTAGAGAATTGGGAATTCTAGAGATTTAGGAATTAGGGTGTGGGAAGAAAATAGAGTCCTCTATTTGATCAAATTAAATAAAATTAATCCTAAAAGGAATTTGAATTAATATCTAATATTATAAAAATGGATTATTGAATTCAAATCATAAAATAATTGATATTACTAATTGAAGTAATATTTTTTTAGGAGGTTTATTTCTATCAATACCAAAATTACCTTAAAAATGATTTGACAAATTAATAAATATCCAATATCTTCAATAGTTATAAAAATAGAGTTCAATTAAGTCTAGAATGATCAATACCAATATTGGTCATAATAGGAGAATATTGAATATTGACTATAACTAAAAAAATTAATTTTTATAAACACAATTCACATCCAAAATAATATAGAAAGATTTCACAATAATCTATAATCAAGTACTAAATCAAATTTAACCCTATTTTTTTTAAACAAAATCAAGTTTAATACTTAACATACTCAAATAATTTGTAGATACCTCTCTAAACCCAAAAATATTTTGAACATATAATTGACAAACTTTTTTAAAAAAAAATTTGAAAAGAAGGGTTACAAAACTAGTCATCTCAAAAATTTCTTCCTTGAATTTTTCGAAGGGCAGATCAATCGTGATTAAGAATATATTCAAGAAAAAATAATTTGATCAATGAGCAAGCGAGTTAGATCGTGAATAAGAATGATCATTTAAGGAAAGATACAACGTAGAACGATTATAATTATAGTCAACTAGTTTTTGTCACGATCAAAGTCTTTTAGGAACAATCAAAATTGAAATTGGTTTGGCATGATTAATTCGATTAACTATTTAGGCAAAATTATTTAATCACGATTACAGAATCAAAATCTAAAAAGAAATATGCGAATTGTCACGACTGAAATTTAATCAAAACAGTCTAGTTGCGATCAAAAGTCGTTGAAGGACGATCAAAATTGGAAATCATTTTGGCACGAAGCAAAATTATTTAGGCACAATTATATAATCAAGACCTAGGTACTCTAGCGAAGAGGAATCAAAATAGGTTTAAATAATTTTAGGAAACCTAATAATGATAGTAAAAGGCAAAAATAAAGGTTGAAGAATAAGAACTGGTCAAATTTAAAGCCAGAGTTCTTGAAAATTCGAACCATGAAATCAAATTAGTCACATGCCAAAAAGAATGTAGCCTCTATAATATTTGAAAACCATAAGTATATTCGAACTCATTCAACCGAGAATCCATGCCTCGCCAGTGTACATCTGGCTGCAGTAAACCCTTGGTTTCATGACTCAAATATAATATAATATCGAATATTTTATCGACTGTACCCAATATTGACATACAACTCAAAAGTCAAAATAGGTCAACTAGGACATAGTTCTAATAACATTCGCTAACTTACATTTACTCGAGATTACTTCAACTTAGGGATCATGCCACGCCAATGCGCTGCTGGCTGCAATGAACCCGCAGTCTTGATAAATCAAATAAGTGACGACAGTGCGCTGTTGTCTTGCTATTGTAAGTCATCAAAATTATTCCAACTATATTCCCAAGAGTTTCGAAGGGTTTCTAAAATTCACACAAATTAATCAAGATAGAAAAAGTGCCAGTATCCGTCCTTGAGTGAAAGCATCAGTAAAACAATCGATGAGGCATCGTTTTTAAAAATCAAACGATTGAAAATTTAAAGAGGATGAGTGGGGATTTAATACATAGATAATTGAAGTAGGTTAGGCTCAAACTCAATAAATGAAAATATGGTATTGACTTTTAGAAAACAATTACTTATGAAAATTAAGTAATGCAGCCTAGGCATGAAGATAATTCGAACAGATTCCAAGGTGACTAAGATAGGAGAATTATAATTATCTGCCCTTCAAAATCCATTCTTGAAAAAAATGAGTAACTAGAAAAGGTAATGATCGATGCCAAACTAAGTAAAAATTTCGATCCCTATTTCAAGGCTATTCAACATTCAATGATTGAGAGGAACAATATTGAGTCAAAACTAACTCGAGATTAATATATAGATATTTTGAGTGAGAAATTATTTTAAAAACTAATAATTCTTTAGGTCCAAGGAAAAATATAAGTTATACAACTTACGATATGACAATGTTTTTAAGAAAGCACAAACGATCAAGGTTAGGAAGAAAATGATTGAAGACAATAGAAATAGAAAATTCAATTTCTTTCTCTCTATTATTCAGGGATCGAGATAAAACATGTACATATCTTGAATTTCATCAAAGGCTAACTCAGAGCAAAGTTAGGTTCGAAAGTTAATAGATAAAAAAATAGAACATCTACTCTTAGAAAAGAAAATAATTACTGGGACTAATGGAAACTAAATAAGCAGAACAGACCTTACGATGGGATAATAATGTTTTAGCTGGACAAAACAGATAATTCGATCAAGGTTTAGGGATTTAGTCCTAGGAAGGCCAAATTTACCAAGTGAAATGGTCTACCCACCTTAGACCCAACCACCATGTCAAAACACAATGGTACATCCTTCTAGTGAAATTCCTGAGCTTCCTGATGGGTTTGAAATTTAATAAATCCTACCTAAATCACATGGCCTATATAGCAAAGTTAACTCCTCAACAGTCAACTGAACAAGGGACTCATAGTCCTAGTTATTCTCCCAAAAATCTAATTAAGCCTAGTTATGAATAAGCACGTCCTAGTCGCAGGCTCGCAATAATACGACTAACTTAAGTACTATTACGAGTTCGCAAAATTTGCGAAGACGGACCTGCATGGGCCACCAAAAAAACTTGTCACGACCCGTACCCGCTTTTCGGGATACGAGTGCGTGTCCAAGCTAGCCTACGCCGCAGTGTCGGCGGTAGAACGCTGTCAAGGCCATGATGCTCGATATCACAAAATAATAATATACTTTATTTGCTCATTCACAAAACTAAGTGGATTACAATATTCAACATTTACATTTGAGTACAAGGTCTCACAAGAAATTATAAAATGCTAATAACTACTCAACCATCTAATTAGGCCTCCGCATATACCCATGTCTCCCCAAAGCTAAGATAAGTCACGATTAACCTGAAAAATGTTGGGTTACCCGGTCAGGATGGAACAAGTACAATTCACTGAATACAGTTTCAATATATAAAAATGACTATAAAACAGAGGTTAGACATTAATTATATGTTTTGAAAATAAACAGAAAAAGACGTGAGAAAAGACGAGAAATTAACAGCAAATAAATAAACTAAAAATACCTTCCTAACTGTTAGAAGTACCTTTGATATGTGATCGGTCTGGGACACTACATCGCGAGGTCTACGAGGTCTACTTGCATGAAAAATAAATAATGTCTACGAGGTCTACTTGCAGAAATTAAACAATATCTACGAGGTCTACTTGCAGAAATTAAACAATGTCTACGATCGGATCAAACATCCTTGGTACTTCTCATTCCCGACTCAACAAATTATAGCAGAATATAAAAATGACAAAAACCACATAACCAATGGCCAACAATAAAATATAGGAAAAATCAATATCGAAAACAGACAATGAACTGTACTCGCCTGGGGTCCTTAGCTGGTGAAACCGAAAATACAATTTTGTCTAGAGCAGTCCACTTGGCTCGCTCGTTGTTGATGCAAGGAATTCCATATTCGTCACGAAATAGGAAGTTTAATTAGTCATGGTCAAGGATTTAAAATCGTAAGCATCTAAGTATATTTATGTATAATAGTTGAAAACTACATATATTTTAGAAGCATAATAGGTATACTTAAAATTATCTTTTGAGAAAGTATCCAAAACTTTATTGAAAAGAGCCTTTAATATATATAACTTTAGGATGTACTATTCCAATGAAGCCCAATTACTAAGCCCATAGCCATATTATTTATATAAGGAGCCCAAACATTTAATGAAACCCAAAAACTAATATAGAAATCTTTTAGTCCAAACGTGTCTTAGAAAATATTTATGCCTATTAACCTTTCACATTTGCAGTGCTCCAAATATTCTTTACCCCAGAGCCCAACATAAGTTGGCCTTTTTATATATTTAAAATCTAATATTTACCTATATATTTCGAAAACCCGCAAACTTTTGATACCTATAAAATAACAATAATAGCGAAACACATTTATCTTAAAACCCATCCCCTTTTTAGTAAAGCTACAACAAAAACCCTAAAGCCCAATTTATTTAAGTATTATAGCCCAAAACTATAATAACTAAATATTTGCTGGGTTATAGGGCTAAAGCCCAAATATAAGGCCAAGTCGAAACTACACAACATCTAATAAACTATATATAAAGAAAACAGACCCAAGGCCTGGCCCGTAAATAATTAGTTAAATCTAAGAGATAAAATCAAAGACCCATGACCCTGGTGGGCTCTGGACTAATGATCCTAGTGGATCACCCCACAAAAAAGAAGAATGAGACATTTAATATATGTTCTTCCTCAAAAGAAATAAAGAGAGAAAGTAAAGGAGAGGATGAGAAAGGAAGATTGGGAGACGAGCTCACCTCGCTGTTGCTCAACACGGGGTTGAAGCCGACAAGGGCTCGGCGATCAACGGGGACTCCGTCACTCCGGAGGGGCTCGTTGCTGGAAGAGCGGGGTTGTCGTGGTTGTTCTGGCGACGCTTGGCCGGCTCGCGTCGGACGAAGGAGAGGCACCGCGGAAGTGACGCCGTGGATGAGGCGCCGGTCGCAATTGAGGGTCTGGGCTCGCCACGAGGAGCACCTGGTCGCGGTGGCTCGCGTAGAAGGCTTGAGGTGGTGCCGGGATGTCGACGCTCATGCGCGATGGAGAGTCGGTCCAACTCGACTGGACCAACTCTGATGCGGCGCGGAAGGGCCTCAGGATCGGCCGCGCTACATGCTGGCGGTGCTCGGCGTCGGGGTCCGCAGCATTGTGGCGGTGCCGAAACTTCCGGCCGATGGGGGATCGCCTGGTACGGCGTAGCTGAAGGCGCGTCCTGGTTCGGTAAAGACGCATGACGCGGAGAGGACTCTCGACGGACTCGGGTTGAGGCGGTCGGTGCAGAGATGGGACTCGACTGGGTCGGTGTTTGGCTTGTGGTTTGTTGATATTGACTGTGTCGACACGGACACGGGGTTCGTACTGGGTGTAATGAACTGGACACAAAAATAGTGGAATTTATGTGAACACGGGCACGGACACTTGGCTGACACAACGGTGGTGGCTTGCTGTGTTCAATGGGGGTGGCGGTGGTGATGTTTAATGGTGGTGGCTGATGGTGTTTGGGGATCGGCTGAGAAGCTCGACGGGTCGGTACATGGTGGTTATGGGTTTTGCGGACACGGTGAATGTGGTGATGGTTGTTGCATGGTTATGTTTAGATGGTTAGAAGTGCCCCTTTAAATAGGTGTGGAGAACTCCTAATTGGATGAGGACTACGAGTCCAATGGATAATCCTTTCCCCTTTATTTAAATCAAGATAGATTTTTTAAACAAAATATAATCTTATCACTATCCATAAATGATTAGAATGAAATTTTAGAGTACTTATTCTATTTTATCAAATACAATCAAATAACTTATTAATTTACAATAATATTTGATGCTAGCAATGTAATTCAAATCCAAATCAATTGGCTGGTTACTATAACAATTCAAAATAATGTTTGTTGTCATCCAGGTAACTCAACATCTCTCTTTATAATAATAATCCTATTGAAAATATTTAACAAATCTTTTCCTTGATAAAATTTATTTATACTTTTCGAAGCCACTTTTGAATTTCATATTTTAAAAGTCCAAAATTACTAACTAATTATTTTTGTAATGCCCAATAATGAAATTCAAGAATAAATAATTTTTATTAAAACCGAATAATAATTTTTTAAATAATAATCTTTAAACTAGTTTTGAAAAATAATGTTTATACGTTTCGAAGAGAACCTATTCCAAAACATGATTAAAAGAAAAGTTCAATAAATTAAAATAAGTAAAAATTTGGAAATTTCGGGATTAGTTAGCAGAGCGGGATGGTAGAGGATTATGATGTATGATACATGTATTTGCTTGTGATATTTCTTTATTACCTTCTCGTGCTTTATATTCCGTACCATGATATATTCTGCTTATTTTATAGACTCATATCATTCTTGGAGTCTAATCGAACAATATGATAATGGGCTGCAGACCATGACCCATAATTGTTCATTCGTGTTTCGTATTCTTATTATGGATTGAGATATAGATTGTATTGCCATGATTTGGCAGTATACCATAACCTTAACAGCATTTATGTATTCGAGTCGGGCTGGAGTCCGCTCGATATGTAGCTGGCTTGCTCACGAGCTTGCGTCCGAAAAGCGGGTGCGGGTCGTGACAATTTTTTTTTTGTGGCCCATGGAGGTCAGAGCATATCGTGTCGGTTACGTAACTGTACTGATACGAGCCTGCGAATACGACTAAACCCTTAGAAATCTCAATCCACTCTGCCTTGAAATTTCTTTACCGTATTTAAAACCTCGTATTCGTTTTCGATTATTCTCCCTTGCCCTCCAGTACCATTGATTCTCGTCCCTTCCTATTTCGAGGTGAGGAATGGTCGTGTTGTTTAGAATTCATCAGAAATTCCTAAGTTATAGTATAATATTGCTTGATTATTGAGTTTTGATTTTTTTTTAGATATGAGGGATTATAGATGCTATATGCCTAGATATCTATCGGTAGAATTGTTAGCAACTAGTTACAAGATCATAAGATTTTAGTGACCATGTTTTAAGGAGTAGTGTGACCAATGGTGGGTATAAGTCCTCAAGTATTCGGAGTGATGAAATGACTAAAGAAGGTTATAAAACATTTTGAGAGATTAAATTTGAGGAGATTAAGGTAATAGTAGACTTTGAATTTTAAGGGATAGTTATGAATTAGAATTTCGAGGACGAAATTATTTTTAAGGTGGGTAGATTTGTAACTCCCCATCCCGAAAATTTTTGAATTATTTTTTTCTCTATTATTTATTTGATTTAAATGGTAATTTTTTTTAGGATTTATAAAAATGATTATTTAGTTAATTATTTCGGTAGACGACTTTAGCCATGGTTAAGTTTTGAAGTACCAGACGACTAGGAATTATGGCACAGATAGTGCAGTGGCGTGCCTTGACTAGTGTATTAGCCATGGTAGGGAAGACCGAGCCATAGGTGTGTTCTAACTAGAAAAAAATAGACCAAGTTGTGACATGACCCCGATAAATAATTAATTAGCTATTTATTAATATTATCAACTTTAGGGAGACCTGGTTGTACCGAACAAGTCCGGACTGGGCCCGACCCGAGCGCAATCTCTAGTAGACATGTAGTACAACCAATGACGTCCTTGTGGGCATATATATGTGTATATATAAATATTGACAGTTCATGTTATAGTCTTTTGAGTACTTCATATAATAGTATATTAATTATAATATATACACTAATTTCCAGTTTAATCTCTAATTTCCTTGGAAAATATAGCATATGTACCCTTATGCATTTTGGGGTATTAAGCTATATACATGTATATATATTTGTATGTATGCCCATTTATGTTTTGGTATAAGGATGTGTTGTTGTTGTTGTTGTTGTTATTGATCATACCAATTAATATTCCCATATTTGATTTAACGAGCTTGTTATTATTTTTCGGATAAAATTTGCCCTGATAATAGTATAATTACTAATATCGTAATTGAATGATAATTTCTTGCTCATTAAAATCCATATATTTATAACATTTAATTGTATTGGGCCTGGGCCCGTATATACTAGTCCATAATTTTATATACGTAAGTATTTAATTCTATTGGCATTAAGCCTATTATAAATGGTATTATTTGTTATGGTTGTATATAATAGTTTAATTGTATTGGGCTTAATGCTATATATATAATAGTTTATTTATATTGAGTCTAGTTCGGATGAAACAGGGTTGAGGCAGGGTTTGGTTCAAAACAAAAACCCTATTTGTGACATGTATCAAATTGTCCTGTGAGGCTACACTGAAATAGAGACTTGGCACCTTTTACCGTTGTCCAAGTAATACTGGTCAGTGGTGACAAGTGGCGTGGTTTGTCACCATATACCGTTGTAGCAGTCGGCATACAACAGCACAAAATGATACAGTCTGTTCTCAGAGAATGTAAGCTGCACTGACCTGGAAGCAATTGGCACATTATGTACTATATGTTTCTTCTTTTAAAATTTTACATGTATGCTCACTTTCACTTTCTAATATTCTAAGTTTCTTGGTATGTTTTAGTAAAAATTTATGTACCATAACTATCAGCAGCCGGCCCAGCCTTTCCTCCCCCACCCCCCAAACCCGAGAGCAGCAGAACCCGGTCCACATGGCCATACCTCCCTTGCTCGGCCAAAGCAGACCCGACTAATACATATACGCATATATACAGAGGGAGAGCCGAAAACCTTAAACCCACAACCTATGAAATGCGCCCCACGGCCCCGGAGCCGGCTGCCACGTACGAGTAAAAGCAGCAGCCGCGGACAGTAACGACTGCAGGAACAATATGCGAAGCCACTTTCGCGCGGGGATTCCTCCACGACTGATCGATGATTTGTCGAACCGATTTTGCAGGTTCGAACCTAACCTATACCTTTTCAAATCCATGGGATAGTTTAGCATTAGATCGAATCAAAATTGATTTAAAAATTGACCCGAAGTTTGACGAAAACTGTCTCGAACAGGACAGAATTTTGCGTTCATGAACCTATTTTGGAAGGCGACAAATCGCTGACCCATCGAGTAATTTAGAAATCCACCTGATTAGGATTGTAGACAACCTATACGGAATTAAAACCCTTCTCGTAGTTTTTGATTTCATCAAATGTATGCCACAAAAACAAATCTTGAAAATCAGAGAAAACCATTTTCAAAAACAGAATTATTTTTAGAAAAACCTTCGATACGACGTGCGTCCCGCCAATCCGGGAGACGTGGTCACGCACCGTAACATCGAAAGGCGCATATAGATATCGCGGACTTGTGGGCTTTGACAGAATTCAAATTGGTTGCATTTTTGCGACGAATTTGATGCGTAACCGTCGAAAACCCCCGTATCAGCCTCTGTGCAAATTTTCTAATTACTTTGTGCACGTTCGTCAGATCGAGACGAAACTTGCGCCAACAGGACCGTATCATTTTTCTGGTCTTGTGTGCCAAGTTTCGTCCAATTCTGAGACAGTTGATCGGATCGCCGTTTCGCGGGCCCCACGATTCGATTCAACGGACGATTTTGTGCACGGCCCACCAAAATCCAAAACTGGACATACCATTGGATTCGTATCATCAAAACGAATCCATAGACATGTAGTTTGGCGACTTTAGAGACCATTGACTCGGGCACGCTTTTCGGTGCAAAACGGGTCTAATGGCGGACACCGTTTTGGTCCGAAATGACCGTTTTGCCCCTGTGTCCAAATTGGATTTAAAAACAGACAATCCTAGCTAATTTGGGTATTCTAAGAATGTTGACATTGTCTGTTTCAGCTTTCGGAGACAGTTGTGATTATTTGGACTTCGTGGCGTACCAGTTGACGGTATATTATTGGATCTGCGTGCAGCCTCTAGGCAAGTATACCCTGCCTCCCTCTACAGTTTATTTACATGAATATTATTATTATTATCTATTTTTACTAGTTGATTATTCATATGTGATTTGTACATCGTGCATGCTAGTATGTACATATAGTCCTTGTTTATAGTTAGCTTGTAGTTCATATTGGATATACATATATAGTTCTTGTTCATAGTTAATTTTGTATTTCATATTGGATTGGTTCTCTCGTGTATCTTAATTGGGTCGTGTCATATCATCACTGTACTTGGACTGAGTCGTATCATGTCATAGGATGAAGAAGTCATAACGGAACTGTTGTACCTTGAATTCTTGAAGCTAACCTACGAGTCCACATTAGGGGCGAGGGTTAGTAGTTATTTGTATCTTGATCCCTGAAGCTAACCTGCAAGTCCATACTAGGGGCGAGGGTTAGTAGTTACTTGAAGCTAACCTGCGAGCCCATACTAGGGGCGAGGGTTAGTAGTTATTTGAAGCTAACCTGCGAGTCCACACTAGGGACGAGAGTTAGTAGTTATTTAAAGTTAACCTGCAAGCCCACATAAGCTTGCCGCTAAACAAGCAAAATATAAACATATTAATGGTGAACAACCCAGGAAGTGGGACACCAGCAAGATATCTATTTTTCTTTCCCCCAAAGAGAAAGAAGAAATTGCAAAAATTAAGGACCTGGTTAAAGACCAGAAAATCCTTTACTTCCCACTTGATGAAGAAAAACTTACTCGGCAAACTGATGCATCTGATCTTTTTTGGACAGGAGTATTAATTGCAAAAAATAAAGAAATTGTTGAATATACATCTGGAAAATTTAACAAAACCCAGATTAAATGTACAAGCGCAAGAACAAAAGAGAAAGACACTAACACACTTCAAGATTACAATTGTTGAAAGACACTAACACTCACACCAATCCTTCTTATTTATAGGGGAAGGAAAAGAGGTCGGTACTACCACCGGAATTCCCCGGTTAGGGTTATCGGATCAAAACAACTTTAATAAAGCCACTTTAGGAAAGTTTCTTCATTAAAGTGATTCCCTATCACAGACAAGATGTCCCATCAGCTTCATCTTTATCCGAAATTAGGGACACCTCACCACATTTTACGTGTTACAGATAAGAGGGAATCTAACACGTAACCCCTAATTATGTAGCGGGGGGTGGTGAATCACGTGGAGGAGCCATATACAGGGTCTCCCACCAGTTATTCCATCTGTTTCTTTCTGTCGATCTGGCAGCAACGTAGAATGCGTCCAAATTTACTTCTCTGTCGGGTCCCACGAATTGTCGAGGCGAAGGCCAGCTGTTCGATACTGGAGGACTCCATTCACGAACCCTCTGCTCTTCATCCCGAAAACGCCTTTCCTCACTATCGGTGCTCCAGCTGTCCCAAGGTGGGGTAGCTAAAACAACCTCATCTTCTTCATATTCTTCAATTTGCTCCTGAACCAATGGTGGTAGAGGAACCTGTTGGGGTGGTTGGACCCGTTGCACCCTCTGCGGCTTCTTCTTCTTCTTGGTTAAGCGCCACTCAACACGTCTTTGATAGCGCTTCAGAATCTTTTTGTAGGACAACTTCATAATGAAAAGTGATTGTCCCACCATGCTTCACAACTGCTGTATCTGGGACATAATCGCGTCCTCAGCACAGTCGTCACCCTTTGCCTGAAAAACTGTAGGACCAAGATTCAAATTAGTTAAAAAATCTCGGACCAAGGTGTCATTTTCTTCCTCAGTAACTGGCTTGACAGAGAGGTAGTCCGCCAGAAGAATGTTTCCACTGCAGGAGAGGACCGCCTGTCCTCCGACGAGTTTCTTGACTTCGAAGAAGAACTCCCTTGCAGCCCCATATCTTTCTTTGCCTTCATTGAAATTTTCTTTCCTGAAGGGAGATAGCTGAAGTCCCGGATCACCAGAGAGACGGTGAAGTTCCCAGATTTGATAGGAGGGGAAGCTCTTGATGTAGCACTTTTCCTCCCAGATGCTCTATATTTTGAACCTAAACATGGTCTGGAATCTGGAGGCATGAGCTTTGGCCTTTTCCCAGCAAATCTCTGGGATAATTGGCTTGTAAATATTTTCATCTGAAGAACAGATAAAAAGCTCATGGACAAATTCTTTTTTAATTTGCACGGGCATTGATACGATGTCCTGGAAACATGATACCAGGTGTATATTCCCGTAGCTGGAGTAGATGATCTCCAACCCTTCAAAGTGCTTATTAACATTAGCGTCATCTAAGCGCCTGAAGAATGTTAGGAGACGGGCTTCATCAATAAGCCCTTGCTTATACCTTGTAATAATTCCCTGCGCCATACCTTCGGCGTCCATGCTTTGTGTTCTGTCATTTTCTATGGACAGCGAAGAACAGAGCTTTAGCAAGTCTGGTATTCTTAGATGAACCAGATCATGGCTATTGATATGTTCAAGGATCATGCTTAATTCTCTGTGTTCGGCTGAAGGGCCGGTGAAAAGGTCCTTCTCCATAGTATCAAGAGCAGGCGATCTTGAAGTAGCAGTATAGGCCATCATCAGGAGAGTCTGCTGCCTGACCTCAGAAAGTTTTGAATTTAACTGTTCAGCTTTAGCCCTCACAGTTAAAAATTGCTTCTCGATCTGAGACAGCCAGAACGTTGCCCCCTTGGGGTCGTTGGACAGAATGACTCGATAGCAGCCATTGAACTTGTCCCAAGAGTCCTTGTCATTTTTTTCCAACTCTTGGTTGTACCAGTTTTTGACTATAGTACTGGCAAATGATTTGTTCTGAAAACGGACGAACTTTTTAGGTCCTCCCTTCTGACCCTGTGTGGCCTTGCTTGGGCCTGGTGTGGCCTGAGCTTGGCCTGGTAAGAGTATCAGCAAGAAAATTAGTATACCCGGGAATATAAATAACATCATAGTTAAAAATTTCCAGATATAAAGCAATTCTAATCCTTCGGAGGTTTTCCTCAGGATTATTGATGGTTTTCTTTTTAAGAAACTGAGCGATAGACTTGTTGTCGGTCTCAATAATGAAATTTCTATAAAGGAGATAAATCCTTAAACTTTTAATGGCTAACTTAACAGCCAGCAGTTCTTTATCATAAGTTGCATATTTAATCTGGGTTTTGTTAAATTTTTCAGATGTATATGCAACAATTTCTTTGTTTTTTTGCAATTAATACTCCTGCCCAAAAAAGATCAGAAGCATCAGTTTGTAGAGTAAGTTTTTCTTCGTCAAGTGGGAAGTAAAGGATTTTCTGGTCTTTAACCAAGTCCTTAATTTTTGCAATTTCTTCTTTCTCTTTGGGAAAAAGAGAAATAGATATCTTGCTGGTGTCCCACTTCCTGGGTTGTTCACCATTAATATGTTTATATTTTGCTTGTTCAGCGGCAAGCTTATCCTGCAATTTTTCAATTCTAGCCGAAAGATGTGGTATAAATTTTCTGCCGTAATTGAGTAATCCAAGAAAGCTCTGAAGTTCCTTCAAAGTCTTGAAATCTTCAGGAAAATCCTTTATCTTGGTATAGATATGTTGTTGTAGCTCTATCTGAGCATTTTTTATTATTTTTCCCAAGAAATCGATTTCTGTCTTAAACAGCTCAATCTTCTTAGGACTTAATATAATGCCATTATCAAGCAATAGTTTTACAACTTGTAATAAATGCTCTTTATGTTCTTCAGCAGTTTTGGAGAACACAAGGATGTCATCAATGTATACTACCACAAACTCCAAATGTCCGAATATGGAATTCATCCATTTCTGGAATATTTGAGGTGTATTTTTTAATCCAAAGGGCATAACTAACCATTCAATGTGTCCCTGAGGACAGCTAAAGGCGGTTAGCTCTATGGATGTCTTATCAGCAAGTTTGATTTGCCAGAATCCTGATTTAGCATCAAACTTACTATAAAACTTGGCTCCTTGTATCTGCTTAATTAAAGCTTCAGCAGAGGGAATAAAGTAGCCATCGAATTAGTATAGCTGTTAAGCTTTCTATAATTTATAACCATTCTAGCTTTTCCACGCTTAATCTCGACATAATTTCGGACCAGAAAAGCTGGAGATGAGTGGATACTAGAAATCTTTTGTATAAGCTTTAATCGAAGCAGTTCGTTAATTTGTTTAGCAAATTCCTCCTTGTCGGTAGGAGAAACCATAATGCTATTCACACGAACTTTCGATTCTTTATGTATATCCAAAAGCTCAATTTTGCAGTAGCACGGAGCCTTATCAAACCATTTTAATGGGTTATCTGAATATAACGGTTCCAATATTCCATGAATGATTCGATGGAAATTGTTATCTGTTGGAATATTATAAGTGCAAACTTTATCAGCCATAGTATTCTCACCACGCTGTGCTGCAGGTGCAAATTTGTCAGCAATAGAGACATTAAATGGAACGCGAGGAATGGAGCGGCCATCTATGTCAAAATAATGTCGATTAAATGGAGGATAATTCCGAAGATTATCCATACCAAGTAAGCAATCATTATCAAACTCCTTTAGGAGTAGGCGAAAAGTGTATTGATAGGTTTTATAAATTCCATGTATATCTGGAATTTGAACGTCAACCAGAGCTCCATAATTGACAGGAACCGTTCGTCCCATGAAATCATTTAATTTACATGGGCGATCGAGTTTATGTCGAAGATGTTCTGGTATGAATAATTCTCGTAACAAACTAACTTCAGCTCCAGTATCGAGTAGAGCATGAATTGTTAGTTCATGATATACAGGGATACAAATCGTTAAGGGTATAAAGATATGTCCCTGTGGAAAGGTTTTGAGATCAAGGGTCGTTTTGATCAATATTCTTGTTGAGTAGCTCATCCCAATTAAGGGTATTATCCGAAAGGATAGAGTTGTCTCCAGAGTCAAACTTGAGCTAGTCATCGAGGTCGAATTGGTTCAACTGACCAAACTATAGTCCTGCCTGATCAAGGGAGGTGCTAGAGATTTCAAGATCAAGTTGATCTGCCATTGGTAGATCGATATGATCACGAACATCAACCAGAAGACTGGAATTCGGGAGGCTGGGATCTTGTTCGGAATCTGAGTCCAACTTATAGACCCTGACTTCCTGGGAGAAGGCTACCCTTCGCTTGTGTTTGTTGGTTTCGACATAAGCTTTATTTGTACAATTCTTGTAGAAATGAATATGCTCACGAAGAAGCCGTTTGGTTTGCTCCAGGTGTCGCATTACAATCGTTCTGTAATTCGATCTGGAAGCCTCAGTTTTAATTATATCTTTGAATTTTTTTGTTAGACACAGCATTTTATATGCCTCACGAATTTGGAGTGCATCATAGCTGGTGGCTTTTCGTACCTGGAGAGTACTTCTACTATTTCCAGATGTCGTAGGTTTATTATTCATTTAAGATAAATCTGAACTTTGTTCCCGTATTCGAGGCAATGGGGCACTGATTACCAGATTATCTCTTCTGGACCGCTCATCCATCAAGAGTCTGGTTCGTCCTTCCATTGGGGTTTTACTGATACTAGCTCTATGAGCAAACTCGTCAGAAGGCATTCTTGCTGAACTGAGATGTTCCATAGAGTTAGATCTAGAAATCTTTATTGTGTTTGAGGAAGAAGACTCATCATCATTTTTCATTTTTGGTCTACTTCCACTTACTACCGTTGATAAAGTATTGCCAGAAGCAATAAAATATTCGGTAGGTATTTCAATCTTTGGTTTAAGAGACTTTACAAATACTTGCATTTCATTGTCAAGCCTCAAATGTTCTAGTTTAACTAATCGTGGTTGTATAGTTTTTCCAACGCCAACCTCAGTATGGGTGTATCTATTCCTGTTCGGAAAAGACCAGTTATTTTCAATTGAATTAACCCAATATGTAGATATCTCATCCTTGGGTATTTTTTTTTTACTTTTTCTATTTTCTTTCGATCAAGTAGGCAAATCGAAGAAAAATCTTCTCCGCCTCTTAATTCGATATTACCCTGCATTCTTTCGAATACATAGGTATGTCTGTTTAAAAACCTAGACTGAAAAGAAATAGGTTTATAAACTTCCTTTTTATCGGAATGTGGAATTGCTTCCTTAAGCTTTTCTAAATCTTCATCGGTTATTTCAAATTGTTCACCTTCACTCTGGGTGAGGCTGGAATTTGAAGTTTCCTCCGACGTTAGCTTGTTCATGTAAATATGAAACTCATAATAGTGCTCCTGAGGATTGTCCCTACTCGAGCTACTAGAATCTTGTTGCGGATTAGAAAACTTTCTTGGAGGGGAGTTTTCCACCATAGGAAGGTCTTCATATTTATGAATTACCAGTAACCCAATAGGGTGACCCCTTTCAATGGTGTAATCTCCTTCATATACTGTATTTTTTACAGTGATGGCAACATTTTGCCTTGACACTGGCTCAATGAACCCTTGTGTAAGGATTATGCCTTTGTTCGTATGAAGAGGAACGCTATGTATAAGACCATATTATCCAATCGGAATTGATATTCTTAAGTCAAAGAATATTTCTGCACTACGATATCTTTTTATACATACCGATTTTGGGGCGTATAAAGTGTATCCCGCAGAAATACCTTCTTTGACTGGTAAAATCGCATTATCATTGAGGAGAGTTATCCTCACTTGATTATACGTTTTATTTATTGGATTCATATTAATTTTGAGATGTTCTATGGCGTGGTTGGGATCCTCATCTTCAGAAGCATACTCTTCATCTGAGGATTCATCCATAGATTCTATCTCATAGACAAAAGAAGAAGCTGTATCGCTGCTTATTTCGTCTATGGTACCGATATGGATACCATAATCTTCAAGGTCTGTTATGACCACACTTTTAATATTCTCGGGATATTCATTTGCTAAGTGTCCCTCTTGGTTGCACTTGAAGCATTTGCAACCTTTTTTGAATTTCTTCTTTTTAATAAACTTTCGTTTTCGGAAGTTTTTGTCAGACCTAAACTTCTTTTTAAAGTTTGGCTTCCATTTCTTCCGAGTAATTTTCCATTTTTTCTTGGAGTAGGTTCTCCCCTTTTTTCCAAGTTTTCTTCCATTTCGGCTTCTGCCAAACAGGTGGGCATCCGAACTGGAAATTGACATCCTCATCGTACTTGTTACAACATCTATAACCAAGCACGGAGTTTTTGATGAACTTATTCATCTGTGATGCGGCTTTAGCATGCTCACAGGTTTCTTCCATGGTTCTCATACAAGCCCTTTTTAGCATTCCAGTTGTATGAATTCTCCCACGGATTTCATCATATTTCGCTTTTATAATGTTATTCCAGGGGTAAAGAATTTTGGTAAAAAATCCTTCCATCCAGAATTCTTTTTCCCTGATAGTGTTCAGATGGAAAATTAGCCCAATATATTTGGACACAAATTCCTCAAGCATACAAATATCACACAAAACCTTCTTGTGTAATATTTTGTTATAATTTTTTGAAGCTTGGGAGCTTTCTCCTACGAAATCGGCCAGGAGTAGCTTAACCAGCTCGTCTAAGGCGCCATACTTATCGGGGTTAGCCTTAATTTTTTCAATTAACTACGGATTTAGCATTTCCAGGTTTCTCAACCAAGCAATGCTATCACCTTGCCAATGACTAGTGGCATAGTGGATAAATCCTTCAGTCGTAATATCTGCAGGGAGGAAATAAGCCATCCCCTGCATTTTTTGAGTCCAGTTTGAGAGATATTCTCCAATTTGTTTATGGGGAATATTCTCAAGGTTTAGAATCAAACCATCAGACAGATATCTCTTATCCTGATGGATCCCATGTTGGGAAGAGTGGATTTACTCCAATCTTTGCGACGTTCTTCCCGATATTTTGGCGTATAAGGAGAGGTTCCTCCTAGGACAAAATTCGGATCTCGCATGATTAATTCCGGATTGGGAGGTATAGTCCCAACCTTGGTATGGGGTTCAGCATCGATAACCATTGTATCGTTGCTCCCCTGACCTTCTTCCTCTAGGGTACGTATCTTGAGGGTTTCCGGTTCATCATCAGATGATTCGGAATCCTCGGCATACTTCCACCTGAAGAAGTCGATTGCTCTAGCATGTTTTTCATAATATTCATATATCTGGATACTTTCCATTTCACCGGAAAGCTCCTGTTGTTGTAACCAAAGAAAGGTTTTATAAAATTCTTCATTGATTTCTTCTGTTGGGATAGCATTGGCCTCCTCAGAAGAGAGTCGCATCATGTTTATGCTATTTGCCCATCTTCCGCGCGTGGGTATTATACCCCGGGTGGTAGGCAACGCTAGCATTCTTGGTATGTTGTCAGCTGGTTTGCTGGTCATACCTTCATCAGCCATAGGGGTTTTCCCTAAGCTTTTGAGCTCATTCCTGATGTGGATGATTTCTCTTCCAACATCAGAGAGTTCATTATAAGTATTATGGACATGGTTATTTATGGTAACCAAAGTATCCACAATAAAGTTGTATATCCCATTTTCAGGGTTTTCATGAGACGGTAAGTGAACTAGATGTTCATAACCGCTCAGGTTATACGGACATCGGTGACTGTCCGCCAATATTCGATGTTCGGCTTTCGCCGTGATATTATCTCCCATGGTATATTCTGCTTATTTTATAGACTCATATCATTCTTGGAATCATCTCGTGCTTTATATTCCATACCATGATATATTCTGCTTATTTTATAGACTCATATAATTCTTGGAGTCTAATCGAACAATATGCTAATGGGTTGCAGACAATGACCCATAATTGTTCATTCATGTTTCATTTCTTATTGTGGATTGAGATATAGATTACATTGCCATGATTTGGCAGTATAAAATAGCCTTGACAGCGTTTACGTATTCGAGTCGGGCTGGAGTCCGCTCGATACGCAGCTGGCTTGCTCACGTGCTCGCATCCGAAAAGCGGGTACGGGTCGTAACATGAATACATTGTCCGGGAGAAATGTATCCCAAGATCTAATAGTGGGTACATTGCCCAGGAGACAAATATACCCTAAGACATATAATAGTGGGTACATCGCCCAGGAGACAAATGTACCCTAAAACATATAAAAGGTGCAACATTCGACGATGCGCTGGAAGTGTGCTCATCATGACAGATAGCTCCAGATCCATTCAGGTTAGGACTTGGACAAAGGGCTTGCAGACGACCGAAAAAATCTCCCCTCCCACTGCATCTAGGTAATCAAGCTAGTTGTTTAGTCCTTAACATTTTCTTATTAGATTCTGGGTGTGGCATTTCTTAGAATCTATCCTAGACAGGATATGCAAGACTAGACAATACAAGAAAGTGCACTATAAGAAGCCATAACAAGAAAATATAATAAGTTGGAAGCTAGAAGTGTGCTACGACGAGCCACTATAGAGAAAATAGGGAGTGCGCCATAACAGGCTACTATCATATAAGCAAGTAAAGACATGTACAAGAGTGCACCACGACGGGTCACTATCTAGTAAGCAAAGAAGAGACATATAACATGAGTGCGCCACGAGCCACTATCTAGTAAGCAAGAAAAGACATGTAACATGAGTACGCCACGACGGACCACTACAAAGAAATTTTAGACATGGCATAGACTGTAAAGTACAATAAATTCGGGAAGGCATGTCAATACATATAATAACATATAAGAAAGAATCGAAAGGAAAGACATGACATGTGAGAAGGAATAAATAAAAGTAAGCACATGACATAGAATAATAATTAAACATGTGCTAGTGTCAAGAGTGTATAGGGTGTACAATCATTCTCTAACTATAGGAGATCATCTAATCATGTTAAGAATTTATTACAGTCGAAAAAATATATAAAACGGTCAAGTACAAAAAATATGCCAAAAAGATCAAAACTATGATTAAAATTATCAGTCGTATATGAACTCCAATTAAGGTAAAATAAGAATATTCTTGAAGCCAAGACGAAGATCTACAACTTTCATGGTTTGAGTTTTAGAAGATTCTAGCTACAAAATAGCTTAAACAGGCAAAAAGGCCAAGTACAGGAAATTGTGCAGGAAGCCTGCGAGCAGAGTAGTGCACAGAAGCGCAGGTAGTGCGCAGGAGGCCTGTGCGCAGAGTAGTACACAGAAGCGCAGGTTGTGCGCAGGAAGCACAACCTACGCTTTTTGAAGTGCACAAAAGCGCAAGTTGGTGCAGGAAGCACAACCTACGCTTTTGAAGGACACAAAAGCGCAGGTTGGTGCATGAAGCATAGCTTGCACTTTTGAAGGGCACAAAAGTGCAGGTTAGTGCAGAAAGTCTGTTCATCTTCCCCAAAATCAGCATCGAAGTTCATATGGAACCCATGAACTCAAAATGACATAATTTCTTCAGAATAAGTCAAAATCAAGCGGTTCAAAAGCCAAAATTGAATAGAACGAAATTCTCCACAACATAGGACCATTAGATTTTGGAAATAACAAAATTTTAGAGATCAAAACCAAGAAAACAAGAAAAAATTTAAAACTTAGATCTACAAAAATATAACCATCAAAACCAAAAACTTTAAGTTCTAAAGAGGCTTAAAATCATGTAAGGAAGAGAATAGAACAAATAAAAATGACAACAAAATAATATTGTTCAAGATTTGACAAGATGTACTTGCCTAGGTTAAGCTCCAAACCTAATCTTCCACTCCATTACCAAGAGGGGCACGAAACCACACTCTAGGCCTCAAGGCCAAGCTTTTGGCAAGCTCCAAGGGAAGAGAAGAGAAGAAAAAATAAAAAGAGAGTGAAGAGAATGAAAAGAGAGAGAAGAGAGAAAGTAAAATGATATATATAGAAGGAAGAGTTAGTCATAATCGTTGGATGGCTATCCATGTGAAGATCTAAGTTAATCCTAGCCATCCAAAGAAAACTAAGTATCCATTGAATAATAGGATACATCTACACTATTCATATAAATATCTAAATACTATTCATCAAAATATACAAAATACTATCTACGAAAATATTGGATATTCATGAAAATATCTGAAATTAAAAATATCTAAAATGTAGAAAATATGTCTGGACGGTATGCCGTCGGTATACACTGGTATACTGGCGATATGCCGGTCAAAAAAAATCTATAAGTTGGAAAAAAATTTAAAGCGTTCCAAAAACCAAAAAAATACAAAATACAGTACAAAAATATGTATCCGTATATAAATATCGATACTGTGAGACGAGTCTCACACAAAAAATCTCGGACTTAGCTTTCCCTTCGCACCGAATTGCATAACTCTATGCATCGGTGGAACTTCCAAAATATATAGTCTCCCACCATAAATTCCAACCGTCGTTGATGAGTATCCACATAACTCTTCTGTCGACTGCATGACACAAGTAACTTCTCCTGAATCATGTGGACCTTCTCGACGGCCTGCTCCACCATTTTCGGACCAAGTACTTGCCATTCACCTACTTCATCCCAACAAATCAGAGACCGACATTTTCGCCCATATAATGCTTCATACGGTACCATCTGTATGCTCGATTGGTAGCTATTATTATATGTAAATTCTGCTAGCGACAAGTGAGTGTTCCAACTTGTTTTCAAGTCTATCGTACAAAGCCGTAATATAACTTCAAGAATCCGGTTTACCCTCTCAGGATGGCTATCAGTTTATGGATGGTACACAAAACTGAATTTTAATTGTGTTCCCATAGCCGAGTGTAAGCTGTACCAAAATTGTGATACGAATCTTCCACCCCGATCTGACACGATTGATGCTGGCACATCATGTAATCGGACAATTTCATCCAAGTATAGCGGAGCTAACCGGTCGACGCTGCAAGAAATTTTGATTGCGATAAAATGTGCCGACTTGGTTAATCGATCAACGATGACCCAAATCGCATCATTCTCCCGCTGCATCTTCGGTAAGCCAACTATAAAATCTATTATTATGTGATCACATTTTCATTCTAGGATGGCGAGGTTTTGTATCTCCCCGTCGGGCCTCTGGTGTTTCGTCTTGACTCGCTGACAAGCTAAACACCGCGAGACAAAAAGGACCACATCTCTTTTTATTTCGTGCAATCAAAAGGCTGTACGTAAATCTTTATACATTTTTATACTTTCCGGGCGCAACGAATACTTGGCATAATAAGCTTCCGTCAAGATTTTTTTCGGAGTTCTTCATCCTTCAGGAAACATAGCCTCCCTTGTAGTCACAACGAACCATCCTCGTGCCTGGTAAGTCAGCTGCTTCACCCTTTTCCATCATTTCGTTAATCTTCAACAAGAATTCATCCGCTTTCTGTGCAGTTTTTATCCTTTCCAACATACTCGGCTCAAGTTGAAGTTAAGCTAATTGTGCATTTCGGCCACAAATTTGGAGCTCAATTTCCATGCTCTCTAACTCCTCCAATATCCGTTTTTCAACACTGATTGATCCCATAAAGTTTTGACTTACGCATTTGCCACCACATTGCCTTTTCCTGGGGTATACGCGATCGTCAAGTCGTAATCTTTTATTAGTTCCAACCAATGTCTTTATCACAAATTCAAATCATTTTAAGTGAATAAGTACTTCAGGTTCTTATGATCGGTGAAGATCTCGCAAGCCATTCCGTACAAATAATACCGCCATAATTTCAATACAAATACTATCGCTGTCAATTCCAAGTCGTACGTTGGATAATTTTCTAGTGCGACTTAAGCTGTCTCAAGGCATAAGATATCACTTTCCCTCTCTGAGTCAATACACATCCCAAACCCAATCTGGACGCATCACTGTATATCTGAAATTCCTCGACGCCATTTGGAAGTGCAAGATTGGAGTTAACACGAGACGTTGCTTTAGGTCTTGAAAGCTAGCCTCGCACTCATTAGTCCAATCAAATGCTACTCCCTCTTGGGTTAACCGAGTTAAAGGCGACATCAATTTTGAAAAATCTTTTACAAACTTCCTATAGTAGCCTACCAAGTCAAGGAAACTTCGGATCTCGCTCGCTGACGTGGGTTGCTTCCAATCGACTACGGCTTCAATTTTCTTTGGTTCAACGGACACACCTTTTGTCAAGATAACGTGCCTTAGGAACGACACGCTACTCATCCAAAATTCACATTTACTCAACTTGGCATAGAGCTGATTTTCCCGTTGGGTCTGTAACACTGTTCTCAAAACTGTGCATGGTCTTCTCTGCTTTTCAAGCAGATTAATATATCATCGATGAACACGAGCACAAATTTATCTAAGAAGGGCCGAAAGACTCTGTTCATCATGTCCATAAAGACGGCAGGGGCATTGGTCAATCCGAAGGGTATGACCAAAAATTCATAGTGTCCGAATCTAGTTCGGAACGCAAACTTTAGGACTTCCTCCGGTCTGATCTTCAGCTGATGATAGCCTGAGCAAAGATCAATCTTTGAGAATACAGACGCCACTTGCATTTGATCGAAGAGGTCGTCTATTCGAGGCAACAGGTACTTATTCCGAATTGTAACTTTATTCAGCTCGCGATAGTTGATGCACAGCCACATCGAACTATCCTTCTTTTTCACAAATAACACTGGTGCACCCACGAAGAAATACTAGGTCTGATATATCCCATATCCAATAGTTCATATAACTGCACTTTAAGTTCCTTTAATTTCGCAGGTGCCATTATGTACGAGGCCTTTGAGATCGGACAAGTATATGAAAATGTATCGATAGTGAATTCAATCTCTCGGTCCAGAGGCATTTCAGGTATCTCGTCAGGAAACACATCAAAAAATTCTATCACGACTTCAGTGTTAGCTGAGTCTACACCATTCTTGCGTGTGTCTCGAATAGAAGCAAGTACCCTTCGCAGCCAGAATGTAAAATTCGTCGGACCGTAGTAGCCGAAATCACCATCGATGCCTTCACCGACGAACCGAACGAGTAAGAGAATTCTATTGCTCCAGGTAGACGAAACACAACTCACTTCTCTGCGTAGTCGATCGTCGCACAACATGCACTTAAACAGTCTATTCCCATAATGATATCATATTCCTTGATATCCATTATGATTACATCCAACGATAGCTTCCTGCCTCCGATACATATGTAACCATCCTTACATATCATGTTAGTAGGCATCTTCACTCCTGATGGAGTACTAACACTAAGATATACATTCAGCATTGACATTTTTATTCCATATTCTTTAGCATAATCTTCAGATATGAAACTATGCAAAGAACCATAATCAAATAAAATATGTGTAGGAATGCCATTAAATAACAATATACTTGTCACGACAGTATCTGATGTAAGATCCTCCTCATGAGTCAATGCAAAGACTCGGCCCTGAGCATCGGGCTCTGATTCTGTAACGGTTGAGGCGGTCGTGGTGCCTGTCCACTATTCTGCTGGTATGGCTGCGAATGCTGCTGCCTCGGAGGGTTGTGTTGGGTTCTCCTTCATCTTTGACATTCTCGAGATAAATAGCCGAATTGATCGCACTTTTAGCATCCTCCCTCTAAGACATGGTAGTCATTAGCAGTGTACCCTCTGTTGTAGCACCTAAAGTAGAATCGTCCGTCCTGATTGGGTCGCTGATAGCCACTATAATTCTGGCGCTTCGATGCCTGATATCCACCCCCATTGTTCGATCTCTTGTTATGTATATTTTGCACCGACGCCTGCACTGGCACCGTAGAAGGGTAGTATGGGTCTAACTCCTTTGTGTGTTCATAACACTCCTAGAAAGTCTTATACTTCTGGACCACAACTTAAGCTTTCAGAGCAGGCCCCAAACCCTGCTCAAACTAACGAGCCTTGGACGCTTCATCTGTAAACTTCGTAATAGAGTACTGAGATAGTCTTGAAAACTCTGTCTTATACTATTTCACGGTCATGTTTCCCTGTTCAAGCTTTTGGAACTCTAATTCCTTCGCTCGCTGCTCAGTAGAAAAGAAATATTGAGCCAGAAAAGCCTCCCGAAACATTTGCCAAGTAATTTTTGTCGTCCCATTTGCTCCCACGAGAATCCTTTTCTGACTTTGCCACCGGTAGTATGCGTTGGAAACCAATAGTAGTTTCGCACATGATACCTTCTTGGATTTAGTAATACCCAAGACTTCAAGATGATCCTCTACTTCAACTAGCAATCCATAGCAATGGTGGCTTCTTCCGTCCCCTTGAATGGAACATTACAGATTTTTTTGAACTTAGCAATGTCGGTCATGACACTTGCTTTCTTAGCGGCCTGAGGTTCTTGTGCCTCCACAATCTTGCCTTCTCTTGAGACTGGAGTTCCTTGAGCCCCATTGTTCACCACTGATCGGAGAAACTGTTGTAGGGTATCTAACTGCTTTTGTTGGGCTTCAAATTGCTTCGCATTCTGCCTCTTCTAGCTTTACATCATAGCCAACATCCTTTCCATCGGGTCGGTTGAGGCTACCGCCCTTGAGCTACTCGCATTGTTTGTGGTACCCGCTTTCGTCATCTCTATAATACAGAGAAATTTTGTTACTCACAAAATATTTATGGACTTATTGTATGGAACATCTCATTTCGGGACATTAAAACAAAAGTTTTCAAAAAGCAATAAAGCTTGTGTCATTTTTGAAATCTTAAAACCAAGAAATTCCCAAGGAAGTAAAGCCGTGCTCTGATACAAAACCGTCACGTTCCGATTCGAGGAATCGTTCGTCCTCGCTAAGGCATGATATCGTACAAGTCTGGAGTTACACTTATACAAGGCGTGCTCGTGTACATTTTATAAAAGAGATATTTTGAATAGAGTTTCACAGCAAGTTCACAAAGAAATTGAATAACACATATATGAAACTGAAATAAGCTCTTTATTGATAACTTTGCATAGAAAACATAAGGCTCTCAAATAGCCGAGATGAATTGCCAAAGTTGGCTTACAACTTGCAGAAATATTGAAATGAGATACGACTTGTTCCATATATCATATCCCTTTATTAAAATGCGCAATAACCACCTTCAGCAAAATGACTTCTTCTTCAAATGGAAACTTTAAAGAAGTGTGAAGCTTCTAAAGAGTCGGACAACAAGCCGTCAGTATCTAAGATTATCCACTAGGTTTCCGACGCCTGTAGAGACGAGGGTCAGTACATTACCACATATGTACTAGTGAGCGGTCGTAACCAATCTCACCATAAATCAACAATAGTAAATTATATGAATGTACACTATTAATTTGTGATCTTTCTATCTTGCCTTAGGGTCCATTAACAATTCATATTTAATATGAAACATAAGCATCGCATATTGATAAGAGAAATATAAGCAATTCATATTTTCACCAATTTCGTGAATCTTACCCACGATCGTTGTCCTTCCCTGTACATTTATGAATAATACTTACTCTGTCTGCATATGACATTGCTAGCTATGACACCTGTCTATATGAAGGTCATAGGAGACATGCCATCTTGGACCGTATTCCAGGTATAACAGCGCCCCTTACAGTGCGGGTAGCTAGCCCCACTGAAAGTCCTACATATATCGAACGTCGGCACCAATTCTTATTTCCCCTAGGACGAACCAAATTCGTGGTCGCGGAGTACCGTTCGAGGAACTACCTTGTGCACAAGTTGTCCATGACCTTGCACGTAATACAACTTAGCTAATAAGAGACATAACATGCATGATAATAGCATCTCCCATACATAAGTCGTGGTTCTCATTTTGTCTTGCCAACTTGCCTTGAGTCGTAGGCTCGCGTACCCATTTATCCAACCAAGGGACCATTTATTCTGTGTTACCATTCTTTTGAACTGAAGTTCGATATACTCACCCCCAATACTTGGGTCTTTGCATCACCTGTTCAACATTTAGAATCGCAGCATACAAGGCATCATTTGATTTACAACATAATCATAGCCATGTGATAATTTATCTTTTATTATCTTTCTGGGTTCTTACTAAGCATCTTTTATTAAGCACCAAACACAATAACAAGTCATCCTTTGTTGTGCGTGATGATCAAGGATCGTCGGAGGATCAAAGCCACTCACTTGTTGGTGAATTGCCGAAAGAAAGAGGTCTTTCACACAATGTCAAGCTCGGTTCACTATATTAGCACCTGTATTGGCACCAATATATGGTCAACATACTTCTTTCTCTTTCTCTTTCTCTCAGTGATTCAATATAAATGCGTAGACAGTGAAAGTAAATCCATGAAAACATTTATCGAAAATAATCATGAAAATGCACACAAACCCAATAGCAAAAGCGACATCGAAAAGCAGCAGGGCTACGATCTCGGGGCAAGCGACACTTATATAGAATTCTTCCCCCAAAGACGCATGCTACTGTATCTTGGGCATCATTTCAAAAGACTCCAATTCATAACGAGAAAATGATCTCAATTCATTATCCCACGATCCTGGTAAAGTTTTCCCAAGTAAAGTTTCTCCAATCTTATCCGACTCGGCCATTCGGCCGCTAGCCCGATCCGTGCTCCACAACAGGATTGGGACACTACAGGTATAAGGCGTGGAGGGCACCCAAAGTCGACTGAACTTGTGTTGAATTCGTCACAACATATACGCTATTTTGTAAATAGGATTTTATTTACTTTCCGACATCATCTTCTCATGAAACTAAAAATAATGGAAATATCTCTGTGTCTAGTCTCATGTCCAATTGGCCACTCAAGGGATTCTTTACAATTTTTCTGGGGCGTCTGTTCTATGAAAAGGTGTCCAACCATGACCAATTCTTTCGTGTGCGAGTTCTTGGCCACTTCCGGACCACTTTGAACATTCCTACATTTTTGGTAAGACTCTAGACATCCTAAAATTTCTACTGAATATACTTTTGCAGTATTTTACAAAGGTTTACTACTACTTTAATAAAATTCAAACTTGTCATCATGTTGTCGGATCACCGAAAAACTATAGAATCTATGTGCCATTTGACTTGGAACTTGTTGCAACTTATTTAAATTAATTATTGTGCTTGTTTTGATAAGAAAAACATATTTTTACATATTTATTAGTATTTTTATAATTAATATTTATTAAGAAATTATTGTTTCGGACACCGAATTAATGGACCAAGACAATGATTATTAATGTAGAATCAACATGAGATATCAGTAGCCATTTTTATATGAATAGTACACTAAATATTATTATAAAATGTTTATAAATGTTTTTTTAGAAATAAATATGATATTTTAATTTATACAAATATTACTTTATCATGTAGATTTAATACTATATATGCTAGATTGAGTTACATAGGTAATGTGACTAATATAGTAGTTGGTACTAGTTTTCCTTATGAGAAATATAGTCTAAATATTATTATAAATATTTTAATAAATTTTTCCAGAAATAATATTATAATTTTACTTTATATAAATATTATTTATTAAAGTTGATTTGGTACCATATATGTTAGATTGGTCCTATGTGTAGTAGGGACTAGTCTAATAGAATATATCTATTGGGACTATATATGTAAGTATATATAGTATGTAATATGTCATAGATATATTATTGATAGTTAGATTTACTTATTCTAGGAATACGTGACGGTGTTAGCGACATTACCAAAATAAGTCAAATCAGCAATGAATTTAGCGACTCTAATAAGGCTTAGCTAATATTTTGTAATTAGCGACGTCCATAAAAGACGTCACTATACGCTGACATTTAGCAACAACCTTTATTATTATGAAAGCTAACGTCACGGGGTCGTCGGTGAACATCACTATATTTTTATAAACAACGACGTTTAGCGACAACAAGACTTACATGTCAAAGTATATTAAAAAAATAGCGATATTTAGCAATGTCTGTTGTTGACGTCGCTAAACTACTTCATATAAGGTTCCACCGGTTGTTTTGACTTTTCATTTTCTGTCCAAAAATTTCACTTCCTGCCCCCCTCTCCTCCGATCTCCTCCTGCCCTCGTTGCCCCTCTCGACTTCGGCGACCCCCTTACCCCGACGACCACCTGCCCTCGGCACCCCTCTTAACTCCAGCGACCCCCTCGTCCCTTGTCCCGGCACCCCTCGACCTATTTCGACTCCATTGACCCCCTTTGGCCCCCTGCCCCGGCGCCCTCGATCCCGATGACCCCCCTCGCCCCCCCCCCCCCCCCCCCCCCCCCCCCCCCGACCCCCCCTCGAACCCCTCAGTCAAGTAACACTAACCCTGTCTCCCTCATGCTGACACGGACATGGACATACACACACTGATACAGACACATAGATATTAACACGGACACGTTGTGTAATATATGAAATATGCGACATAGACACACAAACACTGACACGGACACGTTGTGTAATGTGAAATAGAGTATGGTTTATGTGAAATTTTATTTTGTACGATGTTTTGTTTTCAGATACTACAATCTTGATACATAAATATGTGAAATAGTGTATGAATACATTCTTTCAACACTAAGTTTCTTGTCATTAAGTTTGTATATATGTGTATGGGGATTATATTCTAATTTTTGCATAAGTTTAATTAATATCAAATTGATATTACATATAGGGCACAACATAGATACATAAATGAGTTAGTATGGATACATGTTTGTATGGTATCGTGAAATGATTATAGGTATATTTTCTAGTTCTTGTTAATGAGTTCGCCATAATTATTTTGATATATCATATCCTACTCAAACATGTTCCCTTATATTACATATTTCTTGCACAACTTTAGGGTTAAAATAGTCATTTTAGCCCTTACCGTAAAATTTGATGTATTTTTCAATTTCGATTTGAGGCTCAATCTGATCCAAACATTTCGACCCAATATATGGTTTTAACCTATTTTGAGCCTACTACACGCATGCCAATGGTGTGCCACTTAATCGAGTTTCCATGTTCTATTTATTTTTAAATGACACACAAGACTCAACTATAGACTTATTGGACTTGTTTCGATCCAAATAATTTCATCGACCCAAAACTAGTCCAAGTAGGATTCGTAGAGCATATTCTAGGGTACCCTAGCCTATTAAAAATATGTTATACTAATTTTTATGAATTAATGTACATCCACATTAATTAAATCTATTTTTAAATCTAGATATCCTAAGCTATTTAGCTTAGATGACTATGGTAGATACCCTTTCGTATTTATATTCTTTATGTGTTGTTACTTTGGCATATTTTTCTGTACCTTGCTATGTCCCCTAAGGACTTGGTGATATCTCCAGGTAGTCATTCATACAGGAGTAATTCGACGACATGGTGGTTCTGCTATATCAGAGTTCATATATTTTATCGTGCTTCCATATTTCATCTATTATTTATAATCCGCTATTCGCCTAATTTTGTAGACCTATATTGTTCTTTGAGTCTACTCAAACACATGTTATTGGACTGCAGACCATGATACATATTGTTTATTTTTTATATTTATTTATTATGTGGATTAATATAGATGTTAGTTGATTTTGTAGTTAGATTTTAGATACCAAGACATCTTATACGTATTTGAGTCAGACTAGAGTCTGGCTAAATACGTAGCTAGCATGTATATGCATTCTTAGTCCTACGTATTTTGGACTGGGGCGTTACACTATAAGTATACTAGGTAGATGAGAACGACTCATATTAAATATCTTCAAGAGATTTTCAGTTTATTTGGCTTGATGTAGTAAATTTTTAATTTTAGTATGCTCGATCTGCAGTTCGAGACAAAATTTTATTTCAAACCAAGTCTTTCATTTCAAAGTATTTCTTAAGATAGTGGCATTTTCAATCTCTTCAGAAGATTCTATCAAGTTTATGTCATAGGAGGCTAATATGAGAAACTCATTCAAGGATTTCTTAATGAATATGCACAGACATAAAATATTATTATTATATCTTTTCCTAGACAAATACTCATTCATTATATCACATTATTTCATATTATTTTAGTCTATATAGGACTCGTTTTATTCTAATACGACATGTATTTGGATAAGGGCATCCACTTATGTGCGTATATATCCACATTATCTGTCTTGGATTGAAATTACCCTAGCTTATACATATACATATATATATACATATATATATATATATATATATATATATATATATATATATATGTTAAGGTTTCTTTCCTTTTTTAGTTATTAAGTGTAATTCGACAATATCCAATCTATATCAGTATCAATCCAATTCTATCTGCTTTAACGAAGTATGGACATTGATTTAGTATTTATGAATAATACTTGTTTTTTAATCCATAATCATTACAATAAAAATATATGCAAATAAGGAATGCATATATGCTCCATGTCTGCTAAGTTTAAATCCTTAAACTCTAAGCATCAAATTTCCAAAAGACTAGCACCACACATATTGCTATAATGACGATCATTAACACCATGAAACTAAATCCTTCTCATCTGACTTGAACATGATCTGTTATATCGACTCATACTACTGTATCCTTGAGTTCTAAGGCACCGAATAAGTTCTCGTTTTCGAGAGGGCATGAGTGTCTTGTTTGCTAGTTGATAATGAATCACAAGTTTTAGTGATTAAATAATTTGATCATCATAGTATATGATGTTGGATTTTTTTTTTAATTCATGTAAACGAAGTAATAACATAAAACAACAAAAGGTTAGTGTTACCGGTCTATGGGGAAGTCGTGTATGAAGCACTGCATTAAGGGATTATTCAAGGTATATGTGCATACTAGTTCTCAAATCCTCGTAGAGATAAAACCCCATTACTATCGGCTTTTCGTTACCGCACTCAAACTTAGCTTTTGCCCAGAAGATAGAATGAAAAATGGTAGAGTGGAATGGAGAAAACTTTCATGGTTTTTAGAGGAAGAAGAAGACCAAATTCTATTCATTCCAAACACATGACCTATGAGAATATATAGGCTACCTTATAACAATAGGTTTTAATAGGAATTAATAGGATTTGGACCAAAAAACCACCTAGTAAACATCCAAATAAAAACAACTATTAAGGCATTAATTAGAAAAACATTAATTGAAAATTGATTTTTTATTACCAATAATTACAACCACCACCACCCCCCCTAAAAAAAACCAAAAAAAGCAAATTTCAAAAAAAAAAAAAAAATATAACAATAAAAGAATATGAGTAGAGAATTTCTGGGCAAATGAATACTATGCATAGATGAGATAGACTACAACAATGAATCTCACTTAGTGATTATTATTTTTGTCTGAAAAAAGTGTTTGCAATGGACTATTCCTTGAATCAGACTTCTTGAACCATATTTAGAAAATAATACACATAGTACGCTAGAGGTTCTTGGGTCTATCGGGTGGTGTTTTTGATTGGCTATACGCACTTGTCCTTATTCATGAGAGTTGTTTGGGATCGTCATGTCCTATAGTCACGACCTTCACGACCTCCCATATAGGTAAGCAGGGGCGGCCCTGGCCCTGGCCCAGGGCAGGCCGGGCGACGGCCCAGGGCCCCCTGACGAAAGGGGACACCAACATGGAACTCTCTCCAGTAGAACTAGTATGTATCATATTCCTCTTTTTTCAACAAAAAATTTTGTGGTGTAGTGGTTATAATGCTAGACTTATATTTAAGAGGTCCTTGGTTCAAATCTTGACTACAACAAAATTTTATTTTATTTATACTTTTTTATGGGTGCCCATTTTGGAAGTTTCGTCTCGGACCCCGATTAGCTCAGGGCCGGCCCTGTAGGTAAGTCCTCAAAGGATTGGTGATTAGTGCCAACCGTTCATAATCATGCTTGGACCTATTAAGAGTTTTAAAACTCATCCTAACTAAATCATATTAGAACACTGTCATTATAGGGATGAGGTATCATTATACAACTTCGTACAGCCGCTTGGGCATTAAATTTGAGAATTTAATCTCAAGATCAATGTTCCATAATAGTCACCTAAGTCCACCTTGTTTCTATCCATTGAACCAATTTTTTGGGATCTCCAGTCAGACTCGGTTGAGTTGCCATTGCTGGTGACTTACTTATGAGCTTAACTCTACCCCCCCCCCCCCCCCCCCCTCGACGATTCTAGGATAGACCATTCGTTAAGAGTTTTGTAAGATTCTTTTCTGACTTTATATAGTCAAGTATAATATATTTGTCTAGTAGGCTCTTTATAACTTGAAGTGCAATTGCAAGCAGCGGTGTAGCCAGAAATTTAATCCAGGGGGGCACAATAATTATTAATAAATTATAATAACATATTTATAATTCCAAAAATAGCATATAATAATATCAAATGTCATAAATCATTACAATCACTAAATAATCCTTTTCTTTAACAATAAAAGCCTTCAAGACTTCATATTCTGGAACTATGGAATGATATCTTCATTGTCAACGACATCTAATACGTCTCTTTCAATATATACCACCAAATAATCATTCATCATCGTATCTCCCAATCGATTACGTAATAAAGTTTTGATAATTTTCATTGCAGAAAATACTCTCTACAATTGCGGGCTGACATGGGGGGTGGTGGCCTCGTTGGTGGCTCTTAGCTGCTTGAAGCATCTTGTTCTCGAGATTTATTAAAAAAATAAATAGTGTTCTATTTTTCATCTAAAAATATCTAATGAGTAATATTCTCAAAAGTTAATCTAATCCTCATCATTGTATCACTAATAGGAATCATTTTAATGCGCGAGTGAATTATATTCTCAGAAGTTAATAAGAATGAGTAAGCACTACTTTGATATTTAATAATCATATCAACTAAATATTCTCATAAGTTAATAATCATATGTGCCAAATTTATCAAGAACACTTACCTCAAGCTAAGAGATTTTGATATTCTTGTATTGCACTTCTCTGAAGTCTGAATTGTTCTTCTCCCTAGACTCTCCTTTGCTGATTTCTTGAATTGTTTCTTTGGAGTTACTTCAGTAGAAAGAGAAGAAGAAAAGAGTATTGAAACGACTAGTAATGTAATGGTGTGGTGATGAAGGAAGTGTCAGGCAACCAAACCAAGGTTTTTGTATGCTAGACAAAGAAATGTAGCTCTATGTAATGTAATGGTGATGAAGGTGAAGAAAGTGTTAGGCTGAGCTAGGATTTGTTGCTTCAGTTCAGAGCTAGGTGACCACTGACTATGCGTGTTTGCTTGATTGCTTCTTTGGTTCGTTTGTGTGTGGGGCAAGAGAAAATCAGTACATGGACTGATGGACATAGAGTGTACATGAAGAAAATAGAGTGTACATAGAGTGGACATAGAGTGTACATAGAGTGTAAGCATTTGGTAGTAGACTTAGCATTATTGTGAAGAAAATAGCTACAACATCCTAGAGACTGTAGGCTACAATATAGCCTATAAAGTCTACAATATAGTCTGTATAGTTTATGATATTTTCTCTCCATCCAGGGAGCGCAGTTGGTGCAGTATGGGAGACTGTACTTTGCAGAAGGTCACTTCCTTCATAGCTGTCTTGATCAATGTAAAAAAGAAAGGTTTTTTTTAGGGGCACCTCCACTTCTACTAGGGAACAACCCAAAAATTTTTAAAAAAAATTACAAGTTTGCCATTGATTTTTTTTACTAGGAGGGCAGCCCAAAAATCACTATAAAAGCCAATTTGATTTTATTTCATCTCTCTCTTTCTTACTCTACTACTTCTCTTCCTCCACTCTTTTTTTCTCCTCCTCATATAAACCTATAATTAACCTAACCTAGGTGAAATTGTCCCCCAACCTAAAATTGTTGAAGATTTTTGGTAGAATACAGTGTCAATCACTTCTCCCATTTATTTGTAAGTCGTCGAATTTATTTTTGTGTAATATTTTAAGTTTTAACCTAAATTTTACATATAAAAGTTGAATTTTGTGTTTAATGTAGAAAGAAATAGAAAATGGAACAACCCGGACCATCAAATGCTGGATACTCTCCTCCCACAACGTCCGAAGAACACTTTGACGCATCGGAAACCCTCATGGTAACTACACTTGAACTTTACTTCGGGTGAAAAATTGGACTTTGACACAGAGGACTGCCACAAATGTGGCAGTCCCTCACATATATAGGACTGCCAGAGATGTGGCAGTCCTATATATGTGAGGGACTGCCACATTTGTGGCAGTCCTCTGTATGTGAGGGACCAGTCCTCTGTGTCCAAGTCATTTCTTCTTTTAAGCAGCCTGCCTTACCAACTTATCACCAATATTTTTAACATGATCCTCTAGCTAACTCTATAAATAATAATATGAGTATCATTTTCCATTCACTTAAGTGGAGAAATGAAGACATATCACATAAAGAGTAAATACATAACCATATTTTAACAGTAAAAAAATATATAGGGGTCAATCGTATCACGTCTTGTCCAGATATATATATATAACCCAAATATGAACATTGATCCAAATACTGATGTTACTTTCAAGTAGCAACTATATTACATTTATAACTAAATTTTAGAGAACTAAGGATTATATGTTGCAGACAGATACGCTTGAAGTGTCTCAACTTGTGACCAAGTACAGACTCCTCTATAAATAATAATACGCTCTATGTAGTTGTTTAGTTTTGACTTTTAACTTCTATTGTAAGACTTGCGATCTTCCGAGGTTGCGGTACATGCTCCAATTTCAATCGATGTAGGGCATTTATTTTGGATCGATCTTTCGTTTCAATCAAGCGACGATGCGGTACAATGGTGTCGAGAAGTTGGACGGAAAAACAAGTTGGTTCTAGTGATATCCAGATCGGCCCGAAATCGCCCGGGACGACACAGTGTGATGGTTGGCTGTGAAAGAGGTGGTGTGTTCAGATCGCCCGGGAAAACAAGTTGTTGAAGTTTGAGGAGCCAAGAGACTTACCTGCTGACCACTGTGACGTCGAAATCGACTGAGTATCAATGTGTTATATGGAGGACCACTTTTGTATACATTTTGGCATTTTGGTTATAGAGGACCACTTTTGTATACATTAAACTATGAAATATGAAGTCCAATATATGTTTCTTACTTTTATCCATGTGTTATATGTCTTTTATCTGGGTGTTATACATGTGTTTTATTTGGGTGTTATACATGTATGTCATACATGTGTGTTACTTTTATCTAGGTGTTGTCTTTTCTAGGACTGCCACACCCAGGGCAGTCCTTCACATGTGCTGGACTGTCCTGTGTGTGGCAGTCCTTGCTAAAATGTTCTGTGATCTGATCACAGAACAATTCATCTAGGACTGCCACACACAGGGCAGTCCTTCACATGTGTTGGACTGCCCTGTGTGTGGCAGTCCTTGCTAAAATGTTCTGTGATTTGATCACAGAACAATTCATCTAGGACTGCCACACACAGGGCAGTCCAACACATGTGAAGGACTGTCCTGTGTGTGGCAGTCCTAGATGAAATGTTCTGTGAATTAGGACTGCCACCCCCCTGGCAGTCCTACATTGAATTAGGACTGCCAGGGTGCTGGCAGTCCTAATTGAAACTTGTTGTTATATAAATGGCCATTCTCTTGTGTTTTAACACGGAGAATGGACATTCTCCGTCTTAATTTACATGGAGAATGGTCATTCCAGTGTTAAAATGCAGGAGAATGACCATTCTCCGTGTTAATTTACACGGAGAATGGCCATTCTCCGTGTTTCAAACACGGAGAATGGCATTCTCCGTGTAAATTAACACGAGAAACACGGAGAATGACCATTTTCCGTGCTAAATTACACGGAGAATGGCCATTCTCCGTGCTAAATTACACGGAGAATGGCCATTCTCCGTGTAAATTAAGACGGAGAATGGTCATTCTCCTGCATTTTAACACTGGAATGACCATTCTCCGTGTAAATTAAGACGGAGAATGTCCATTCTCCGTGTTAAAAACACGGAGAATGCCATTCTCCGTGTTAATTTACACGGAGAATGGTCATTCTCCTGCATTTTATGGTCAGTTGAAACTTTGGAGGGCCATAACTTTTGACTGGGAGGTCGAAACGAGGTCTCGTTTGTCCCAAAACGAGCGTATCTTCGAGGAGGTTGAAAGTAACAGCTTCATCGTTAGACGGCCTTCCGGAATTTTAGAATCGCAAAAAAATGATGTTTGGACCTCCGTTTTAGCAGTTTTGTCGAAATTTTAGAATCGCAAACAAATATTAATTCAATGACTCACAAATAGGACTGCCACCCCCCCTGGCAGTCCTACGCTTATGAAGGACTGCCAGAGTGCTGGCAGTCCTAATTAAAACTTGTTGTAACAGCAAGTTTCAATTAGGACTGTCAGCACCCTGGCAGTCCTCCTTTTGTATAGGACTGTCAGGGGGGTGGCAGTCCTAATTGAAACTCTCTGTGCCAGGGGGGTGGCATATTCAACAGAAGTATTTCAACACAAGTATCCAACACATAACCAACACAAGTATTTCAACACAAGTATCCAACAACATGTTCGACACCCAAAAATATCAACATCCAAAAATATTTCAACACAAGTATCCAACAACATGTTCGACACCCAAAAATATCAACATCCAAAATACCCAACTTCAGACAATCATACTACATATCATGGCGGACCTTCAAAAATGTCATTGTTTATAATTCTCGGCCAACAGACAATCCGATTTCTTCGACTTGCGTGTCATCTCGTCGAATGTGGGAGTGTTCTTGAAAGAAATTTGGTGGAGGAATTAGGATTAGAGTGGTGGAGGAGAATTTTCTAGGGTTTAGGGAGAGGGAGAGAGAGTTCTTCTTCTTTTTCTCTTTTGGAGGAGAGAGAGAGAAAATAATGAAATGAATAGGAAATTTGAGTTTGGGGGGTTGGGCTGTCCCCTAGTAAAATTTGGGCTGCCCCCTAGTAGAATCTCCACCAAATGGGCTGCCCCCTAAGTAAGGGCTGCCCCTTAGTAAATGTGGAGGTGCCCCTAAAAAAAACCAAAAGAAAAAGAAAATATTTTCAAATTTCAGGGGCGCAGCCATGCCTCCTAGGCACAACGATGCCTACGCCCCTGACTGCAGGTACCTGTTCATCTTAGAATTCACATAATCATGCATTTAGTATTTTTATATTATAGAGATAACATGTTCACAGTTATGTAGACTGTATAAACATAATAAGATGTTTGAGTCTATCAACTTCAATACAAGTTGTGTCCAAAAACTATTATTTCAGAGTCTATGGTACTCCTAGTTATGATAGTTTTTTTACATTAATTTATATCTTTTGAGTATCTAAGTTATCTATAGGCAAACCTTTATTCTTCTTTCCATGTATTTTAGAGTTCTTTAGTACTTTTATATTCAAAGAAAAAGTCAAAAGACTCAGATGTGGATTCATCAATGGCTGAGATCAGACCCAATGTGGTGAGCCTAAATTTTATCCGACTCTACAACCTCTTGAAGTAGGAGCCATCGAACTTTAGCTGGCTTGGCAGTAAAAGATTAATCCTTACCAGCCATGCTTACTAATAAGGCAATCTAAAGTTCTGCAAGAATATTATTTTAATCAATAAAAATGTATATGGTTCTAGAGAATAGTTTGAATGATCTTGCTAATCGACTTTAAAAACTTTAGTCTATTAAGTTTTGATCAACTTGGGTTAATTATAGGGGTCGGTTCCCAGCTAGCGGTGGTCTGAAGATACTTAAATATCGTGTTGGTTAGGGCTATTTACACCCGTTTGACAGAATGACCTTTCCGGCTTGTACCCAAACTAATCTATACTTTAAAACCTTATATTAGACTGCAATTGATGGTGTGATCGTGTATGATTAACACTTGTGCTAGCATCTCATTTTGTCGATTCATGATCATTTTGATAGATCGTCAGGGACGCCTTTTTTGTTTTATCTTGTATGTCATATTTTACTGCTACTTGTTTACCTGATTGAGACAGGTTATATTGTGAGACCTAGGTTGACTATTGACCTAGGTACAACCATGACCTATTACAGAATACTTAAGTATTCTGTAGTGTATAGTTGGCCTAATTATACGTTCATTTTCCGTATTTCGATACTGGGGTGTAACATGTCGCATCCAGAGGGACTCGATTTGGTAGCCAAGCGATTTACATTCTACAAAGGGCCAAGAAATCGAAGAACCATTAGTCATCCCGTAGGACATACTCCCACTTTATAATTGGTCATGCTAAGGGCACTTCATTTATTATTTGTTGTCAAGGGCTATAACTATCTATACGGTACTTATTGTGCTTAGGGCTATCAAAAATTTTGCAGTCTAAAGACAAGACTTCTCCCTGTTTATAAGACTTGTCAAAATTTTGGCAATCCTGGATACGTACAAAACAACCAAATTTTGGCAGTCCATGACTACAAAAATTGTGATGCTCCTCTAAAAGTTTTGCAATGCCCTTAACATTAGCCTAATAATTTAGGTGTTGTTGAAGCCATTTATACAAAGATGGCCGGTCAAAAAGCATTAAAAGGATAAAAATGTCAAAAACATCCAACATTGTTGGTTTGTTAAGTGTTGTCGGTTTGCAAAACAGAGTTCATGGATGAAATTCTCGATCGAAAATAAGTCCGTAGACACAAAATTATGTTGATTAGTGTTGGAAGCAAAACGACTAAAATTGGTCAAATTCAAACCGGTAAAAAAGAATGAAAAGACAAAACAACAAAACAATTCCAACATTGTCGGTTTACAAAACATTGTCGGTTTACAAAACAGAGTTCACGGATCGTTCAAAATAAGTACACACAAAAATGTGCTAATTTGAGCTCAAAATTAAACAACTAAATTTGATCAAAGTCAAACCGACCAAAAAGATTAAAAGGGCCAAAAGTCAAAAAAATCCAAATGTTGTCGAAAGCGAAACAGAGTTCATGGGTGAAATGACCGTTAGAAAAACAGGTAGACACAAAAAAAAGTTATTGATTGGAACTAGAAGCAAAAACGACTAAAATTGGTTAAAGTCAAAGTGATCAAAAAATATTAATAGAAAAAAGTAAAAATATTCCAACCATTCAAAACATTTCTGACTAGGCACCAAAAAGCATCACCAAGTATGATCTTTTTTTTTCTTTTTCTTTTTCCCTAAGTATGATCTATTGAAGTAGGGAGAAAGGTACCCCTAAATGGACGGGTGGGATGCAGAAGATTGATAGAAAAAAAAATACAGATCAAGGTGGAAGCAATAAAAGATTAATATGAATTCACAGAAAAAGAACTTACTCTCCCAGAGCTGGAAAATAAAAACTAAAAATTTGCAATTTTCCAGGTACATGTAATATTTCTTCACTTCCCTTTTCCTACTTCCATATCAACATCCAATTTGGTCAACTAAAACTGCAAATATCGAGTCCAAATATACCACCCTGAAACATTATACGAGTATATTGCGCGTTAGAGCAACATTTCAGACAAAAAGAAGGCAATTCGCAATCTGTCTAAGAAGGCTCCAAATTTGTCATCCCAAACAAGTGAGATCAGCCAATGAGAGCAAAAATCAAGAATTAACAAACAAAGATGAAAATCACACCAGTATCAACCTTGCATTGCCATTTGAAATGTACAAAAACATGGAATAGACAGAGTTGCTGCAACACACAGGTCGGATTTCCTTTTCCATACCCCCACCCCCACCCCCACCCAACCCACCCGGCCTCCTGCGACAAAAGTTGGAACCTTCAGTTTTGAATTGTGATCCCAAACTGCATGGCAATCTTCTTTCAAACATGACCTCAAATCCATTTCCTCTCTTTCACTAGGTGAGACGACTCTACATGAATCTCCAGGAAACTATGGTTGACATCTGAAGTTGCATGAAGTCTGTTGCTTCAAGTTTGGAGATAAGCCAGCTGACAGAAATGGTCTACTATTCTGATACATCGACAAACTGGAGTGATCCTCAAACAGGAGGTGAAGCCGTTTAAGATTAGCAGTCGAGATGTGAACATGAACCATATGTTAGGAAAAAGTAAGGGCAATGACCTCCCAAACTAGCTACGATTTGCAGCCAGGACTATCCTTTTTGATGTCAGGCCGATACCCTTATAAAAGGACAGTGGACGAGCCCATCCACTTTGGATCTCCGAGCTGCCTTTTGATAGTGCATGAGGAAAATGTGGGGGTGTCAGGGGACAGAAGTTCCACTGTTGGTATATCTGCCAGACGGAAACCTCTGCAGCCCACGTGAGAAATCTTGTTTCAACCGCTTGTTTGTTAGTTGCAACCTGGTATAGCCAAATGGAAACAAGAGGGGGGACATTAGATGAGGAATTATACTTCATGCTGAAACCTAATTTCACGCTGGAATATTCAAATTTTTATAACCAAACGTCTCTAAAGCTTTTGCAGAATGACAATCATACAGAAGTTATATAGTACATATTGACAGTCAGCAGCAGTTGGGTTCCAAAGAAGGTGAGATGTAGGAGGAACCAACCAGAACTTCTATTTTGTGTGTGAGAGGCGTTCACGTCATAATAGAATCCTTGGTGAAATGTGGACATTAGTCAACTCCTACTGTAACTTGGATAAGTGGATTCTAATTTCTAAATCTGGAACTACCATTACATTCAGAACCTTCTACTTGCAAAAGCAGGGGTTGCTAAATCCAAATTGAGCATTACCATGTATAATTCATTAACTTCCCACTATGAGAAATTACTCTCTGTTGCAGCATGGAACGAAGTAATTTAGTGGCAACATACAAACAGTGGCTATTCTTACATATTTTTGTTATTGGTAATCTAAGCAATCAATTTATTCTACATGCAGCTTCTAGCAATATTCAGTAGATTAAACAATGCGAACAAGTGCGAACAAGTCTTTCGCCAAGGTAAATACAAAATTACTCACCTAGGTGAACATGAGCGTTTCTGAACAAATTGACCAAGCATAGATTTCAATGAATCATGAGCCTCATCAGCAGCCTGTGAAAACAAGAAAGTTTTCAAATATACTGTAATATTTGCAGAATTCTTAGTAAATATAGTAAAATTGCCATTATCATCATTTTCATCAAAGTCTCTTCCATCAGAATGCCTTGAGTTGTGAAGCATGACTAATAAGTCTCAAGAATTACTCGCAAAGAAGGGTTTTTACAACTGACCTACCCCCTCAATGAGCTGGCTCTATATTCCCACCTTGGAAGCTAAGAGGAAGACAGATTTTCCCAAAAACATTAATAAATCCAGTCTGGTTGGATTCATAACAAAGAACCTAAGATTTTGTGAAAGCCTAATTACATCCCCCCCCCCCCCCCCCCCCCCCCCCCCCCCCCCCTCAACCCAGTCAGAACAAGTCATATCTAGCTCAAAGGAGATGTAATCACACGTCCAGGCCTTCGTTTTGAGATCTCAAAATTCAACCTAGCTTCTACCCGTTGGATCTTGATCAACGGGTCGATGACTGTTAAAGTATAGGGGAGTAGCTGAGATGGGCATATGATGGAATCACAAGGTGGCAGCAAACCCAAAGGCTGATCAGGACTGAATCTGAATTACACTTGGCAAGGCCCAAGCGGGTCTGATTTGCACTTGATGAGGCCCAAGCATTTCCGTTGATTTTGGGTTGGAGATGGAAAGAGAAGAGGGAAGGAAGCTGTTGAGGCAGCAGGGGTGGGTTCTGTAGGTCATCCTGTGTAATAAGGAGCAAGGGCTGGCAGCAGGGTCTATGGGTTCCAGGTCTTGGGTGGTCTGGCTGTTTAGTCAGCGACAGGATCACATCGCAAAGGAAGGTTTCCTGCCCACCAGTTTGAACAAGGGAAGCACAGGGGTGCTTATCGGTTTTGCACAGAGAAGGGAGCTTGCATAAACAATGAGAACAAATTTGAAGGAAATGAAATAGGCAAGTGCACCACAAACATAGATAAATTTCTCATTTCTTCTCTTCAATAAATTAAAATTCTGCAGTACAACGTTTGTATTTACCACAAAAACTTGGCCTCTAACAAAGGAATCCTAATTCCAAATGCAACATATAACTAACCCAAAACTAACCCAAATCATAACAAATGATTAAACCAAATGCAACCAAAGTGCACCGAAATAAAACCCAATGTCTAACTGCTAACCAACTGGACCGGAACTCGAACTAGAGTAGGACCCATGTGATGATTTAGCCATGCATCAAATTGCCTATTGGGAATCTCATTCATCTCTCTACCAAAATTGTCCAAGGAGCCAAATAGAGGCCTGCCTCATAATTGAACAAAAATAAAGATGTATAGGGACTATAATAGGGTAGAATTCCACTCCAAAATTAAAGGTATCTACTGTAGAAAAGGTATTACGATAGGCTACAGAGAAAAAAAAAGGTAGGTCATATACCTGCCAAGTACGATGTTGTGCCATGCAAGAAGCGACTGCAACATATGACATCTCAGCACATGCTAGACATGATCTTTGCATAGCCCATATATTAAATTTATAAAAAAGAAAGAAAACTTCGAGCATCTTGAAGAGCCACAACCTCAAACAAGTAAAGCAAGTTTTTAAAAACTATTCTAGGTTTCACGGTAACCATCTCCCTGCAAAAGTGTGTCCGAGAGTAGTTTGACATACTGTTTGCTTGACGTGAGGATGAGATTACGCTGGTCTGCACTATTTACTGAACTAGGAAATTTAGCAGGTTGATTCTTGTTTGCAAGAAAACACCTAAGACCAGTTTCCTGAACGGGCATTCTAGGCTTCATGGCAATCCCACTTCTGCCGATAGAGGTGTTGATCAGAATCCTGGACGTAACAACTTAATATTCCTTTTTTCATTCCGCATATAGATATTGGTCAATATCTTATGGAGCCTTCCAAAATAAGGTTGCAGTCCATAGTTAACTAATTTGACTGGATAAGGCTTCAACATCAATGATTGGTGAGACAAACACACCAAAATTTTAAGGCAAATTAACCATATATGACTTTCAACTATATGTACAATCCTCATATATGACTGTGTGCAAGTCTCCTCATCGTGTCCTTCCATAATTTCCATATGCCAAGCTGTCATGTCATATAGGTACCCAATTTTCATGTTCGTAGTTAAGTGACATGAACTTGATGATTGTGCATAATTTTCTTAATTCACCTCAGATAGACTCTTATCGTGTGCTGAACTGTCTCGCAGATATTACCAAAGATAAACCAAAAAAGGGAGTTAACAGGTATCATAACCAGATACACTGTATCTCCAAATCTTGCAAGTACAAAAGCTAATCGCTGCACCAAGCTACACAATCATTAGATCCATGTTTGAATCATTTTCTCCTAGAAGATATAGGGTTAATCAGGGATGGACTTTCATCAAACCTCTTCACTCTTGCAATATGCCATAATCTCAGCACTTATATACATATGTCGTGCAAACTTTTTTGAATTATGACAAAATGAGCGGAGAAAACTTAATAGATACCTGCAGCTTTGCTTCTTCCCAAGTTTTTCCTATCCCTTTCCCTAAGATTTGCCCTTGTATCTCGACCTAAAATGATTCATAAAGAGAGAACACATAAGATATAAGTCATAATCAAGACAAACAGACCAAGTTGTAAATATAAGTTTGCACTGCCACAAACTTAGTGATTCTCTTTAAGGTGTTTGAAAGGATATTCTAAGTAAATTAGTATGTGAGGCTACCAAGACATGTTGTACAGATACTCCTACAGAGGTCCGCATCCATGTTAATATCTGTATCCAACACGTATACCACACGGCCGTTTCTCGAAGCTCGTGCCAAATGTAGCTTGCCCATGTCTAGACTCCAAAGAGATCCAAAACATGATTGAAAGGAATTTCTCATGGTTCTTATAGTTATAGTGCCAAACATAATTGAGATGTGACAAAGTAACATTTCTTTGTATAAATCCTTTTTTGAACTTTCTCAATCATAGTTAATATCAAAAACATGTACAAATATTATTAATACATAATGTATAAAATACGTATACAGATATGTTTTCGTAATGTTTATAGCATAAAATATGTATGTAGATGGTCTATACCAAACCGTATCCATAAGATGAGTAATGTTTATAGCATAAAATATGTATGTAGATGGTCTATACCAAACCGTATCCATAAGATACTGGATACCCGTATCCTATGTTGTCACAGGCGACGCCTAGGCGTGCAGGTCGGAGAGGGCTCGCCTCAACCTGGGAAAAATTTTCCTGTGTGAGGCGATGCTCGCCTAGGCGTCGCCTGTGACAACATAGGATACGGGTCGACCAGAGAAAAAAAAAAGGCGCCTAGCTTAATGCATATTGCTTAATGCTTATTAGTTACACTATATATTTATTGTATGCATAATTATTGTATGCAATAAATATTAGTTAAACTCCACCTTAATGCTTATTGCTTATTAGTTATACTACATATTTATTGCATACATATTTGCAAAAAAAATCTGCAAATAGTAGTCAGAACCTGGGCATGCCTAGGCGAGGCGGGTGGGTTGTCGCCTTGCCTCGTCTCGCCTAGCGCCCAGTACAACATAGCCCATTGTCATATTTTGAATTCGTATCATATCTGTATCCGATTTCTGTCCGTATTTATGCAACCTAGCTACCCAACATATTTCTATCAAGCTCTTGACAATTTTAACTTGTGAGTTACAAAATGTTTTTCCTTTTCGGTCACAAAGACAAAAGATCTATGCAAGGTTGTCAAAAGCAAGCTTTTACGTAAAAGCAACAAGGGCCGGTAAACATGAAAGATAAAAGTGAAGCATAGCTGCATAAGTGCGTAAAGAGTAAGCATTTACATTCTATGATAACCTCCATAATATAGAGATATGCCCATATCTTCATAAATAGACAATGTAAATACTCAATGTAAATATTAAATAAAAAATCATGTCGCAAATTCACAATAAGTGATAAAGTATAGATGATAGAATATGGTCCAAAATGGTAAGAGAAATATCCCTCGATATAAAAAAGACTGCCTATCAAGGCAGAAAGTAGACAAGTAAGTCTAACTAACAAAGATCATCAATAGGTTGTCCATCATCATCATCCTTTTCTTAGAAATAGATGTTCGTCTTCTTGGGCCACCCTGTTGATACTTTCATACTTTAATTACTTCAGCGTGAAGTATGAATTGTAAATGGCAATAACGAACAGCGATATGAGTCTTTATTTTATTTTCACTTTCATGGACTGTTTTGTTATAAGCCCATACCTTTAGACTGGATTATTTTCTTAAATTTTGATGCATTTTAGTACAAAGATTAAAAGTGTAAAAGAGTGGGACTAAAACCGCCATTCTACAGTTTAACCATTTTAAAACACATTTCCATCCGCTTCTAAATAGATGCACTTCTGTACATGCTTCAAACTGTTTCAGGATCTAAAAAGCATAGAAGCTTAAGTTATAATACTAGCAAAAACATGCTTTTCATAACCATGGATCTATGAGAAAGATACAGACTTCCCAATCACGGATATCATCCCTAGAAAGTTGCAACAAGTGAAAGGCAGTAAATGCACTTCTCTTCAATTTTATAGTTCAATTTTCTTAGTCTTGGAGTAGGTGTTGTAGTACAGTCGAGATATTTATATGCAAAAAGGGAAAAAGAAAAGAAAAAGGAATATCATTGTTATGATTAGAGATCCCAAAATACTTGCAAAATTAGCAGAAGAATAATGAAACTATAAGAAAAGTTGTAAAATAGAAAAAATGGAGCAAATAATAACCTGCGCAAACAGATCCCCCCCTTGCCTAACAGAGCCCCCAGGTGAGGACGGCTGTGCCTGAAAAGATAAGCCGTAACCCTCCACTGTACACTGAAATGTGGAACAGTTGTTAATAAGAGTATATATTCATATATTGTGTATTTGCAGTATCCTACAATAAATACACAATACTATCTTACTAGTTCTTTAAGGGCAATAATAGAAGATCTTGATCCCTCAAGGTTGTGGCTACAAGGACGCGAGTCTGAGATGGACACACGATCACCCCTGCTGAATGCTGGGTATCCGTAAGAATCACTTACGAGACCATTCTCTTTCACATGAGGTTTGTTCACATCCCCATGTACAGAAATTGGATCGTACAACCTATTCGTCATATACTTATCTGAAACAAGAATATCATCAGAATGACATACAAGAGTTTCTCAACAGAAAAAGGAAAGGCTGATTCAGTAAAGAGGAGTGGTCATATAGCTGATTACTAAGAGTAGAAAGTGATAGTCATGAAATGGGAGTGCATCATGACATTTACAGTCAGCCCATAAATTGAGTTCAAATTAGACTTCATAATCAAATTTTGGAGTTCTAAACAATGTGTAAAATTTCGGCTAGGGTATCAGTTCTGTCCCTATCTAGGAGTTTCAGTATCATCAAATTTGGCAGTTTTAGCAGTTCTGGAATGGAATATATAAGTTATAAACTCCCCAATGCTTTCAAGAAAGTGTTAAAAGAAACTAAAACTAAAGAATGAAGGATCTTTCTAACCTATCAACAACTAAATATTTAAGCAACAAACAAAAAATATATTATATAATGGACATGTTTTATATATAACAAGACTTTCTGTATTCCTTTACATACATGGTGATAAATAAACTAAGATGTTACATGCAAAAAGTTCTGATATGGTTGCTGAATGTAGATGAAAATATCTAATGGAAGTGGATATTTGTATTACTAATGAAATTAAGATATTTGCATAAGAACAACAACATGAGTAAATATAATTAAGCATACCCAACCGACAAACAACATTTTCCTTTTTTAAGCAGACAACAAAATGATATGAATTTGTAGAATCAAGATTTTTGACTTATTTCTTGGGGCTTATTGATTAAAAAGGAAAAAAAACATTATAAGCTAATGGATCAGGTGGATGCAATCTTTTATTTCCAACCTGACCCCAAAAATGAGGGGGTATATATGTCATTAATGAGATCTCGATCTAGATCCATAACATCTTTTCCATACCTGAACCAAACCAGATCGTATTCCCTTATATGAAGTTTCTCTCTCTCCAATCAACAACTTGAGTCAAGAGAAGGGGTTAGGAGATGGAAGAAACTAATAGAGGAAGCAGAAGAACAAGGATGCTAGGATGCAACCAGCAATTCATTTCTACTCTCCCGTGATTCATCTACATCATTGTTTTTTTTTCATGTTCGTGGATCTAGGTTTAGGGAATAGGTTTTTCTTGTTTTTGAATTGTTTCCAACGAGATCCATTCACCTTTTGTTGTTAAAGGAGACTCTTTAGGTTTAGGAAATGAATTAGAAGATTATAAATGGTTAAGCATCCAAAACCAGACTAGAATCTTTGGTCAGGTATCGTCAAAACCAATTATGTGAGGTTTGATCTGAAATGGGCGACACATCATTTCAGCCAATTTTTGTACCTTGTTTTAAGATTTACAAGTCCTTGATCACAACTAATGAGGGTTATTTTAAATTTTAATAGAAGTTACCATAATAAGATAAGTGCATTGCACTTAGTCCCCTTACCTAATTAATGTTTGAGTTTTTGACACTCCTAGCCTACAAAACCAACCACAATACACCACCCTAACCAATTTCATGAGTAGAGAACAACATAAACTATTACCATAAAGAGACTAAGCACCTTCAAACTGATACCGTCCAAGAAAGAACATAATCCACAGCACTTTGAATTGCAATGCACAGAAAACCTCTTTCTCATTCATATTTCATTATAAAATTTCACCTTTTGTAAAGTGGGATCTTAGTTTGCTTCTTTATATTACAGCTTGCATTACTTTTAGTTGTTAAGTTTCAATCCTTTTATGAATAGGATTCAATCTTATGAAAGTATTTAAATTTTACTCGAGTCCTTTTAGGAGTTGCATCGTCGGAGTCAACAAAGAAACAGGACTATTACCCATGCTAATATTATCTTCTATTTGTCAATAAGACCACCTTTAGAAATGAGTGCATCTATGGGAAGTTAAAGGTGGCGCCAATTGACAAGAGAAAACCAACTTAGGTGGTTTGGACACGTGCAACGCAAAACAATAGATATTCTCGTAAGGAGTGATAAGATAGTAGTTAATGGAGCCGCTAGGACTAGAAGTAGGTCTAGACGAACATGGTTTGAAGTGTTAAAGAAGGATAAAGATTTTGTTAATTTTACAGAAGACATGGCCCGTAACAGAGCCGAATGGAAGAAGAGGATTCAAATAGCCGACCCCATAAACTTGGGATAAAAGGCCTAGACCAACATCCATCCGCCACCCTTTAACGGAATCCACAACCCAATGCAGTTGGTCACCCTCGTGCAATAATACTCCCATCAATGATAATCGATAAATCGTTAACAAACGTGGTCACCCTCGTGCAATAATAATCCCATCAATGATAATCTATAAATCGTTAAAAACGTTTTTAAGAATCGGGAAACCAATACGTTTTGGCCATTTCGGATCGGAAATGGAGGATCCAAACCGTCGAAACTACCAAAACCAAGTCTTTGACCTTGTTAATCCAACCCCTTTTTTAATGAAAAAATCGAGTCTGGATTTTAGTAAAACAAACTGAATGAATTATGGGTCAAATTCGGGGCAGACATACAAATCCGATATACCTTTCTTGTATAAAACACGTTATTCCAAACGATTTTTTAATAACAAAATCAGGTTCAGAATTTCAGATGTTAAAACCAGAACCTGAATGAATTTCGGGTCAGGTTTGCTACAAATTTTAAATTCAACATATTTTTGGGTCGAGTTTGAATTTTAAATGAATGCTACCCGAAGCTTTACCTGTTAACATTATGCAGTAAAAAAAATCTTTATAGCACCAACGACGAAGAGTGGGACAGGTACCATAGCAGTAGCTTCAGTTGCTTATTATGAACAAATTGGAACTGCATTATCATATAGGTAAAGACGAAGGGCCCATAGGGTCCAAGATCAAAACAATAGATGTTCTTGTAAGGAGTGATAATATAGTAGTTAATGGAGCCGCTAGGACTAGAAGTAGGTCTAGACGAACATGGTTTGAAGTGTTAAAGAAGGATAAAGATTTTGTTAATGTTACAGAAGACATGGCCCGTAACAGAGCCGAATGGAAGAAGAGGATTCAAATAGCCGACCCCATAAACTTGGGATAAAAGGCCTAGACCAACACCCATCCGCCACCCTTTAACGGAATACACAACCCAATGCAGTTGGTCACCCTCGTGCAATACTACTCCCATCAATGATAATCGATAAATCGTTAACAAACGTGGTCACCCTCGTGCAATAATAATTCCCATCAATGATAATCTATAAATCATTAACAAACGTTTTTAAGAATCGGGAAACCAATACATTTCGGCCATTTCGGATCGGAAATGGAGGATCCAAACCGTCGAAACTACCGAAACCAAGTCTTTGACCTTGTTAATCCAACCCATTTTTTAATGAAAAAACCGAGTCTGGATTTTAGTAAAAGAAACTGAATGAATTACGGGTCTGATTCAGGGCAGACATACAAACCCGATATACCTTTCTTGTATAAAATACGTTATTCCAAGCAATTTTTTAATAACAAAATCAGGTTCAGAACTTCAGATGTTAAAACCAGAACCTGAATGAATTTCGGGTCAAGTTTGGTACAAATTTAAATTCAATATATTTTTGGGTCGAGTTTGAAATTTAAATGAATGCTACCCGAAGCTTTGCATGTTGACATTATGCAGTAAAAAAAAATTCTTTATACCACCAACGACGAAGAGTGGGACAGGTACCCCTAGCAGTAGCTTCAGTTGCTTATTATGAACAAATTGGAACTGCATTACCATATAGGTAAAGACGAAGGGCCCATAGGGTCCAAGATCAAAACAATAGATGTTCTCGTAAGGAGTGATAATATAGTAGTTAATGGAGTCGCTAGGACTAGAAGTAGGTATAGATGAACATGGTTTGAAGTGTTAAAGAAGGATAAAGATTTTGTTAATGTTACAGAAGACATGGCCCATAACAGAGCCGAATGGAAGAAGAGGATTCAAATAGCCGACCCCATAAACTTGGGATAAAAGGCCTAAACCAACACCCATCCGCCACCCTTTAACGGAATACACAACTCAATGCAGTTGGTCACCCTCGTGCAATACTACTCCCATCAATGATAATCGATAAATCGTTAACAAACGTGGTCACCCTCGTGCAATAATAATCCCATCAATGATAATCTATAAATCGTTAACAAACGTTTTTAAGAATCGGGAAACCAATACGTTTTGGCCATCTCGAATCGGAAATGGAGGATCCAAACCGTCGAAACTACCAAAACCAAGTCTGGATTTTAGTAAAAGAAACTGAATGAATTATGGGTCAAATTCGGGGCAGACATACAAACCAGATATACCTTTCTTGTATAAAAACGTTATTCCAAACGATTTTTTAATAACAAAATCAGGTTCAGAATTTCAGATGTTAAAACCAGAACCTGAATGAATTTCGGGTCTGGTTTGGTACAAATTTTAAATTCAACATATTTTTGGGTCGAGTTTGAATTTTAAATGAATGCTACCCGAAGCTTTACCTGTAGACATTATGCAGTAAAAAAAATTCTTTATACCACCAACGACGAAGAGTGGGACAGGTACCATAGCAGTAGCTTCAGTTGCTTAGTATGAACAAATTGGAACTGCATTATCATATAGGTAAAGACGAAGGGCCCATAGGGTCCAAGATCAAAACAATAGATGTTCTTGTAAGGAATGATAATATAGTAGTTAATGGAGCAGCTAGGACTAGAAGTAGGTCTAGACGAACATGGTTTAAGTGTTAAAGGATAAAAATTTTGTTAATGTTACAGAAGACATGGCCCGTAACAGAGCCGAATGGAAGAAGAGGATTCAAATAGCCGACCCCATAAACTTGGGATAAAAGGCCTAGACCAACACCCATATGCCACCCTTTAACGGAATACACAACCCAATGCAGTTGGTCACCCTCGTGCAATACTACTCCCATCAATGATAATCGATAAATCGTTAACAAACATGGTCACCCTCGTGCAATAATAATCCCATCAATGATAATCTATAAATCGTTAACAAACGTTTTTAAGAATCGGAAAACCAATACATTTTGGCCATTTCGGATCGGAAATGGAGGATCCAAACCGTCGAAACTACCAAAACTAACTCTTTGACCTTGTTAATCCAACCCATTTTTTAATGAAAGAACCAAGTCTGGATTTTAGTAAAAGAAACTGACTGAATTATGGGTCAGATTTAGGGCAGACATACAAACCCGAACCCGATATACCTTTATTCTATAAAACACGTTATTCCAAACGACTTTTTAATAACAAAATCAGGTTCAGAACTTCAGATGTTAAAACCAGAACCTGAATGAATTTCGGGTCAAGTTTGGTACAAATTTTAAATTCAATATATTTTTGGGTCGAGTTTGAATTTTAAATGAATGCTACCTGAAGCTTTGCCTGTTGACATTATGCAGTAAAAAAAATTCTTTATACCACCAACGACGAAGAGTGGGACAGGTACCCCTAGCAGTAGCTTCAGTTGCTTATTATGAACAAATTGGAACTGCATTATCATATAGGTAAAGAAGAAGGCCCATAGGGTCCAAGATCCCTCCATCTCCAACAAACGAGGTCCAAAATCTGTGTCGGTTGGACACATATCAAACACTCCAAAATACAAGAACACTATATTATGTACTGAATTTGTGTCGTCGCATCCAAAACTTAGGATGTCATATTCGTTGCCTATACAGTGGATTTAGGTAACATAAGTTCAGTAACTAAATGTTTTCCTTAACATAACTATTACACACCCCAAAATTTTAGTCTCAAGGCCCCCGCTTCGCCACCTTGAGGTCCCATCTAGACCTTTCATATCTTTGTCGTCATGCTGCCTCTTGCCTCCTTAAAAAAACTTGCAAGGTATATAAGCACAATTGGACATCAAACTCCTAAAATGGGACTCCATACATAATGTGAAAAAAAAAATTAAGTAACTAAAATAAAAGTAAAATTAACAAAAAAAAAATTGTTGACGACATGATTTGAACTTAGGACCTCTAATGCGTACATCTAGCATGATAACCACTACACCACAACTCTTTTGAGTTAAAAATAGCACATACTATATACTAGTTATATTCTAATAACGTTCATGTTGGTGCCCCTTGAATTTTTGGGTCCTGGGGTCCTGAGTCGTCGCCCTACCTGCCATGGGCCGGGGCAGGCCCTATTGGACATCAAAGCTATTAAAGTGAAAAGTATCCAAAAATCTCTACTATTACAAAGAGGCTTTATGTCATATGTATATAATTGAACAATTACGAATTAAGAAAATAAATAAATCCTAACTAATTCCTAGACCTTAACAAACGTGTATGAAATCCTAAAATGCTGGTGTATATATATATATATATATATTTTGGAATAAGGGTGAATTTATTCCTCGCATAAAGCGGAAAAGGTATTAAAGTACAACATCACAACTTTCCATGCCCCAATAAACTATTATGGGGTCATTACAGATACATCGAATTCTATATTATGTAGAATCCAATAGGGGGGGTAGTCAAGCCCTCAAAGATACGTCTGTTCCGCTCCTTCCAGATGTGCCAAACAGACGCAGCAAGCCGGACTCTGGCTCGTCTAGCCCACCCCGGATCCCGACCTCTGTGATCTCGAATCCAACTGAGAATGCTCCGGATGTCTCGGTCCATCCCCACTCCTCCTCTCAACTGTGCACATTGCTCAGTCCAAATGTGCCAGGTCACCGGACAACCAAAGAAGAGATGCCCCATGGATTCATTAGCATCAGTACATAGCACACATTTGGCATCCGGGATCAGCATTCCAAACCGGATGAGTCTGTCTCTCGTCATCAATCTACCCCGGAGGAGGCGATAAGCACATAGTTGCATTTTCCGTGCAACTCCCTTGCCCCAAATGAAGTCCACCTCCTCAGCCTGGTCGTGGTGGGTCCGAACCAGATCATAGCAGCTACGAAAGCAGAATAGACCTGAACCTCCCCCCGTACCTGAGCCGGCCCAGCTCCATGAATCCTCCGTCTGGTTAGCGTCTATGGGAATAAGGTAAATCTCGGCTGCAAGCTGGCCAATAAAAGGGTATCCCTCTGGCCTCCAAACTCCGTCTCTAATGATCCGGCTGCATGTGAGCCCCCTTCTTGCTTCCCTGTCCAGCTGTCCTCCCAATATCTCGAGCAGGGATCTGGAACCCAACCAAGGGTCTAGCCAAAGGTCGATAGTCGTCCCATCCTTCATGCGCCTGCAGATAGCTGTCTGGAGCACCGGTCTACATCGCAGGATGGCCTTGAATGTGACCGAGAAATTGTTGTCTATCCTGCAGGCCCAGAAGTTAGTCCTCCGTAAGTATCTGCTAGCCGTCCAGTCCGCCCAGAGCGACCCCCCCTTGATGAATTTCCAGGCCATCTTCACACAAGCTGCCTTCCGAACTGCATGAAGAGGCCTCAACCCAACTCCTCCTTCCTCCCGAGGCCGACATAACTGATCCCATGATATCGCATGAATCCCTCCCTCCAGATGAAGTTAGCGCAAATAGCCTTCACCTTCCGAATAGTAGCTGTGGGGATCTGGATAGACTGGAGCCAGAACATAGTGATGCCCGCAATGACCGACCGCACCAACTCAATCCGTCCCCCAAATGAAAGCCCCGCCGCTTGCCAGCCCTCCACTCTCTTCTGAGCAAAGTCCACCAAGCTATGACAATCCTGCTCTCGAGCATAGTTGACCGTTAGCGGGACCCCCCAGGTATTTCACTGGAAGCTCGCCTCTGTCCACACCTAAGGCGAAGGCTCTCTCCTCCTGAAGAGTACACCGGGAGCTGAAGTAGACTCTGCTCTTCTCCCGGTTTAACTGGAGCCCAGATAGCCGCCCGAACTCCTTCATAATGTCAGAGAGCGCACTCATTCCCCTCATGGAAGGCTGGAGAAGCACCAATAAATCATCAGCATAAATCAAATGAGATACAGCAGGACTCACCAACCGGAAAAGGGGAACGATCCTCCCGCTATGCACTGCTATATCCATCATACTCGTGAAGTACTCCATCACCAAGGTAAAGAGATACGGGGAGAGGGGGTCGCCCTGCCTCAACCCCCTGTTGCTACTAAAATAGCCATGTGGCGTGCCCTGAATGAGGACAGAGAAGGTAGGGGAGCAGATGCACTCCCTCACCCTCGCAACCCATCTCTCGTCAAACCCCATGGCAAGCATCAAGTGGCACAGGAAGTCCCGATTGACCGTGTCAAATGCTTTCCGAAGGTCAAGCTTCACTATATATATATATATATATATATATATATATATATATATATATATCAAATCCTAATTAAATAATATTCAAATCATATTTAAACTATTTTAATATAATTTAAATTCTTACACGATTTTTCAACAATATCATTGGATTTTTTTTTCCCATGCAACGCACGTGCCCGTGACTAGTAAAACATAAAGGAGCTTAGGATGAATATAAATCCACTTATGGAATTCATGAGTTAATCATTGAAGTCAAATAGTTTCTCATCTCTGCTGAGTTATTAAGAGTCCACTGGGAATTTCATCCAAACTATGTTGACTGATGCTCCGGATCAGAATTAACTTCCCTAAAGAACTATCTTTAAGATTTGTAGTGAAAGATGGATGACATGGTATGTTCAATCTATATTCTTTCAACTGGCCGTGGTGGGGTTGTAAACTTGTAATGGACTATTATGTTCAGCTATCCAACTATTGTCTAAAGCGGCAAACTCAATTGATTTTGGAGAGTATCATTTCGTCGTGGAAAGGAGTTGGACATGCAGTAAAAACAATTAATGCAGAACAAAATAGGAGTTGCATCAGGTTCTATATTAAGTCGATTTAATGAATTTAAATTGAATGCGAAAGTTAAATGCTATCTTTACACTTTTCTGCATATAAATTATAATAGTACCTGTAATAAAATAGGAAAAAGGTTAGCAGCAAGAATTGCCGGACTTTCATGAATAATAACCATTGTGATATAGCATCTGATTTCCATCCAGATTTCTAGTTTTCGTAGTTTTCTTCCAAATAGTTGTATATTGGCCAATGATATCTGCCATTATTTATTTAGGATTATAATTGGTCATTATTATTATATGAAAAAACTTGAGTTGCACCCCACTTTATTTACCCAAATTTAAGGTGCACCCCAGTGCTTTACCATAATGTAATTCACCCCCCACTTTTGACGGATTTCGTCCAATATTGACGGTCAACTGGGTTGACCCAATTTTTTGGACCAAATTGCCCTCATCTTCTTCCCAAGCAGGCAAACACCTGCCACCTGCCTCCCCCCCCGCCGTGCTCGGCCCCCCTCCCCCGCCTCGCTCAGCCCTCTGCCATTACCACCACCACCACCACCACCACCACCATCATCACCACCACCTTCACCATAACCACCACCACCACCTTCACCATAACCACCACCACCTTCATTAAGGTCCATCACCACCACCACCACCACCATCACCATCACGTTGCAGATCTTCACCACCACCTTCTTCTTGGCTGGCGTCGGACTCGGGTTGGGGGAGGCGAAGGAGGCAGAGTGCTGCTGGCTGGAGTTGGAGACGCTCGCTTGGTCGCCGCCGGACGCGGAGGTCAGGTTGGACATGTTCTCTTCTTGGACTTGGTAGGATGGAATAATCACCAGCTCTTTCATGGAAAATATTGAGCGTACATGAAAAATTGGGTTGAGCTCATGAGCTGATGAATAAAACCATATGATTCACAAAGCTAGCTAGCTGATGAATAAAACCATATGGTACAGAGAAGAGAAGATATGAGGGGGGTGAGGCCGGAGAAGAAGCCGCAGGGACGGAGTCGAAGAGATTCCCGTGGAGGAAGAGGACCTGGAGGCTGGAGAGGGGGGAGAGGGAGGGGAGGGGGCTGGTGAGGGAGAGGTGGGGTAGCTCGAGCTTGACGAGAGAAGTGAGTGCGGCGATCTCCGGTGGGAGACGGCCGGAAGGGGGGGGGAGTGGCGCGTGCGGCGAGGGGGGGGGGGGCAGCAACGGCGGGACGCGCGGCGAGTTGCACGGGAAGGGGGGGTAGCAACGGCGGAACACGCGTACGAAGAAGAAGATAACATACGGGTGGTATTTTTGTCCAAATTTTTTGGTCAAATAAGTTGACCGTCAATGTTGAACGGAATCTGTCAAAAGTGGGGGTGAATTACATTATGGTAAAGCACTGGGGTGCAACTCAAATTTTCTCTTATTATATTTTGGATTGATCTGTAGTTAAGCAGGAATCCTTAGCAGAATGTTAAGTCTACTGGAAATATCAAGTTATGTCGGAGTCCTTTTGGTAGTGAAAATCGTCTTTTGGAGTCTCTGGGAAACAGAATTTAATGCGCCACTGTAATATCCCTACATTAATAAATTAAGGTAAAAAAACAAAAACAAAAAAAATCTTGCATATCTACCAGTAAATGGGAACCATTTCAATGTTCTTCTTTTACTTGCGACCATGGCCGAACACACAGGACTTTTGGCCAGAGGGGCACACATGCAATCGGCGAAACAGCAATGTGTTGCTCTTTGGCAACATTGTCGTGAAGCAGTAATATGGTGCTGTTGCACGGTGCATGGTGCATTTTGGCAGCACCCTGATGTGGTCACTACAACCCTAAACAGTGTAGGAGTTGCATGAAACACTACAGTGCCTTGCAAGCATCATTGTCGGAAAATGTGGAAAATAGTATAAAAGTCTTATCCCATATCTGCAGGATCTGGTAGAGGATAGAGCTGCTGTTATTTAGGAATAAAGATTCGTCGTCGTCGGAGACATGAGGGGACAAAATTAGCAGTGTGTTTGTGTATTAGAGTGGTGAAGAGGGGAGCGGTTGGAGTGTTGGACCCAAATGAAGTAGGTGGAAACGCTCGATTCTGGAGATAGGTACAGATGGAAGGAGGGCATGATCGAGATTCAAGGACAACAGGACAGGAAGAATTTTAATGTGAGAAAGTAAAGGGATTTTGAAAGTTTTTAAGGCCACAAACACAACATAACTATTGAATAAACCTTGATTGTTCTTCTTTTTAGGGGCTATACACTCTTTTTTAACCAGAGGGGACTTAAGTCCCCCTCAACTTTGTGGATCTGTTTGTGCTTATACCCCATCTTCTCAAATTCTGAGTTTTGAATTTTTGGGCACTTATACTTTTCATTAATTTAGCTTTCATAAACTATGAAACCTTTGAGTAAAATGTAAGATGAAGAAAATAAGGAAGATTATAAGGGGTACAAGCAAAATCCTGCCCCTTCCTCCCCAATCTAACTACCACATCACCCCTCCTCCCCTCGTTTGCAGCTTCCTTTCCTTCCACGAAATATGTGACTAACAAACACAAAAACTGGAGAGCAATATGATCATGGAGACAAGAAGCTTGGTCAAGGTCAACATTTTTACATGAATGACCTGACCTAAACCATATCAAACGGTTTCAGTGCAATGGAATCCTGCTATTATGATCTTAATTCTAATGCTACAACTAACTTCCAATAAGATTCTGGCAGACATTGAGCATCTTATATAAACGGAAAAAGGGTTAAAAGTGGTATTACTCCTGTCACATGTTATTTGACAAAAAGTAGCTTTCTTTCTTTTCAAGCAAACCAACATGTATTCTTTCCTTGCAGCAACAGCAGTAGTTAAATGGACACAATAAAGTTTTGATAACATGAGGCCAAGGTAACAAACATGATCTATTTGAAGTTTAAGATTGTAACTTCAATAATCCAAAAAAATTAATGGTATCATCCTCACAGATCACAATCGAGACCATCCCATACCCTCTACACAACTGATCATCCTCGACCTTATCCTTCATACAAATGATCATGCATTGGATGCCTTTACAGACGAATCTGCATGGTCTCAAGGCCAGCAATAACTCACTCTCCAGAGAATGAAGAACCCAAAAAATCTTGCCATTATTGGCTGCCTACCTGACCCTAACCATGGTTCTTAATCTTGCCCAAATAATTCCCGGTTCCAGTAGGGAGAAAAAAGCAGATAAGGGGTGGGGTGGAGAAACGATAGGGGATTGTGCAAATAAACTTGTAGAAGTCTTGCTTATTTTTCTACTTAACAAATGCAAGGAAAATTCCGAGAAATTCAGAAAAAAATAACAAAATCCAACAGCATTGGGTTAAGTGAAAGAAAAATAATGTTAAGAAGTTTCCTACTGTGAGTGAAAAATGTAATGTTTCCAGTAATATACCAAAAATCAATTACTCATATCTACTCTCAATACCATAGTAATCTCTTTTAAGGATTATCACAATCACTCACTAGGAAGTCTGGCTCCTTCTGTTTGGAAGGAATCGGCTATGGAAACATCTTTAACTTGAAATGGCTCCATATGAAATGGCAAATAGGTCAAGGCGACTACCCACTGTGTGTGTATTATACGAAAGAGGAGCTTGCCATAAAACTTATAATGCCAGCTAGCAAGTGGAGAACCTATGTTATTGATGTCAAAGTTCAGCATTCAGCAAGGAGCAATTGTAGTTGAATTCATGTCCATTATGGGTAAGACAGGGTTTTCCTATAAACCACAAAAACCAATTGGTAACTAAGTAAACCACCTTATTGGTCACATCAATTGTGATCAAGCAATCACGAAGCAGCTTCCAACTTCTCCTAGGCTAAGATAAAACCTAGTTAGAGGGGGCAGATGAAAGATGTGATGTACCAGAAGACTCATCTCCGAGGCACAACATACACCAAAAGGATGAAACTGATATGTCTTGACATACTATTAAGTAAGTATACATTAGTAACCATAAATTTCAGTAGATTTGGAATGGTTTTTGCTAATCTGAACACACTGCATATACAGAAAGATTACACCAAACTTGAGAAGTACTGTTCAATGAGGTTATATCTTACTAGCCAAACTTCGAAGAGCGCTCATGACAGCTTGATGTCGAGCTTCCTTCCTTGTCCTCCCAATTCCTTCACCTATTATATCTCCAACAAGCCAGGCCTGGAAAAAAAAAGCACATTATTTATATACAAATGAGATTGCAAAAAACAGGAATATGCTTACTCTATTCTCAAAGTTATATTCTCCCTTTATCAAAAGAAGTGGCATCTCACTTCTCCATTACACAAGGAATATGCAACACAGAGAGATCTTAAAATGGTAATTACTATCACCATATAAATTGGTCTATGCATCATAAAGTTAGTTGATGGTTGAAATCTATTTTCCTGAAACTGACCATGAATTCAGTGTCAAGTGGTAACAAGATGACTCACAGAAAAGTAGATCCCACACCATAAACTACTATAAATAGCACGATGAATCAATATATTGTCAATGATCCAGCAGGAAACGTAAATTCTGTTACTGTCTATGAGGCACGGACACGGGAAAATGACATCTGTATCCCTATCGTGTCTGTACCTGCAACCGTGTCTGTATTCATGCAACATAGGTGATTATAGTGTACCTACTGAAAATGTCTGTATCCCATATCTGTATGTGTCCTAATTTGTATCCATGTCCGTATTTGTGCAACATATACCATATTAGCTGTAGTAAGGTTGAATTCGGAAGTCCCAAAGCATCCTTTGCAACGGAAGTAAACATGTGGGACAATGAGTTCACTACAATTAAAACCTTCTAAAAATCAAGTGAAAGTAAAACCTTACTTGCAGATGATTTCCGCAACAATTTCTACAGAAATGAAATTTTGCACTCAAGACTGGAAAACAATTCGTTGGAACATTGATTATCTTACACCTCATGCCACCCAAGACAAGGAAAACCTTGATTATAGATAACCAACCAAAATATGTAGAATATTAGGCTTTTAGTTCATTTGACCAAAAATTAGTGCACTGAACAATATACAAAATAAACTAGAGTGGTAGAAAATATATAAGCATTCATGGCAACACTACCACATGAAAGCAGATATGATAATCAGACGAATCCTAAAAGAACAAATACAGTTGAGCACTTATTTCTCTCGCATGACAAAAAAGAAGCATCACAAAAGTTGTTTTCAGCATTTGTTGCATTAACTACCTCAACAGAGAATTGTAACTCCCCCGTGTCACATATACCAGTTCGAAATTCAACCTACATCAAAAATATTACAACAGGTATTAGAACAAGACCTAGTAATGAAGCATTGTTTAACTGATCCTGTAAGAGAAACTTGTAAATTACCTTTCCTCCACCAGATTTCATCACAATATCCTGTAGAACAACAGCAGGATTTTCATCGTATTGTGCAGTAGTTCGACCAGAATCAAAATGGGCATCCCTGTAGTTGGAGGAGTTCCGTCTTATTGGCATGTCCTCACCTTCAAGGTGCAAGTATTAGATTAGGACACAGAAAATAATTAGTTAAACTCAGTGTTTAGAGTCAACCACCACTATAATTAAGCATTTCATCAGAGACTTTATACCCCATAATTATATACATTTTTTTGCCAAGTATCAACATCCTTCCATCATAATGGGTGGGGTATGGAGGAAAAGAAACTCTATAAAGGATTTTACTGAGTTTTTGTGACCAAATGCCAACCTGACGTCAACCGTCTATTTTGGTTCCAGATCCCTAGCCAAGGTAGCTACGAGAATGAGTAATGCAATTAAAAAAACATAAGACGACCATAAAGCATATACAACCACACAAGGGTTCTGGCTACTAATGTGGCACTATTCCAATCACAAGATAATAATAGCATCTTGAAGGCATTGAATCCCATAACACAAGGCCCCATGATACAGAAAACGAAAATGCAACTTGTAGCACAGGGTCAAAGCCATAAGCATATATTTAACATGCCCAAGGCATGCATAGCTATTGACAGAGTAACAACATATCGTAGCAGTTCAAACATAATAGCAAGGCACAACAGAGTCGAAGAGAGTGAGGGGGAGACCTCATTCATCCCAAGTAAGAACATGTAACTTAACAAAAATAACATTCAATTATATAAGAGTAGAGGTTCCATGGAGATAATGTTCTAAATAAGGTCTAATGCATAAACAAAAATAAGTACGCTTTAAACAATTAAATTTATAATAAGCATGCCCTTGAATCCTTAAAACCTAGGACTGCTCTTCAAAGGCAATATATTCAGTAGTGAAGTATAGGACACCTGAGAATGCATCATAGTTCGATACCGGGCGGCTTGCTCGGACTCGAACATCTCCATATACCTAAATAGTGAAATTTAGGGTGAGTAAATTTTTTGGCACACTGCAAATCTGTAGTAGGAATCGTGCTAAACTACCTTACCTCTACAGGCAATCTTTGATTGACCTCTGCAGGCAATCTTTGATTTTCATGGAGAACTCTGTCAGAGGGTAGAGAACTCTCTCCACCATGGAATAAAGATGGACGGTGAGATCTGTTCCTACCAAAACACCCTTCTTGTTCTATACGAAACTCTTTGGGTGCATTATTCAATTGTCTTGGGTTTATATCTTCCTCTGGTGGTACCCAATGTCCAGGTAGTTGCATCTGTGGAGGCACTGTGACTGGCTGCGGCGGCCTAAATGGAAATGGAGGCGGAGGAGGAGGAGGTTCTCGTATGTCTTGACCATGTTGCAAAATTAGAAGTCTTCTCCTTGTATTGGGATCTAAGTCAGATTCAGGAACTTCCCCCTCTTCAGTTGTAGAACATTGCAGGCTAGGTTCAGCACCAGGTGGACGTAATGTATTGCCTGTGATAGTAGACTGAGAATACGGGTGGTTAGGCATCATAACTTGACTGGCTGCCAGCGGAACTTCAACAGATGCATTCAAAACATGCTGGAAAGAAGACATTGGTCTTGGGTCAAAGTTATTGATCCTGGGAGGAATTGCTTGGACACTGCAGTTTGGCTCCTGAACAGAAGCAGGATTTTGTCAAGGGAGAATATGATGTGCACTAATAGCTAAAAGTGTTAAGAATTCAATTAAAGGTAAATATAAGTCTACTTTTACTATGAGGTCCATCTAACCATGAATATCTATAGAGGGTTAATTACACTGACCCCCCTATGTTTCATGGGTATTACACGGACTACCCCTATTCCGAAAATAATTACACTGACCACCCCTCTCCTTTATAAATTTTATTAATCATTGGGGTGGTCAGTGTTATTAGTTACTATAGAAAATAGAAACTATAGAGGGGTCCGTGTAATTAGTTTCAAAGCAGGGGTGGTCCGTGTAATAAGTGTAAAACATAGGGGTAGTTAATGCAATTAACCCATACAGGTGTTTGTCAAGAATGTATTTATAAACTTGACTCTATCCTACATTATCCCAGGAAAAATAATTCAATTTTCTATTAGCATATCTTATCATATCCCCTTCTTCGTCTAGACTAAATCTTACTCTAGGAGACTTTTGGAGGGTAGTTCCTATTAGGCCCCATTCCGTGAATGTAAACTTTTGGAAACTAAGGAACTTTAGTTTATTGGTTTCTTAAACCCACAAGAAACATATGAAAACTAAGTTTCCAGTTATAATGTTGTTTGTTTGCTAGAAACGAGAAAATTGAGACTTGTCATTAATGATGACATGGTAATAATAAAAATATAAATAATATATAGGGATAAAAATAGGGTGTTTGGTTTTCAAAAGTAAATAGTAATAAAAAATGGGTAATAATTTCCTTCCAAGAGTTTTCATCTACTTGGATGGGAACTAGACCGTGAGTGCTTTCCACTTTGGTGGTGGGTCCTACAAGTCCCCTAACTTCGTCACCGATTTTCTAGTTTACCTTTTTCCATTTTCCAAAAGGGCAGGACCAGCAGCAACAATACCGATAAGTGTATGTGAAAATGAGCTTATAATTAACTCCTAGATTAACCCTAAGAGATTAATTCAATTTTTTACCGCTTAGATGATCCTAAGAGATTCCTATAGCATATCTTAACATATTCCCCTCTTCATCTACACTAATTCTTACTCTAGAAGACTTTTAGAAGGTTGTTCCTATTAGGAAATCTGACAACAAGATAGCATACCTTCAATCTCCTCTCAACCTCAACATCTGACATTCCCTCAAAACCAAGTGGATCCTTGTTCCCATTTGATGCAGGAGTATCATCCTGGGTAAGGAGAAATACGGTATTACTTACCTGAACAGCTAAATAAATAAAAGAAAATCTAAATAGCATATTAACCTCAGAAATCAGATAATTGCCAACATCTGGAGGTGGAAAATACACCATTTCATCTTCATAGCAAAAATTAGTAATTTGTGACAGTAATCCTTCGTCAAATTCTCTGCCAATAAAAGCCAGAATTTTCATGTCAATGATACAAATTCATGTGGAAAAGGATATCGTATTAGGTTCCTTACCATGATGAAAATAATATAGTTAGCCACAGTAATATAAATACACTTACTTGAAAAAACTGCCTCTAACACTACATGCGACATTTCTTGCAACACATAAAACAGGGATAGTGCTGTTTGCCTATAAAATATGGTTCCAGTCGCTCATCAGATATAGAGAGTATAGAAGTTGTCCAGATTTTTGGTAAGGTAGTAATAAACAATAATTAAGTGGATCTAGTATACCTCTGCTTGGGGAGCATAATATGGGGCAAATGCAGGAACTACGTGCACCCTTGGTTGATCTTTTTCTTCCCATACTCCCAAACGATCATCAATAACTAGGGCCATTTTGGGATGACAATTTCCACCTTGAAATAAATTGAGCAAAGACTTTTTTGTGCCTACCAGAAATGTAAAATGATGTTAAAAGAGGAAGTGTCATGAAAGTAAGAAATTGTGAAGAGCTCTGACGCAGAGCGACAAGTACAATAATAACATAAATAAACATATTAAAAAATCAGTCAACAGATCATTTTCTGGGTAAACACAGAAACGTTGTATGCCTAGGAATTTACAGTATGCAACTTGAAGAACATGCACATGACATACCAGGCTTCACACACATTATTCTATTCAGAAGTTCCTTGGAGTTGATCAAGTTTGCTTCTGGGTCAAGAAGCCTCCACATTTCTAGAGCATATTCTCTTTCAGCCATTGTGCAAACATACACCTCAAAGCGTTTGCGACCTCTTGCAATCAAATAGCTTCTTAGATCCTCCCATGCAGGTCGTAACCGTACAAGAACACTTGTATCACGAACCTGCAAATATTATAGATGCCTTTTCTGTTATGTGCATTCTCTTGGAGTAGACAAAAAGTAATGAATTTGAGCTGAAAGAAGTAATTCCGAAGAGCCACATGTGAAACTTTCACGAGGCAGCAATCACTCCAATCAGAGAGCCTACATGAAACTTCCACTGGGCAATAAAGAAAGGTGGTGATTAATATGACGGCTAATTTGCAACTAAATACCATGAACTTTCACATTTGTGCAACTTGCTACCATGAACTTCCAAAATTAGCAACTTCCTACCAGCAACTTCCTACCATTAACTTCTGAAATTGCAAGTTAATACCATGAATTGTCGCTTATTTTGCAATTAAATACCATGAACTATTCCTTACTTTGTAAGTTAATACCATAAACTATCGCATGGTCATGGTACTAACTTGCAAAATGGGAGAGAGTTCATGGTATTAACTTGCAAAAAAGTGAGATATTTCACAGTATATTAACTTGCAAATGTGAAAGTTCATGGTAGGTAGTTTTTAGAATTTCATGGTAGCAAGTTGCACAAATGTGAATGTTCATGGTATTTAGCATGGTTTAAAGTATCGGCCGATACCGATCCGATACGGCCGATACCGATACGGTTTGGCATGTCCCGATCCGATACCGACCGATATCCGATACTGACCGATATCGACATTGGGGGTCTCTTTTCCGGTCAATTCAACAAAGAAAATTAAACGAAAAAGACAAGTCAACAAGGGTTTAAACTTTAAAGCATAATAAGGTTATAAAAGCATGTAAAAGAAAAAAATTAATCTATTGTATGTAAACCAATCGGTAATGGTGAGTACTATTTCATTTAATTTCAAAACTACTAAGAAATAACACTCAAAATACTTAAAATTATGCCTAAATGTATAAAATATATGTTTTTAAATGTAAATAATTTATTAATAAATATTTGTTTTCTGATACCAAAAAATCCGATACTCCGATCTGAAACCGCCGATACTGCCGATATCGCCGATACCAATACTCATAGGAATAGTCGGATACCGATTCCGATACCGATACTGTGAACCTTGGTATTTAGTTGCAAATTAGCCTACGACTAGATGGAAAAGAATGAAATTTGAGCAAATTCTAGACAATATTTTGCAGGTCTGCCCAATTCCTCAAACCAGGTTATTAAATTGAATGCATCATTTGGACAGAAAAAAAAAAAAAAAAAAGGAGGCAAGTTTCAGTAAAAATATCATGAAAATTACTTATCAGGAGCAACAGGAAAAGAACCACTGGAACTTGTAAACACCAAAGGTAAGCTAAGAATACGTACTGCTGGATTGACCCGTGTCAAGATTATGTTTTTCTCCTGTATTCTTATAATGGGTCGAGTAAAAGGTTGTTGACTATCAGCCATCGGCTGAACAACCTCAGATTGAGCTACAAAGACCTTCCCATTATCAACAACTTGGTCATTGTCTGAGTATTGCTTCAAAATAGATTTGTCATCCTGATACCGCTTCACCTCAGCCAGCATTCCAGTAGCACGTTGTGGATCAGTCTCAGTACTTAATTTCGCCAGTAGGATATTAATCCTATCCTCAAAGGAGCGCATAGTATTAGCAACTATTAGTGTTTCATCAAGGTCAAACACAATACCCAAACACCTTATATTCAACATGAGAAGGCAAGAATTATATAATCCTGGTGCAACAAAAAAACCCCAAAATGTTGAATACTGCATGAGATTTCTCCTAGAAGACATGGCCACCAAATGCAATTCTCCCTTTTCAGATGCAACAACTGCGGTCTGCAAGATGTAAGTAACAGACGAGTACATTAAATGCGGGCACCGCAAAAAGAAAGAACATACCAACAACATCAACCAATTAAATTAAGAGAAGTTCAATGATAGTATATGACAAAAAGATGAAGAAACATCCAGTGAATGAACTGCGCTGACCAATACAAACAACTATCAATATACTAAGAAATCAAATTGCTAATATATTGAGTGCCATAGCAAGTAAGTTAAACTTAATGAATGGAAGAACACACTAAAAAGTAAGAGGCAACAGAAAGAAAGTGAAAGTTGAATGGCAGATAAGATCCAGTCCATCAACAGAATTGCTAATAGTGGCTTCGGTAACAATGATATTGGGAGATATAACGGAACTAGATGAGTCTCCTTACAGTTTTGGATCCTGGACAGCATAGTACACTATCAGTTCTGGGATAGATTGTTATTAGTTTTGGATCCAGTAATACATGACCCAAATGCTTATGACGGCCCTTGTACTTGAAAATGAGGATGCCCAAGATGCCCATTTGAACCAAAAGAAATGATCTTCTCTAAGCATGAATACAAAGATCTACTGTCAACAATTAACATAACAGACGTGTCTAGTTTTCTTCCTAGTCAGCATCCAAACACAGATTAAAGTGCACGTCAACACCTAAGTTCCAAAATCAGTCACAATGTTCAAAATCTCCTGTGGGCACAATACATCCTAGAAGTGCACATAAAAATGACAGTAGGTAAAAATCAGTTTCCAACAAGATATGGACAACCACATTCAGTGCAGATATATCCTAAAGAAATTATAGAACGGCCAATCAGTCGCCAGCACCTTCAAGATATAGAAGATGTGCAAATCACTCCGAAAAATAGGTTCTAGCAAAACTATATATCACCCTATACCACCTATCGAACACCTAAGGTGTTGAACTTGGATAGATGCTAAACTTGGATAGATGCTAACCCCTACATAATAGCTACCCCAATAATTCAAAGATGGAAGCCAATCTTTACACTGACCATGCCTTCTCAAGATATCAGATAGATCGAAGCTCAGACTTCATCGAAGCTCAGACTTCATCGAAGCTCAGCTTTCATCTCTAAGATATCATATTAGTGATGTCTATAAAGCTGCAACCAACTCTCTCAGGCGTATCTATAACCTTTGTTGTCATAGTTCGTAGTATCGGCCGATACCGATCTGATACCCGATACTTACCGATACCGACATAGGGGGTCTTTTTCCGGTCAATTTGGCAACAACAAAAAATGAACGAAAAAGACCAATCAGCAAAGGTGTAAAAGCATAGAAAGGTTATAAAAGCATGTAAAAGAAGAAAACTTATCTATCGTCTGTAAATCAATCAGTAAGGGTGACTACTACTTCATTTAATTTCAAAACTACTAAGAAACAACACTAAAAATATTGAAATTATGCCTAAATGTATAAAATATATTTTCTAAAATGTTAATAATTTATTAATAATTATTTGTTTTTCGATACCAAAAAATCCGATACTCCGATCCGAAACCTCCGATACTGCCGATACCGCTGATCCCGATACTCAATAGGAATGGTCCGATACCGTCTACCGATACTTTGAACCTTAGTTTGTTCACATAACCAAGCATAAGACTTGTCACCAGAACCAATCTTATGTGAAACCCTTTTCATCTCTCCTAATACCTTCATATCTAACCATTTCTCCTAAAAAAAAAACCTAATTCCTATCAACAGGAAGATTGCTAACTCTTTTCCATCAGACTACAGGCCAGCCTGCAAATGCATATTTATAACAGTCTTCAGCGTACTGTGTCAACAGGCAAAGAACAATGCAAGGGGTTTGTTTTTGACATAGTTCAAACTTACAGTGATGTTGTTTGTTCAACTCTGGAAATAAATATCGGCCCTAAATATCACTCCTAACATCAACTAAGTGTTAGACCTATGACCCCCTCAAACTCCTTGTATCATATTCTACCACCAGAAAACTGGCCATTTGTTGTCAATTAATGATAAAGAAACATTTACATACAGCACTTAAAGAATTCATGCAACCTTATCTAACCAACAAAGGTAAATCATTTACATAGAAACTGAGAGAACAAGACCAAATATGTAATCCATTATCAATACCATATTAAAAGTCACTGTGTTCCACCAACACGTAAGATGTTTCTATATATTGTCTACTGAAAATCTGATAATAATTTTGGAGCCAATTCTACCCTTATCATAGAAAATCTTAAATATATCCGGATCACAAATTTGACGGATAACTGTCTGAAAGATTATGACAATGCTCAAGCCACCTCAGTTTTGAAATTGATGCTAAAATTCAGTGCAAATTCAGCAGTTACCCAGAGTACCTCTTCTTCTTCTTTTTTGACTAGAGGCTTGAAAGTAACCAGAGTTCTTGAGTCACAAGCATGGAATAATTTCAGCCAAAAGTTAGTAAGTTTCACCAACACATTCTCTCATTAGATATGTGTGACATCATTACCAATCACAATTTTGTTGTTCCTTCCTCTTCTATCAATCACTTTTTTGCTTATAATATTCGTCTTCGATTGTGCAAAGTTTCACCAAAGTTCCATAACGAGTTTTCATTAAAAGTCCATACTAATTTTGAAACCGATTCTACTACTTATTATATAAAATTCCAAATGTATCAAAATCAATCATTTGACAAATAACTAGATGATGTGATAAAAACATTGGTCCTCAGATTCATTGAAATACTCTGTAGTTCGTATCGCATAGAATAATTTTAGCCAACAAAAAAGAGTTGGTTTCATAAAAAGTGAAATTCTACAGGCATATTCTCAGAATAGTATGTGTGTGACATTTACCACTCGCAATCTTGTTATTGTTGTTTTTTTTTTCTCCTTTTAATCAACCACTTTGTTGCTTATTATTGTCATTATACCTTTTTTTACTGCTTATCATCAAAAATGCAAGTAACTAGAAGTTTTGACGATCGATGCTAGCTGATCTATGTCCACAGTTTTGACGATCAATGCTAAAATCCATTGAAATGTTCTGCAGTTCTTACCAAGAGTCCTTCGAGTGAGGATGGAATAATTTTTTCAAGTGAAATTTACTTCGTTACAAGTCCGATACTAATTTTGAATTTTACTACTTACCATAGAAAATTCCAAGTATATCGAGATCATTTACTTGCCATAAAAATTATTACAGGTCCACAGTTCTGACGATCCATGCTGAAATTCATGAAATTTCCAAATATATTCAAGATCAGTCTACTTGCCCATAAAATTAGTCCACAGTTCTGACGATCCATGCTGAAATTCTTCAAAAGAGTTGATTTCATGGGAAAAAAAAGGTGAACATTTTTTTGGTTGTTCCTTTTGTTCCTCAATTAAATTTAATTTTGTTAATGTGGTGGTTATTGTTATACCTTGTTTTCACGCAGACAGGCCGAGTACACGTCTTCGTGGAGCTCCGGCAGCAGCGACTCCATCTTGAGCACAGCGCCGCCGGCGGCGACGCTGTGGAGGACCGCCAGCGGCGGGCAGCGGTCGCTGGGCGGGGAGAAGTGAGAGATCCGGATCTCTCTGGCCCAGGCCGTGCCCATGTTCGAGTTGCTGTTCTTGTGATAGATGTCCACTTCCCCAACGTAAGAATTCTTATGAAAGACTGCAGATTTCATCGACATTTTTTTTTTCTTTGAAAGAACACACAGAAATTCAAGAAATTTTTACCGTTCTATGTCAAAGATTTCGGATCAGTTCGTTCCGGGTCTCATGGAATTAGGGTTTACGGAGTTCAAAAAAATTTAGGATTTTTAGAAACCCTAGGTCATCGATCGATCGAGGGGGAGTCGGGAATCGGTTGCGAATTGGGGATTTTTATAAGGAGTTTTTGAGGATTTCGATGGGGGTTTGTGGATTAAAATCTGAGAATTTTGAAGGTGACTTGTGGAATTGGAGAAAAATTACGAATTTGGGGGAGGCGATTTCTTGTCTGTCGGTCTGTCGAGAAGACAGAAGAATGCGACTATAAATAGATGGAAGTGTTTCATGAATGACGCGTAGCCGCCCTTTGGATGTTAGGGTTAGATAAGGAGGATCACGTGATTAGGGCATATCTGCACGTGTTTAAGAGGGGGTATATAGATTTTTTTTAAAATAATGTATGTATAATTTGGTTATTTTTAAAATATACTATTCATGTTTTCATATCTTGTATGTACCAAAAATATATGATATTGCTAAAAATTAGATAAAAATTAAAATTATATTAAATAAATTAAATATAATTTGAATATATTTTAATCAGGATTTATTATAATTTATTTTAAATTTTGTATGTGTTTAATTAGATAATATTATGTATTTAGTTTAAATATAATCTAAATATTGAATATATTTTAGGATTTGTTATATATTATAGTAAGAAGAATTTTAGAAGAAAAAAATTCTTAACTATGAGAAGATACATACTCGTTAGTTAAAAAAATATTTTTTTTATTAATTTGTGGAGGATATATATATTGTTTAAACGACTCATTTGTGAGTCATTTCTAAGTTGCGTTATAATAGTAGAGATTTAGTAACTTTAATTCATATTGTAAAATAAGTTAATGGAAAATTATTATTTTAGGACGGGACTCATCAGATTTAGGCCCAGTTTGGATTATGGTAGTACTTTATCTAAGCCTATATTTTATACAAAACACATCGTGCCAAACGACTTTCATTTCTAATGGACGTTTCTTTTCCCTAAACGTGTCATTCGTTTTGAGGCTTAAATTGGTGTCTCCAAAATGCTAGACCAATGAACTTCTGAAAATGGACATTTGGACAAATATAATGAAACGTAATTACAATCCAAACTATCCCTTAGTCGATTTATAGTTTGAATCATCTCCTCTGCATAATTCGCTAAGGAGAGAACTATGCGACAATCTCAACCATTGTTATGGTTAAAATTGACTTGAATGGAAACATTTGAATTGTCCCATAAATAAAAATCTTATTCTATAAATAGTATCAAATCTAGGCTCTCCAAGTAAATTCAAGGTTGAGAGTGAGTTTTCTCTCCTCTACTCTTTTGTAGAGGAGATAATCTGAAGCTTGAAGTGTTACAAAAACGTGCCATGAACTGGTTGTACAAGTGTTGGAGATAATCAAGATGTAAGCAGTTTTATCCGCCGATTTACCCATTTTTGCAATCAGCTTCGCTACAGCGCCAGCTGCTCTAGCTAATTGTCCATCCTTTCCAAGTGTGATTTCTATGTTATGTATGGCCTTGGAAACATCACTTCCCGTCCGACTTGCATGTGTTAAGTATGCCGCCAGCATTCATCCTGAGCCAGGATCGAACTCTCCATGAGATTCAAAGTATCTAAAAGGGTAAAATTTAGATATTTGTACCATGTCGAAGTAAAGAACCATGACATATATGTTTGAAACAGATTCTATTTGGAGAGATTTGAAAAAGTACTATATCGTTGAAAGGTGCATGTGTGGCTAAGAAATAAAAAAACCTAAAACTACTAATATTTACAAAGCAAACATATCAAAACATTAGTTTGTCACATACTCTTTTTCCGAAAACAATCAACATAAACAAAAGGACCTTTTGAATTTTTCAACCGCTTTCAAAAACTATTTTATAAAAAAAAATGACTTATGGTTACCAAACAGCATTTTAGAACTACTTTTTCAAAAAAAGTAAACAAAAACAATAATAAACACACCCACCAAAAGAAGACGTGCAACTGTCAACTTATTACTTACCTAAACGTGGTTTGGAGTTGGTGTTGCTTTTCAGAAAGTAGAACAAAAATCATTTGAAGCAACAATTTTACAGCTGTTTTGAAATTTTTTTCCAAAATTTGAATTGGATTTCGAAAACTTTATATCTATAAAATTTATTACCGATCAGTTTTTGAGACTATTTAGAGGGAAAAAAAAAACAGACATGATAAGCAGTCTCCAGCACAACGTTTATCGTTCAGGTCATGGTATTTTTGGGGTCCTCTTTGACAAACCACAATTTGTTATTTTCCCACTAATTTGATGTTACATCCACAAGCAAAAATGTTTACCAGTACAAAAATATGTTTTTTGTTGTGATTTGGATAAACCCAAATGTGGATGCCCTTATCCATATCCACAACAACTTCTATCACATTTCCTCTATATATGTTATCAATGAGAAATCTAACGTACACATTCTTTCTGGCTACCAATATTCTTCTCTTTCTCTTTCGTTTCACAACATGTTATCAGCACCACTGCTCTAGAAGTTTTAGGCCATCGCCGAAAAATATCAAAGAGGAGTTTTAGACCACCACTACCAAGAAAGATCAAATGTCAGAAAAGATCCAAACAGGTTCATAAATTAAATATATTTTTTTGATAATAAATTTTTGTTATGATCTGAATCTCAAAACTAATATCGAAAAATATACCTTTATTGTTCACGGGTATGCATGTGATCTGTTATTAATTTTTTTAGAATATCTTCTTTATATATCTCTGGACCGGTTCTTTTCGGATAATAAAAAAAAATCCGTTAGTTTTTCGGATATGTTGATATATAATAATATTAGATGACTTGTGAATTTACCTTTTTACCATCAACATTTACATATGAGAATGGTTGATGCACATATTAGGATTACATGTCATTCTGAGTAACTGCATTGAATTTAATACTTTATTTATGTTTTCGACTTACTGATCTAAAGGCACTTTTCCCAAATTATTATATTAATGTTATATTAATTATTTCATGTCAAAGAACATTATATTTAAAATCTTTGCATTGAATTCCTCAAGTCTGAGACATGTTTTATGATTTTTGAGATACTAATATAGATCTATATAAAATCAAGATCTAAAACCGAAAGTTATCAAGTCAGAGACAATTAAAAGGATTAATGATCAGCCTATATCCATAAGCTCAAGTGACACGTATATATTCTTGCTTGTAGCTAGTTTTCTTTGTTTATGTGTTGTAACCCGTGGTTCTTTTAGTATCGATCATGTTAACAATTTAGCATCAATTTTTTTTGTGCATGGCATGTCACGACCCGCACCCGGATATACGGATACGAATACGTAGACGACGCCCAGCCTACGCCGCAGTATCGGCGGTAGAACGCTGTCTAGTACCCAAAAATGTACACTATGTCTATAAGGCCTATAACTACAAATATACTCTAGTCACATCACAACAGCTAGGGATGATAAGACAAGAAAGATAACTAAAGCACAAGAACAACTAGAAACTACTAGAAGGAATCATAAGACAGGAAAATAAAGAAGGAACAACAAGACTAACTAAGGATAACTCCCAGGCAACTCACATAGAATAATAGTGAGATCCACCCCAGCTAGCAACATCATGATGTCCACTAATGGTATAACAACTCCTAAAATATTATCAACGGTATCCTGTCAGAAAAATGAGCAAGTACAAACACTAATAGCAGTTCCATGTGAATTGACAAATTCTATAAGAGACAGTATAATGAACTACAAGACAAAGATATATGAAGACTTGGGAACCGTTCGAAAGCTGAGTTACAACCCTTAAACCAAACAAGGACCGGGGTTGTAACCCTTCTCCCGAGCAGAACTCAGTCTCCAATCAAGGTACATCATAGAGGCATATAAAACATGTGAGTAACTGAAATCATAGCATGGTGAGAAGTACTGTATGTAGAACAGAACAGGATATATAATAAGATAAAGTAAATATAAAATGTGTCTCGAATATTATAGCCTAATGTGATCGGTATGGGTCAAGAATCAGGCTTCCAGCCGACCGGCTACAAGTGCGTGGACTCGGCCCAGCCGGGATGGTAAGCTATGGAGCAAGTAGTAGCACAGGTCAGGCTATACCCATCGTGAGGCGAGGGTATAGCTATGATACAAGTAGTAACTCAAGGTGGACATTGATCACACTATCTATAATATTCCCCATTTCTCCGAATAGTATACGGATCCGGACATAGCACGTCATGACGCTGGATTCCCTAAGAGGGGAGCAAGTCCTCTTCAGGAATCGGCGTCAATACAAGTACAAGAATCAAGACCAAGCAAGTACCAGTATCCCAAGAAATCCAGGAATGACATCTCATGACAGGAATCCGACAATACTAGTCCGTGAACTATCGTGTCTGAGAATCAAGTAAGACACTACGACTGAATCGGATATAGCAAATATCAAGACAATGAAAACTATCAGTGAATGTACTCGCCTGCGGTCCTGAGCTGTCAAATGGGGTCGATGCTCAGAGTGATGCCACAGACCTAAAGATAAGATATATATAAACTAATTAGGGTTCAACAGTGTTAGGCTTGATTCTATAGTATAAGCTACGTAATATAGGTCAGACTCAGTCAACTAAGTCAACTAGGTCACACTAGGTCAAACTGGGTCAATGGTTGACTTACAGTTGACTTTTGGTCAACTGGTCAACTCTAGGTTAAACTAGGTCAAATGTTTGACTAACAGTTGACTTTTGGTCAACTGGTCAACTCTGGTCAACCAAGGTCAAACTAGTCTAACCTAGGTCAAATGTTGACTCTACTTCGACGTTCAGTCAAAGCAGTCAACCATGGTCAAACAGGGTCAAGGCTAGTCTCTATAAACATCTACAGGGTCAACCCATTCAATTTCAGTGATTGTGAAATCACCGGAATCGATGGAACACAAAATACCACAAATGGAGAAGGATTATAACAATAGGGTAAAAACTTACAGATGTTGTCGGATGATAAAATAAATATCACCAACGTGTCCAGAATGGTCAAATCAGCTAGGATAGCCTGTCCAAAAGTCCAATTTGAACACATGGGCAAAACGATAATTTCGGACCAAAATGATGTCCGTCGTTGGACACACTTTGCACCGAAAAATGTACCAAAATAAAAGTGCACAAAATCTAACAAATTATACGTCCATGAATCCAGAATGACGATACGAACCCAACGGTATATCCAGAATTGGATTCCGTTGACCCGATCTCAAATTGGTCCGTTGACCAGGACATTGAAATTTCGATTTGCACGGAAAAGCGTGTCGGAGCTAATGTCCTCAAAAACTCAGCAAATTATATGTCAACGAGTCCAAAATGACGATACGAACTCAACGGTATATTCGGAATTGGATTCCGATGAGCCGAACTCAAAATGACCCGCTGATCCGGATATTGGTATCCAATTTGCACCGAAATGCGTGCCGGGACCAATGTCCACTAAAACCTAGCAAATTATATGTCAACGAGTCCAGAATGACGATACGAACTCAACGGTATATCCGGAGTTGGATTCCGATGAGCCAAACTCAAAATAACCCGTTGACCCAGAAAGTGGGACCCGCTTTGCACCGAAATACGTGCCAGGGCCCACGTTCTCCAAATCAAGCAAACTTTATATGAAAATATGCCAGAACAACGCCACGAGTCTATTGGTGGTGTCAGAAATTGAATCCGGAGTCCCGGGTTCAAAAATAGAATTTTATAAGTGCAACACTAAGAATTCGAACGGCCAACTTTGGCGTCGAATTCGACCGACATAACAAGCTCAAACTGAAATGAAATCTAAAGGGGGCAAGAAGAGGGTTATACCAGCTTCGCACAGGAACTGGTAGCGCGCCAACCGGAGCTGCGACGGAGGAGATACGAGTCGACGAAGTTGTCCCCACAAAACTGTCCAAATTTAATACAATTTAAACGGTCAACTTGGTGGCCGGTTTTGATGTATCAAACGATAAAATTAACGGACGAAAATTGACAGAGATGAAGGTGGATATACCGAGATTGTGACGGAGCGAAGAAATCGCCGATCCAATGGTCGGATCTCCGAAAAAACATGCGCGAAGTCGCTGCGACGGAACGCCAAAATGAACTCGATTCTGCGCGCGTCACGACGGGATGTCGTGCAAAACGCACGAATCGCATCGACGGCGCGTCCCGGAGGACGGTGGCCGTCAGGGGAGGACTCGCCGGAGTGGGGCGCACCCACGGCGAGCCACGGCGGCTGTCACGACCCGATCCCAAATAATTGGGTCGAACCGGATCATGTCCAGCCTGCACCGTTGTTGAGACGGCGACAGTAAGCTGTTCAGTAGCAGGTAACCATACAACAACACTATATTTGTCACAACTCAACATCGGGAAATTTAAAACTTTATTAAACCTTTACAATGAAATGAAAGATACAACTTAAACCATTTCTACATACATCAAGAAGAAAAGAAAACTCTAGGCAAACATCTCATCAGTCTCGAAATCCTCGTCTTCTAGTTGGGACTTTGGAAATATCGCGGAACAAAGCCTCATCAGTGATACCTAAAAATGTTGGATCTCCAGTCAGGAGGGAGCAAAGTACAATTCATGCTAATTTAATAATTGAAATAATAATAGAATTATGCACTTTTAAACAGTTTTGAAAATCAACTAAGCAGTTACAGTTTTAAAACAGTTACAGTTCTGTGATGTGAATAGGCAATGAAATATGACCGGCTTGGGTTTGTTACAGTAAGATACAGCTTATCCCCGTGTGTATGAGGGATAAGCTAATATAGTTACAGTAGTTACAGTAGTTTGGATGTGGTCATACTCATTACACTATTCCCACAGTCCCCAATAGTTACAGTAGTTACAGTCAGTGCTCTCAGAGAGAGTTCCGTGTTGCATCGTGGTTTAAACTTGCATTAAAATGATTACTAAATAATTGTAAACTAACACAAAATGTACTTGCCTCAAAATGGACTGGACTGGAAAGTTGAAGACTTCAAGATGGGAATTAGGATCGTCCTCGAATTCCTACATTCGAGAAATAGACTCAGATATCAGGTTTACCAACCTAGCTACGCTAGTTGAAATCTCTATTTGCGTCCTAATCCAATTTTAGTTCTTTAATTAACCAAACACAGAAAATACGATTATTGTGCGTTGAATTAATACGAGGGAAAAGATTGTTTTATATTTTTTGAATTCGGAAAACATCGTCGCTGCCAGATTATTTTATGAAAACTTGGTATTTTTATAAATATAAATATAAAGCTAACTTTTCTTATTTAGTGAGAAATACGTGACTTTTAATTAATAATAAACTTGTCAATTTTTAGGTGAGAAAATCTTTAATTATTTTTATACGAAAATACTTTTTATTCCTTTTTACCCGTTAAATAGTAAAAACTCGCAAAACCAGAAATAACAGAAATCTAAGCTATCTATCACAGTTACAGACCATAGCCAGCTGGGCTTATGCCCATTACAATTTATTTACATAAATTGAAATAAGACAAAACCGCCGTTAGTCCTAAACTGAAATATTAATAAATATAAACAAAATTTAATAGTAAAAATAAATATAATTAATAAGTCTCAGATATGGTCCAATCCTCAACTTGGCTAATGCCTCAACGTCCGGGCGAAACCGGTTTCGTTTGCACTTAGCCGGGTTCATTGACCGATACGGTTGTCACCCAAATCCAAATATCGAATAAAATTCCGAAATTCATTTTAAATCCATTTTTAAAATATTCTGGAATTTACGGAAAAATTCGGCAGCATCTCCTCTGTTTTTGGTCAACCCAAAAACTGGGAAATGGCACCGATAATTTCCTGCAAATCCCAAACCAGGGAAAAACCCGAATTTATATATATATAAAATCCACAACCAATCCACAGAATAATCGGAACGACCCGAAATAATTTCGGAAGTCCGATTCCAATCCCACAAATCACAGAACGCTACCGAAAAATTCGGAAAGCTAAAACATACCAAAAATCAATTCCCGAAATATTCCAGGAATCCAAAATAATCCACAGGACCTTTCCGAAAGTCCCGAAAAATTACGACGTCGCTAAAACCGGATTCCCGAAGGGAATCGGGGACCATTTCTCATCATCGACTGATATAAAAAATGAACGGGACAGGGGTGATACCTCGGGTTGCTCGGCTAGAGCTCTCAGATGAAAAAATAGAAAGAATATAGAGCTCCGAATTCAGCGAATAATTCCCAGGTCAGCGTTGGAACAGCAGCGTCGACGAAGAACGCTGAAAAACGCAGAAGCTAGGGCACGGCGGGGAACGCTGGAACAGCAGGGGAAAGCTCGGCCAAGTGGGCAGCGGCCACAGGGGGTCGCCGGACTTGGGCGCGCGAGGGGGACGGGCGGCCGTCGGCGGGGCGCCGGCGGGACAGCGGGCGCGGCGCACGGGCGCTCTGGCGTGGTCGGCTCGGCAGGGGGTCGCCGAACGTCGGTCGGCAGGGGCGCCAAGGGGAGCTCGACGTCGGGGCTCGGCCGCGAGGGGGTCGCGCGGGCCAGAGGCGGCGTCGACGGAGGCGGTTGGCCGAGGGTGGTCGGCCGAGGAGCTCGGCGGAGCTCGGCGGGGCGTCGGGTAGAGGGGCTGGCGCGGGTGGTGAGGGTTTGAAGAGAGGGGTTTGGAGTTGGTGAGGAGTAGGGAGAGATGGGAGTTTATTCTCCTAAGAAGAAAAGAAGAGGAGTGGTTCTCTGTGAAGAAAGGAGTGGGAAAAGTTGGAGTAAATAAGGAGAAAGAGGAGAAGAAGAAGTCTGGTGGTTGGAGAAGAATGGGGGAATAGTGGTGAACGTGTGGAGAGTAGAAGGAGTTGACCCAATTAGTAGGGAAAGGTTATTGAATGAGTGTGCTGGTCCTACGGGACCAGCTAAACATATATTTTTTTAATTATTAATTAAACATATCCATTACCCCAAATCAGATTTTGAAATGGGAAAGAAAATGAGATTGGGTTTGGCTCAGGCCTGGGTCTGGGTTCGGACTCGGGTCTGGGTCTGGACTCAAAAATCCATGTTATTTTATTTTTGAAATCATTTAACACTCGAAATAATATAATAATAATAATAATAATAATATTAGAAATACTAATAATAATACTAAAACACTAATATTAATAATTCACAGAAAATGGGTTTCACAATCTTTCCTCCTTAGAAAATTTCGTCCTCGAAATTTAAAAGCAAGGTAGGAGAATCAAACAGGTACGGGTACTGCGCCCGTAACTCAGGTCCAACAATAAGAATTTCCAAGGCAGTCGTGGATGAGACGGTTTAGGGACAAGTTTCATTTATGATATCATCCATGTAGAAAATACAAAAGCGAACCAAAGTACACGAGGTTGATCAGACCATCATGCACCGGTCCTGATTAGACAATATTTTAGTGGGTGCACCCAATAAAATACTGTCATGATCAAGCTTGAAAAGAGATAGCTTACAAAACTAGGCTAACTTAGCAGCATCAGTCAAGTTTAGAACGAAAAGATAAGGAATAGAAGTTTACGTGATGGCTCAAATTCTGATCTTCTACTCACCTCTGATTACGCTTGCAACTGGTTTCTCTGGTACTGAAAGGTGGAGTCCAATCTTCAGCTTTGAATTATCCATGATGTGACTCGGATCCGGAATGTAGCGCCTGAGCTGTGATACGTAGAAGACGTTGCACACTCTCAAGATTAGCTGGTAGAGCTAACCGGTACGCTACTTCCAACTCGTCTTAAAAATTCAAATGGCCTGATGTATCTGGTCTCAATTCCCAGCTCCGTCAAAACTGATTGTTCCTCTGGTAGGAGAAAACTTCACAGAAATGATATCTCCTTCTTCAACTTCACCGGTCGACTACTACTATCAACCCAATGCTTCTGTCCGTCTTGGCAATCCTGAGCTTGTCTCTGATCATCCTTACCTTCTCTGCTGCTTCGGTCACCATCTCAGGTCCAAGCAACACTCGTTCTCCGACGTCGTCCCAATCAAGTGGAGTGCGGCAACGACGTCCATCGAGTACCTCGAACGGTGTCATACCGATGCTAGCTTGGTAGCTGTTGTTTGTAAGAGAACTCCACCAAATGCAATTGGTCTTCCCAAGACCCTCTAAATTCCAAGACGCAAAATCTCAATATATCTTCAAGCGTCTGGATTGACCTCTCTGATTGCTCGTCCCGCGGTACTCCATGAATCCGGTAGATGTGCCTCTCGTACAATGCTGCCAACTTCTTAGTGAATAAACCAACTTTGAAGGAAATAAAGTGAGCTGACTTAGTCAGTCGGTCCACAATAATCCAAATGGTGTTCTTCCCTCCTTGGAATCAAGGCAATCGTAACACATAGTCCATTGTTATGTGCTCCTACCTCCAGTCCGGAATGTCTATTGACTGTAGAAGTCCTGCGGGTCTCTGTCGGCTAGCCTTCATTTGTTAACAAATTAAACATCTAACCTCAATTCTGAATACATCCTTCTTCATTTCATACTATCCAACAATAGTACGCATATCCCGATACGTCTTGCTAGGATGTATGGAATACTGGTGCGCTTCTTGCATTAGCTTGTTTCTCAGTTCGCCAGATAGTACACAAAGCCTCGTACCATTCTTTAGAGCTCTACTATTGGCGATTTGAGAAACCCTCAAGTGTTCCTGCCAACACTTGATCTCTAAGTTTGCAAAGTGTCTTAAAACTGAGTCTCCTTGACTTTGTCCATCAGACCCGAGCTCATTTGCAACTTCATCAACACTGAATCAGCATCCAGCTTCTTCCTTCCATCTCCAGGCAGTATAATCTCCAGTCCAAGCTTCTCGACGTCCTCTAGCAGGTGCTGCTCCTTGGTCAAAACATCGCCATAGGGTATCGATTAAGTGCATCTGCGACCACATTAGTCCTATCCGGGTGGTACTGTAGATCGATGTCAAAATCCTTCATCAGCTCCAGCCATCTTCTTGTCTAATTGCTCAGCTCCTTCTGAGTGAAGACATATTTCAGACTTTTGTGGTCCGTATATATTTCCACTCCCTTCCCATAAAGGTAATGCTTCCATAACTTCAATGCAAAAAAATCACCGCTGCAAGCTCCAAATCATGTGTGGGATAGTTCTTCTCATGAGTCCGTAATTGCCTAGATGCATAAGCAATCGCTTTTCCATGTTGTTGAAGAACGCAACCCAGTCCTTTTCCAGAGGTATTACTGTAAATTGAGAAACCACCGGTTCCTGCGGGTAGCGCAATGATTGGTGTAGTGGTAAGTCTCTTCTTCAGCTCCTCAATGCCGCCTGGCAATCTTTCGTTCAGATGAACTCTTCATTCTTCCAAGTGAGCTTCGTCATCGGCTCAGCAATATTGGCGAAATCCTTCACGAACTTCTGATAGTAGCCAGCCAAGTTCAAGAAACTTCTGAATTAAACTTGGGATATACCACTTTTCAACAGCAGCTATCTTCTATCGAAATTTCTTCTCTTGACAACATGGCCAAAAGTCCACCTTGTCAAAGAAAATCCACGTTCAGATAACTTACCATAAAACTTCTTTTTCTTCGAAGTTTCCAGAACTTTCCTCAGATGTTCTTCATGCTCTTTTTCAGTCTTCGAATATATCAGAATGTTATCTATGGAGAAGATAAACTGATTCAAATACTCATAAAAAACTCTGTTCATGAGATTCATGAACACAGCAGGAGCATTCGTCAGTCCAACGTCATGACCAAAGAAAACTACCCATTCTTGGTGTTTGAATGCCGTCTTGGAAATGTCCTCTTTCCTGACTTTGATTTGATGGTAGTCAGATCTTAAGTCAAACTTCAAAACACCCTAACTCCACACAAACAGATCAAACAGATCCTCGATCCGGGCAGAGGGTACTTGTTCTTTAGTGTCTGGTAATCGATGCACATCCGTTGTTCCATCCCTCTTGGGAACAAACAAGATAGGTGTTCCCTAAGGTGAAGATCTACCCTGAATAAATCCTAGAGCCTTCATTGATCTGGTCCTTCATCTTCTTGGCCTCCTTCGGGTTGACTCTGTAACATCCTTTAGAAATAGGAAAAGAGCCGGGGACTAGGTCAATGGTGAATCCTATGTCTAGATCTGGGATAATCCGGGAAGACTATCAGGAAAACATCTGCCATAAAGGTGTAACTAAGAATTTTATTCATGTGGAGAATTACAGCAAAAACTCTTATGATTGATCTAAGGACATCCTGTTACAACTTCCAAAAAAATAGATAATGCTATTCAGCAGTCCTAGGTACTATTCTTCATGGTTCTGGCTCTTGCATGAGCAGTCTCCAACTGCTTCATCTTCTATGAACCTCGAGTATGCATCATGCCTTATTGTAGGAGGCAGGGTCTGCTGGATAGGAAGAGAGTCCCTAGGTTGCGGCGTAGCAGGTATTGCTGGGATAGGTGCTCTGGTATAGTGGGGAGATAAGAGGCAGTTCTTTACCCGATGTTCAGCGGATCCACATGCCAAACATTGTCCCAATCTCTTGCGGCAACTAACGGCCTGATGACCAGGCCTCTTGCAGTAGTCACAGGCCAATAGCCTCTTACGACAAGACTGCCGGAAAGTAGAGTACTTGATGGGACCCAAATATCTTATAGATTCAGGGGTATCCCTCCTAGGACGAGGTTCTACTCCAACTTGGTTGGAGATAACTAAGGCTACATCATTGACGTTCTTCATATCTTCTCTCGTGATATTCATCTGTTCCTGCTGGGCTTCATCTTGAGCTTTCTGGAACTCCAGGATTTCTTGAAATAGGACAACCATTTGGGAGGTGTTTGCTGGTACTGGTGGAGCAACAGGAATGGGTACTCCACCAAAGAAATGCAACTTAGTTTGAGAAGAGGTAGGAATCGCCAGTGTAGTGAAAACTTCACTGGATGCATTATGGGGACGGTCAATCAGCCGCGAAGGAAAAGACCCTGGACTTGGTTGAGGAGATGGGGTATGATCCGGAGATGACACCTCATCGACAGCAGGATTGGTCTTGTCAGTGGCCATTCTCTGGAAGGTTTAGGATGCACACACAAGCAAGATAGCCTACCAGTCTATAATCAAACAAAAATATTTAATATATATATATATATATATATATATATATATATATATATATATATATATATATATATATATATATATATCGGTCCTATGTCGTGACAAATCAATGTTCTAGTGTTCTAATTGTTTCTAGGTATGTTTTCCTAAGTTGTTGTCGACCTGCATAGGCCACCACTAAAAATATGTCACGACCCGATCCCAAATAATTGGGTCGAACCGGATCATGCCCAGCCTGCACCGTTGTTGAGACGGCGGCAGTAAGCTGTTCAGTAGCAGGTAACCATACAACAATACTATATTTGTCACAACTCAACATCGGGAAATTTAAAACTTTATTAAACCTTTACAATGAAAAGAAAGATACAACTTAAACCATTTCTACATACATCAAGAAGAAAAGAAAACTCTAGGCAAACATCTCATCAGTCTCGAAATCCTCGTCTTCTAGTTGGGACTTTGGAAATATCGCGGAACAAAGCCTCATCAGTGATACCTAAAAATGTTGGATCTCCAGTCAGGAGGGAGCAAAGTACAATTCATGCTAATTTAACAATTGAAATAATAATAGAATTATGCACTTTTAAACAGTTTTGAAAATCAACTAAGCAGTTACAGTTTTAAAACAGTTACAGTTCTGTGATGTGAATAGGCAATGAAATATGATCGGCTTGGGTTTGTTACAGTAAGATACGGCTTATCCCCGTGTGTATGAGGGATAAGCTAATATAGTTACAGTAGTTACAGTAGTTTGGATGTGGTCATACTCATTACACTACTCCCCCAGTCCCCAATAGTTATAGTAGTTACAGTCAGTGCTCTCAGAGAGAGTTCCGTGTTGCATCGTGGTTTAAACTTGCATTAAAACGATTACTAAATAATTGTAAACTAACACAAAATGTACTTGCCTCAAAATGGACTGGACTGGAAAGTTGAAGACTTCAAGATGGGAATTAGGATCGTCCTCGAATTCCTATATTCGAGAAATAGACTCAGATATCATGTTTACCAACCTAGCTACGCTAGTTGAAATCTCTATTTGCGTCCTAATCCAATTTTAGTTCTTTAATTAACCAAACACAGAAAATACGATTATTGTGCGTTGAATTAATACGAGGGAAAAGATTGTTTTATATTTTTTGAATTCGGAAAACATCGTCGCTGCCAGATTATTTTATGAAAACTTGGTATTTTTATAAATATAAATATAAAGCTAACTTTTCTTATTTAGTGAGAAATACGTGACTTTTAATTAATAATAAACTTGTCAATTTTTAGGTGAGAAAATCTTTAATTATTTTTATACGAAAATACTTTTTATTCATTTTTACCCGTTAAATAGTAAAAACTCGCAAAACCAGAAATAACAGAAATCTAAGCTATCTATCACAGTTACAGACCATAGCCAGCTGGGCTTATGCCCATTACAATTTATTTACATAAATTGAAATAAGACAAAACCGCCGTTAGTCCTAAACTGAAATATTAATAAATATAAACAGAATTTAATAGTAAAAATAAATATAATTAATAAGTCTCAGATATGGTCCAATCCTCAACTTGGCTAATGCCTCAACGTCCGGGCGAAACCGGTTTCGTTTGCACTTAGCCGGGTTCATTGACCGATACGGTTGTCACCCAAATCCAAATATCGAATAAAATTCCGAAATTCATTTTAAATCCATTTTTAAAATATTCTGGAATTTACGAAAAAATTCGGCAGCATCTCCTCTGTTTTTGGTCAACCCAAAAACTGGGAAATGGCGCCGATAATTTCCTGCAAATCCCAAACCAGGGAAAAACCCGAATTTATATATATATAAAATCCACAACCAATCCACAGAATAATCGGAATGACCCGAAATAATTTCGGAAGTCCGATTCCAATCCCACAAATCACAGAACGCTACCGAAAAATCCGGAAAGCTAAAACATACCAAAAATCAATTCCCGAAATATTCCGGGAATCCAAAATAATCCACAGGACCTTTCCGAAAGTCCCGAAAAATTACGACATCGCTAAAACCGGATTCCCGAAGGGAATCGGGGACCATTTCTCATCATCGACTGATATAAAAAATGAACGGGACAGGGGTGATACCTCGGGTTGCTCGGCTAGAGCTCTCAGATGAAAAAATAGAAAGAATATAGAGCTCCGAATTCAGCGAATAATTCCCAGGTCAGCGCTGGAACAGCAGCGTCGACGAAGAACGCTGAAAAACGCAGAAGCTAGGGCACGGCGGGGAACGCTGGAACAGCAGGGGAAAGCTCGGCCAAGTGGGCAGCGGCCACAGGGGGTCGCCGGACTTGGGCGCACGAGGGGGACGGGCGGCCGTCGGCGGGGCGCCGGCGGGACAGCGGGCGCTCTGGCGGGGTCGGCTCGGCAGGGGGTCGCCGAACGTCGGTCGGCAGGGGCGCCAAGGGGAGCTCGACGTCGGGGCTCGGCCGCGAGGGGGTCGCGCGGGCCAGAGGCGGTGTCGACGGGGGCGGTTGGCCGAGGGTGGTCGGCCGAGGAGCTCGGTGGAGCTCGGCGGGGCGTCGGGTAGAGGGGCTGGCGCGGGTGGTGAGGGTTTGAAGAGAGGGGTTTGGAGTTGGTGAGGAGTAGGGAGAGAGGGGAGTTTATTTTCCTGAGAAAAAATGAAGAGGAGTGGTTCTCTGTGAAGAAAGGAGTGGGGAAAGTTGGAGTAAATAAGGAGAAAGAGGAGAAGAAGAAGTCTGGTGGTTGGAGAAGAATGGGGGAATAGTGGTGAACGTGTGGAGAGTAGAAGGAGTTGACCCAATTAGTAGGGAAAGGTTATTGAATGTGTGTGCTGGTCCTACGGGACCAGCTAAACATATATTTTTTTTAATTATTAATTAAACATATCCATTAGCCCAAATCAGATTTTGAAATGGGAAAGAAAATAAGATTGGGTTTGGCTCAGGCCTGGGTCTGGGTTCGGACTCGGGTCTGGGTCTGGACTCAAAAATCCATGTTATTTTATTTTTCAAATAATTTAACACTCAAAATAATAATATAATAATAATAATAATATTAGAAATACTAATAATAATACTAAAACACTAATATTAATAATTCACAGAAAATGGGTTTCACAGTGGCCACGCGGCGGCGCGGCGACGCACGACGGCGGCCCGCGCGCGCGTGTGCGCGCCTGCAAGTGTGTGCAGCTGCTGCTGCGGCCGTGCTCGGCCAGGGCCGGCGATGGCGACAGCGGAGGCACGGTCGGCCGGCGAGGTAGGGGCGGCGCCGCACCTTGACGAGGGTGGAGGTGGTAAGGTGGTGGCGGAAATGGTGTAGTGGTGGTGGATATTGATGGAGAAGGAGGGAGAAGGAGGAGGAGATGGTTGTGGTGGCGCGGCTGCTCGGCCGGGGAGTGGTGGCCGGCGACGCCTGCCAGGGAGGAGGAAGGGTGGTGGGCTCGGCCAGGGGAGTAAGGAGAGATGATGGCCATGGTGGTGGTGATATGTGTGTAAGAAGAAGAAGAAGAAGTGAGGAGGAAAAGAATGGGGGGCATGGGCTGCTGCACGTACGAGAGTAGGGGGGTGAGTGTAAGGAGAGGTGAGGGGTGAGAGAGAGTATGAGTGTAATATATATATATATATATAACATATATATATATATATATATATATATATATATATATATATATATATATATAAAGAGAGGGTGAGAATAGAGAGAGAGAGAAAGATATTTAGAGAGAGAGAGAGAGTAGAGAGAGAGAGATGGGGGGGCTGTGTGTTCGGATACAGGGGGTGAGAGTAAGAGAGTTTTGTGTGGGTATATACATATGTATATATACACCTATACATATATACATATATACATATATAATATACAAGGGATAAAATAAGATTAAATAAGTAGAGTGTAACACCCAGTTTTCTGAAATTGGGGTATTTTTGAAAATTTATTATTTTTATTATTTATTAATGGTGTTTTAGTCATGATATGATTTTTGGTGATTTCTAGTGTAATTAAAACTATTTTCTAAGTCATGACTTATGACTTTGTGACTTTACTAGTATAACCCTAGTGTAAACCCTAGAGATTTCATAACCTAGAGACTACCATGACCATGTAAGCCTCACCAAGTGATTAGGATACCATTTTAGCACTTTTTAGCCTAAAGGGTATTTTGGTAATTTTCTAGGATTTATTTGGAATTATTTGTATTTATGTGTTTTATTATTATTTAATTATTGATTAGTGTCATGTTAGTCCCTAACCAAGTTTAGCACTAATCTAGGGATTAGTTACTAACCTAGAATGCTAAGGGGATAGATTTTTACATTGGTTAAAGTAGGAAAAATATCTTGATATTTACTTTATTAGATATTTTCCACAAAACACTCCAAAGATCTAACATTTGCCAAGAAAGTCCTTTCCTTCACTTGGAAGCAACCCAAGGACACCCTACCCTACCCCCAAGGCCGGCCACACCATGCCCCCCTCCTATATATCATCCCATAGTTCATTCAAGTCCCCTTTACATGAATTTACATTTCATTAAACCTTGAAATTCCCATTCCTTCACAAGACCATAACTTGATCACTTTTGATCCAAATCACCTCTAGTTTCTTGCATTGGGACCCTACTACACTGAGGAAACTGAGGGAGGCTAGCAACCAAAGTTTCCCAAGGCTTTGGGTATCACCAAGTGGAAGGACACCCCCCCTATTCTAGGCTTTCCATTGATTTTGCACTCATAGGTAAATGCCCTCAAACCTTGCTAATATTGTAATTTTTCTTCATAAATGCATGCATATAGGTATACCCTAACTGTAGGCCAAGTTTGGTAGGAAATAGGTTTGGTTTGGTGTCCGTATCGGACACGTATCTGTATTTAAATAACAGTGTTTGGTGAAATGTCCCTAAGAAATAAACTTATGTAAAATGTAGAACAAATTACATATTCATGTAGCCCTAGACTTGTTGTTTACAACTACACTTGACTGAGCATGACACTGTGTCGTTTTGTGTCGAAAAATCGACACGAACACGCTGTACACATTGCACTGCACAGTGTGGCAGTGCCCTGCTACCCCACTGTTCGTGCACACTGCACAGAGCACTAGGACACGTAAAATTTGACATGGACACGGAGGCAATGTCTGCGAACATGCCCCCAAAATTTTGTGTCACGCCGTGTCGTGTCGAGTGAGAAATCTCACTCGTACTGGACACGCACTGACAGTGCATACGTGCACAGACCCAGTTTTCCCACTTGGACACGGCCTTCGTGTCGTGTCTAGACACCACGTGGACACCTCGTGGTGACACGAGTGTGTAGCCCAACTCGTGGGCTACACGTGGACATGACCACGATGCCCCACGTGGCTCGTGTCGTGTCCACGAGACACGTGCACCGCTGTACGACGCGTTGCCAAACCGCGCGTATCAGTCGAGTTTTCTCGACTGATACGGGTCTCGTGTCGACGCATGAGGACACGTGGACACCGTGCAGGCTACCCTACCCCTAGATTAACCCTAGGTGAACCTAGGGACACGAGCACGACACCTCACGTGTCCTGTGTCGTAAGCACGAGACACGTGAACACGTGCACGATACAGTGCAATTTCAGTGCACTGTGTTACCCGATTCTGTATTTTTGACTCTGGACACGTCGTGTCGTGTTGTGGTGGACACTTAGGGACACGAGGGACATGAGTACACCTAGGGGCACGATTACCAACCATTGGTTTCAAGCCTTAGTCGAGTTTAGGGGTCGGATTTGGGTTAACCCCCCTTAGGTTCAGTAATGAACAGTAGTACTGTTCTTTGCAGTTTTTAAAAACAAATTTCAAAATGATTTTAATGTATATATATATATATGTATATTTATGTGTGTATATACTGAATATATATGTATATATGTATGTGTGTGTAGGTGGAAATTTGGGTGTATTTACATGGGTATTTGTGTAGATATGTGTGTGTATATACATAGGAGTATATATGTGTATTGTGTGTGTATGTGTGGTTTCTGTTCTCAGAAATCTGAGAACAGCACCCCCCTGTTCTCTGTCACACACAATCACCCCACACACCCACATCCCATATCTCTCTCTCTCTTGTTCACTCTCTATCCCTCTCACTCTCTTACATCTCTCCCTCTATTGATCTCTCTCTCTCTATATATAAATATGTAGGTTGTATATATATATAGGTTATGTATATATATATATATATATATATATATATATATATATATATATATATATATATATATATATATATATATAGTAGAGTGTATATATGGGATATATATATATATATATATATATATATATATATATATATATATATATATATATATATATATATTGTGTATATATGTGGGTACTATATATATAATTGGGTATTATATATATATGTGGTACTATATAGTTGAATATATATATATATATGTATAGATATGGGTAGGTTCATATTTTATATAGATATGGATACCTATATAAGGTATCCTAGATACATGGGCCTATGGCCTATGGTCTATGGTTAGTAGGTTTAGACTTGACCAATAGGTCTAGTAGACCTAGTTTAACTAGCAAGTTGACCCTTGTTGACCATTGTTGACCAAAGTCAACTATAGGTCAACCATGACCTAATTGACTTATAAATGACTTGGATGAACATAGAAGGACTAGTTGACTAAAGTTTGACTAAACCCTAACTAGTTGATTAAGTTTGACCACTTGGGTTATATAGATAGCCCTATGTAGATTAAGATATGTATGGGGTTAAGTGGAATAATTAGGAGTTGTGTCATGGTTTGAGTTAGTCTTATGGAGTATTGACTTAGATAATTGACCACTGACCTAATTACCTTGTTGACTAGTCTTTGTTTGACCAAAACCTTAGTTAGTCTAAGTTTGACCTAGACTTGACCTAGATTGATCATGTTGACTAGTATTTGACTAGTTTGGCTAGAATGTTGACCAAGGGTTGACTTTAACCTAGACTAGACTTGTTTGACCTTGTTTGACCTTATTTGACTTAGTATGACTTCCTGTGACCTAGTTTGACTGTTGAGTTGACCAAGAGTTGACTTTTGACCAAATTGACCTAGAATCATGTAGTATGCATTGTATACTCTATTTTTACCATTGTGGATACATTGTGACTTGTATTGCTCTGATTAGGAGCCATACATCTCTCTTCAGGCAGTATATCCTCTTCAGACGTTCAGTTATCAGGCGAGTACATTCTCTGACCGTTTTATACTTGCCAGGATTTATATTCTTGCTCTGGATTACTTTACTTGATGCTGACACGATTGTTATCACGGATTGGTACTATATGGATCTTTTCATGAGATGTTATCCCCCTCGGGAGCATCAGATACAGCATGTTTGTGCGTTTCACGAATCATCATGTATCTCTATGCTTCCATAGATTCACGAATCGCTTGTGACTCATGTACTCTCATGTTCATAGAGCCTCTCATGAATCATCCATTTATGGGCTTATCACGAATCTTAACATAACTTGAACGGATCCTTGTGTATTGATTGGGGATGGGGGAGTGGAAATAGTCATGTGGATATTACCCCAGTAGCTGTAGTCATAAATCACTCTTAGCTGTAGTCATGAATCTCCTATGCCATTCACATGTCTATATTTTACTCTGACTCACTAGTCACTGCTAGTTCTCTATTATAGTAGATATTTCATTACAGTTATCTCTTTTACTACATGTATCTTCCTTCAGCGTTTCCTGTATTTTACTCTATTGCATGCTTTATATTTCCTATCATACTATGTACTGCGTGAGATGTATTGTGCTCGTTCCTGTCCTGACTGGACCTGTTGAAAATATTACAGAGGATGAGGATGAGGCCCTGGTGTCTACCTATTATGGAGCAGGACTAGATGACACTTATATTGTGGACCCTCAGCAGGATCCACCTGCAGCTGAGGATGTTGCCCCAGTAGTCTAGGCTAGTTTAGCTAGTCAGTCTTTTTTATATTATCATTTTGTCTCACATTCTGAGTTGTATTTTGAGATGTTGTGATGTATAGACTCTTAGATTTATATTGTATTTTGGGTTGACATTCTGGATGTTATGTTATCCTAGACACTTGGACTTATTTCATCTATGCTACTGTTCTCTTTGAGTTACTGTCTATCTATCTATCTTTCATTCTTCTACCCTAGATGTGATTGAGATTGTTTTCTGTTATATCACCTCCATTCGGAGAGTATATACTGTACAGGTACCTTTATATTGTTAGATGATTGACCTAGGACAGCGTTCTACCGCCGACACTGCGGCGTAGGCTGGACGTACCCACTTCTCGTTCCCTTACTCTAGGGTGCGGGTCGTGACATAGAGAGATAGAGGGATATTTTAGAGTAAGGAAAAAATTAGTATATGGATATTAATGAAGGGTAACAAGGAGCTCGGACTGGGTTCAGTGGAGCCGGGTTGGGCCAAAATGGACAGGGTGCAATATTTGAATTAAAAACAGGTATTTATGATCATGGGTAAATAAATAATATACGGGGACTCCAATAAATGGGACACAAGTTTTATGTGGGTAGTAGGCTTCATGTGGGCCACGTCCATATCTTGGGTCGACTAGGTTGGATCGATGTCGGGTCCTGAAATTAAATGGGAAATTAAATCAGGTTTCACGGTAGATAATTAATTGGCCTAAATTGAACCGAAAGTTGTGCGAAGGAAATGGAGCACAAATGGAGTGTCTGAGTGGGACACGAAGATCAGGGGTGAAGAGCGTCTCGAGTAGATCAGGCATGACAAGTTGGTTCTGAGAAAACGACTGGTCTGGTGCTCCTAAATTAAAGGTCACGGTAACGTGCAAACGATGATCAAGGAAAAGAGTGGGAAATCAATTATTAATTAAATGGTCTAAATTGACCCGAACTTGCGCGAAGCAAAAAGAGTACAAGGGAGCAAGTTCGAGTGGGACACGATATATCAACATGAAGATAATCTCGTCTACTACAAACTTCAAGAAGAAAGTTTCCAGAGACTGGCATCCCTGATGGTCTAGAAATCCAAGTCACGGTAAAGAGCATTAATGATCAAAAATTAATTATATAGAAATGAATTATTGAAAATAATTCATTAGAAAATTCGGAAAATAATTCGGGAAATTCAGGGGGTTTACATCCTACCCACCTTATAGAAATTTCGTCCTCGAAATTAAGGTTGTAGTAGGGGTAAAACAAGATAGAAAGTTTTAGGCAAAAACTTAGGCACGATCATAGAATGACAAGTTTGCACGATTAAGATAATCAATTCACAATTATTCAGGCACGATAAAAATTTCCGCACGATAGAATCAAAATATGAATAGAATCATATAGGCACAATTATAGATAAGTTAAGCCATTGGGACATGATTCAGAAATGACTTAGGAGAACGAAAGTTATAGATGAAGTCCACGTACGAGGTGACGTGTAGCACTCGGGTTAACGGATAATCAGCCTGAAAGTCACACAGGCTTGATCAAGATGAGAGATAATCATGACCAAAACAGGGCTTGGCATGATTGAGCTGGAGTTTCAGACACAACAAAATCAAAGTCAAGGTCTTATAGACCTGATCAAGATTGAAGAGTATGATTAATAAAATCATGGAATACGCTCCAAGTTTGAGCGTGAATAAAATTGGAAATAGTCTAAGATCACTTGGCACGATAGAGGTATGACAAGAAAATCAAAACTTGAGCTTCATCCGGTTACAATCAACAAAATATTGATAATAGGATTTCAGCTTACTGAAATTTGATTTAGGATTTGAGATAGGCATGATTAAGCACAAGGAAATTTCAGATACAATCAAAAAATCAAATCAAGGTTGAAAGGAGTATAGGCACGAGTGTTTCAAAATCCAAACATGCTCAAAATTGAATCTCAATACGATCATAGATACGGTCAGCTCAACCTTGGTCAAAAGTATAACGGTTTAGGCATGACCAACATGAGACACCGGCATAATCAAGGATAGTATGAAGCCAAATCGTGATTGGAATGGAATTTAGTCATTTGCCGGAATTGAATCGAAAGTTTAAGGCACGAGTGATGATAGCATTGTCCAATCACGATAAAAGTAAATAATTTAGTCTCAGCACGATTTAAATTGATCAAGTTTTGGGTAAATCAGAATTTGGGCAAGATGGAGAACAAAATCAACGAAGTCTGGACACGAGCATCTAAGAAGAAAACCATATCACAATGGAATTCGAAACCATTTAAGTTTTATCAACAATCAAGACTCTTTGGCACGATAAACTACACAACCAGAATCGATTAGTCAATCAGAGAGGATCAATCTCGCGATATCAAAATATAATAAACAAATCAAGGATGTAGAATTGAATTGCTTCTGTTATCGTAGAAACCAGAATATGGGATCGTAGGAGGAAGCCGGGGTAATCATCTCGCTCTGCTTCGACTACTAACAATAATGTCTACTCCGAGACGGATGATTACGATACTTCCTCGATTTCTCCCAAGATAAAAGATATGAAAATTCTAAAATTTTCAAGGTTTTCAAAGTATGGCTGACAGAAGTAGATACGAGATAGGTAATTGGTGGAACCAAGACATAATTGATCAAGACGGAGGAAGTAAGGGTAAGATGAGGAAATCATCATGCGATGAGGAAGAGAAGAATGGGAAAACAGAAGTAATAGTAGGAACTGCTCTTGCCCAATAGGTTAAAACAAGTGAATCAATTTAAGATATGATCTGATAACCATACACGTCTATCCAAAACCATGCTGCCAGAATTTACGCCACGTCAGTAAGCATAGCTGCAATAAACGATAGAGTCCATAACTAGGGTATACACCCTAAATCATGTCATCTAGATTCCTTACCACGCCAACCGGTATGGCTGCAAGAGAATCTAAATGCCATAACCAGGATCGTATATCCAAAATCAGCCTCCATGCCCTTGTCAGGCTAGCTAATATGACTGCGATAAATTCTAAACTCCATAAATAAAGTAGACATTTATCGTTCCCATCGCCCTCATCAATATGTTTATCAGAATATCTTAACTCAATCCAGAGAAACTTATCTTCAACAAAATCAAAATCGAAGTCAACAACGAACGAACATCAAGATTCAAAATTTTCAACAACGGATCAAGGATAAGTAGATGGAAACTAGCTGAAACAGATCCCGAGGTAGAGTTTAGAAGAAAATTTTAAGGAGATGTCCAAAGGTACTATCTAGGTCAAGATAAAGAAAATCATTGGAATATAATCTAAAACAATCTCAACCTGATATGAGACTGGCAAAATCATATTCTCGTCTCAACCTAGAAGATATACAAGTCCAACTTATACCTTCCCTCTGGGGTCCACAAACTCATTCCAAGAAAGAATAAAGTTGATAACGGACAGATATTTCAGAAATCATGACGGACAGAAACAATTGGAAAAAGTTTTGGAAGCCTTCGAAATAAGATTCCCAGGAGTCATCCCTGGAATCTACCAAGAGTTCCTAATATGTGACTGAGTACCAAATTCCTAAAATATTCCATAACTCAACCTTAATCCTAGGGCAGGCTGGCAGTAGTACCGATAAGCTCAAGTACTACCACGACTTCGCATTAATTGCAAAGATTGACCTGCATGGGCCACCACTAAAAACGTGTCACGACCCGCACCCGGATATACGGATACGAATACGTAGACGACGCCCAGCCTACGCCGCAGTATCGACGGTAGAACGCTGTCTAGTACCCAAAAATGTACACTACGTTTATAAGGCCTATAACTACAAATATACTCTAGTCACATCACAACGGCTAGGGATGATAAGACAAGAAAGATAACTAAAGCACAAGAAAAACTAGAAACTACTAGAAGGAATCATAAGACAGAAAAATAAAGAAGGAACAACAAGACTAACTAAGGATAACTCCCAGGCAACTCACATAGAATAATAGTGAGATCCACCCCAGCTAGCAACATCATGATGTCCACTAATGGTATAACAACTCCTAAAATATTATCAACGGTATCCTGTCAGAAAAATGAGCAAGTACAAATACTAACAGCAGTTCCATGTGAATTGACAAATTCTATAAGAGACAGTATAATGAACTACAAGACAAAGATATATGAAGACTTGGGAACCGTTCGAAAGCTGAGTTACAACCCTTAAACCAAACAAGGACCGGCGTTGTAATCCTTCTCCCGAGCAGAACTCAGTCTCCAATCAAGGTACATCATAGAGGCATATAAAACATGTGAGTAACTGAAATCATAGCATGGTGAGAAGTACTGTATGTAGAACAGAACAGGATATATGATAAGATAAAGTAAATATAAAATGTGCCTCGAATATTATAGCCTAATGTGATCGGTATGGGTCAAGAATCAGGCTTCCAGCCGACCGACTACAAGTGCGTGGACTCGGCCCGGCCGGGATGGTAAGCTATGGAGCAAGTAGTAGCACAGGTCAGGCTATACCCATCGTGAGGTGAGGGTATAGCTATGATATAAGTAGTAACTCAAGGTGGGCATTGATCACACTATCTATAATATTCCCTATTTCCCCGAATAGTATACGGATCCGGACATAGCACGTCATGACGCAGGATTCCCTAAGAGGGGAGCAAGTCCTCTTCAGGAATCGGCGTCAGTACAAGTACAAGAATCAAGACCAAGCAAGTACCAGTATCCCAAGAAATCCAGGAATGACATCTCATGACATGAATCCGACAATACTAGTCCGTGAACTATCGTGTCTGAGAATCAAGTAAGACACTACGACTGAATCGGATATAGCAAATATCAAGACAATGAAAACTATCAGTGAATGTACTCACCTGCGGTCCTGAGCTGTCAAATGGGGTCGATGCTCAGAGTGATGCCACAGACCTAAAGATAAGATATATATAAACTAATTAGGTTTCAACAGTGTTAGGCTTGATTCTAAAGTATAAGCTACGTAATCTAGGTCAGACTCAGTCAACTAAGTCAACTAGGTCACACTAGGTCAAACTGGGTCAATAGTTGACTTACAGTTGACTTTTGGTCAACTGGTCAACTCTAGGTTAAACTAGGTCAAATATTTGACTAACAGTTGACTTTTGGTCAACTGGTCAACTCTGGTCAACCATGGTCAAACTAGTCTAACCTAGGTCAAATGTTGACTCTACTTCGACGTTCAGTCAAAGCAGTCAACCATGGTCAAACAGGGTCAAGGCTAGTCTCTATAAACATCTACAGGGTCAACCCATTCAATTTCAGTGATTGTGAAATCACCGGAATCGATGGAACACAAAATACCACAAATGGAGAAGGATTATAACAATAGGGTAAAAACTTACAGATGTTGTCGGATGATAAAATAAATATCACCAACGTGTCCAGAATGGTCAAATCAGCTAGGATAGCCTGTCCAAAAGTCCAATTTGAACACAGGGGCAAAACGATAATTTCGGACCAAAATGATATCCGTCGTTGGACACACTTTGCACCGAAAAACGTACCAAAATAAAAGTGCACAAAATCTAACAAATTATACGTCCATGAATCCAGAATGACGATACGAACCCAACGGTATATCCAGAATTGGATTCCGTTGACCCGATCTCAAATTGGTCCGTTGACCAGGACATTGAAATTCCGATTTGCACGGAAAAGCGTGTCGGAGCTAATGTCCTCAAAAACTCAGCAAATTATATGTCAACGAGTCCAAAATGACGATACGAACTCAACGGTATATCCGGAATTGGATTCCGATGAGCCGAACTCAAAATGACCCGCTGATCCGGATATTGGTATCCAATTTGCACCGAAATACGTGCCGGAACCAATGTCCACTAAAACCTAGCAAATTATATGTCAACGAGTCCAGAATGACGATACGAACTCAACGGTATATCCGGAGTTGGATTTCGATGAGCCGAACTCAAAATAACCCGTTGACCCAGAAAGTGGGACCCGCTTTGCACCGAAATGCGTGTCAGGGCCCACGTTCTCCAAATCAAGCAAACTTTATGTGAAAACATGCTAGAACGACGCCACGAGTCTACTGGTGGTGTCAGAATCTGAATCCGGAGTCCCGGGTTCAAAAATGGAATTTTACAAGTGCAACACTAAGAATTCGAACGACCAACTTTGGCGTCGAATTTGACCGACCTAACAAGCTCAAACTGAAATGAAATCTAAAGGGGGCAGGAAGAGGGTTTTACCAGATTCGCACAGGAACTGGTAGCGCACCAACCGGAGCTACGATGGAGGAGATACGAGTCGACGAAGTTGGCCCCGCGAAACTATCCAAATTTAATACAATTTAAACGGTCAACTTGGTTGCCGGTTTTGATGTATCAAACTATAAAATTAACGGACAAAAATTGACAGGGATGAAGGTGGATATACCGAGATTGTGATGGAGCGAAAAAATCGCCGATCCAACGGCCGGATCTCCAGAAAAATGTGCGCGAAGTCGCTGCGACGGAACGCCAAAATGAACTCGATTCCGCGCGTCACGACGGGACGTCGTGCAAAACGCACGAATCGCCTCGACGGCGCGTCCCGGAGGATGGTGGCCGTCAGGGAAGGACTCGTCGGAGTGGGGCGCACCCACGGCGAGCCACGGCGGCCACGCGGCGGCGCGGCGACGCATGACGGCGGCCCGCACGCGCGCGTGTGCGCGCCTGCAAGTGTGTGCAGCTGCTGCTGCGGCCGTGCTCGGCCAGGGCCAGCGACGGCGACAGCGGGGGCACGGTCGGCCGGCGAGGTAGGGGCGGCGCCGCACCTCGACGAGGGTAGAGGTGGTAAGGTGGTGGCAGAAATGGTGTAGTGGTGGTGGATATTGATGGAGAAGGAGGGAGAAGGAGGAGGAGATGGTTGTGGTGGCGCGGCTGCTTGGCCGGGGAGTGGTGGCCGGCGACGCCTGCCAGGAAGGAGGAAGGGTGGTGGGCTCGGCCAGGGGAGTGAGGAGAGATGATGGCAATGGTGGTGGTGATATGTGTGTAAGAAGAAGAAGAAGAAGTGAGGAGGAAAAGAATGGGGGGCATGGGCTACTGCACGTACAGGAGTAGGGGGGTGAGTGTAAGAAGAGGTGAGGGGTGAGAGAGAGTATGAGTGTAATATATATATATAAAGAGAGAGGGTGAGAATAGAGAGAGAGAGAGAAAGATATTTAGAGAGAGAAAGAGAGTAGAGAGAGAGACATGGGGGGGGGGGCTGTGTGTTCGGGTACAGGGGGTGAGAGTAAGAGAGTTATGTGTGGGTATATATACATATGTATATATACACCTATACATATATACATATATACATATGTACATATATAATATACAAGGGATAAAATAAGATTAAATAAGTAGAGTGTAACACCCAGTTTTCTGAAATTGGGGTATTTTTGAAATTTTATTATTTTTATTATTTATTAATGGTGTTTTAGTCATGATATGATTTTTGGTGATTTTTAGTGTAATTAAAACTATTTTCTAAGTCATGACTTATGACTTTGTGACTTTACTAGTATAACCCTAGTGTAAACCCTAGAGATTTCATAACCTAGAGACTACCATGACCATGCAAGCCTAACCAAGTGATTAGGATACCATTTTAGCACTTTTTAGCCTAAAGGGTAATTTGGTAATTTTCTAGGATTTATTTGGAATTATTTGTATTTATGTGTTTTATTATTATTTAATTATCGATTAGTGTCATGTTAGTCCCTAACCTAGTTTAGCACTAATCTAGGGATTAGTTACTAACCTAGAATGCTAAGGGGATAGATTTTTACATTGGTTAAAGTAGGGAAAATATCTTGATATTTACTTTATTAGATATTTTCCACAAAACACTCCAAAGATCTAACCTTTGCCAAGAAAGTCCTTCCCTTCACTTGGAAGCAACCCAAGGACACCCTACCCTACCCCCATGGCCGGCCACACCATGCCACCCCCTCCTATATATCATCCCATAGTTCATTCAAGTCCCCTTTACATGAATTTACATTTCATTAAACCTTGAAATTCCCATTCCTTCACAAGACCATAACTTGATCATTTTTTATTCAAATCACCTCTAGTTTCTTACATTGGGACCCTACTACACTGAGGAAACTGAGGGAGGCTAGCAACCAAAGTTTCCCAAGGCTTTGGGTATCACCAAGTGGAAGGACACCCCCCCCCCCCCATTTTAGGCTTTCCATTGATTTTGCACTCATAGGTAAATGCCCTCAAACCTTGCTAATATTGTAATTTTTCTTCATAAATGCATGCATATAGGTATACCCTAACTGTAGGTCAAGTTTGGTATGAAATAGGTTTGGTTTGGTGTCCGTATCGGACACGTATCTGTGTTTAAATAACAGTGTTTGGTGAAATGTTCCTAAGAAATAAACTTCTGTAAAATGTAGAACAAATTACATATTCATGTAGCCCTAGACTTGTTGTTTACAACTACACTTGACTGAGCACGACACTGTATCATTTCGTGTCAAAAAATCGATATGAACACGCTGTACACACTGCACTACACAGTGTGGCAGTACCCTGCTACCCCACTGTTCGTGCACACTGCACAGAGCACTAGGATACGTAAAATTTGACATGGACACGGGGGAAATGTCTGCGAACATGCCCCCAAAATTTTGTGTCATGCCGTGTCGTATCGAGTGAGAAATCTCACTCGCACTGGACACGCACTGACAGTGCACACGCGCACAGACCCAGTTTTTCCACTTGGACACGGCCTTCGTGTCGTGTCTAGACACCACGTGGACACCTCGTGGTAACACGAGTGTATAGCCCAACAAGTGGCCTACACGTGGACATGACCACGAGGCTCCACGTGGCTCGTATCGTGTCCATGAGACACGTGCACCGCTGTACGACGCGGTGCCAAACCGCGCGTATCAGTCGAGTTTTCTCGACTGATACGGGTCTCGTGTCGACGCATGAGGACACGTGGACACCGTGCAGGCTACCCTACCCCTAGACTAACCCTAGGCGAACCTAGGGACACGAGCACGATACCTCACGTGTCCTGTGTCGTGAGCACGAGACACGTGAACACGTGCACGATACAGTGCAATTTCAGTGCACTGTGTTACCCGATTCTGTATTTTTGACTCTGGACACGTCGTGTCATGTTGTGGTGGACACTTAGGGACACGAGGGACACGAGTACACCTAGGGGCACGATTACCAACCATTGGTTTCAAGCCTTAGTCGAGTTTAGGGGTCGGATTTGGGTTACCCCCCTTAGGTTCAGTAATGAACAGTAGTACTGTTCTTTGCAGTTTTTAAAAATGAATTTCAAAATGATTTTAATGTATATATATATGTATATTTATGTGTGTATATACTGAATATATATATGTATATATGTATGTGTGTGTAGGTAGAAATTTGGGTGTATTTATATGGGTATTTGTGTAGATATGTGTGTATATATACATAGGAGTATATATGTGTATTGTGTGTGTATGTGTGGTTTCTGTTCTCAGAAATCTGAGAACAGCACCCCCCTGTTCTCTGTCACACACACACACCCCACACACCCACATCCCATATCTCTCTCTCTCTTGTTCACTCTCTATCCCTCTCACTCTCTTACATCTCTCCCTCTATTAATCTCTCTCTATATATATAAATATGTAGGTTGTATATATATATAGGTTATGTAGATATATCCTCTTCAGACGTTCAGTTATCAGGCGAGTACATTCTCTGACCGTTTCATACTTGCCAGGATTTATATTCTTGCTCTAGATTACTTTACTTGATGCTAACACGATTGTTATCACGGATTGGTACTATATGGATCTTTTCATGAGATGTTATCCCCCTCGGGAGAATCAGATACAGCATGTTTGTGCGTTTCACGAATCATCATGTATCTCTATGCTTCCATAGATTCACGAATCGCTTGTGACTCATGTACTCTCATGTTCACAGAGCCTCTCATGAATCACCTATTTATGGGCTTATCACGAATCTTAACATAACTTAAACGGATCCTTGTGTATTGATTGGGAATGGGGGAGTGGAAATAGTCATGTGGATATTACCCCAGTAGCTGGAGAAGGAGGAGGAGATGGTTGTGGTGGCGCGGCTGCTCGGCCGGGGAGTGGTGGCCAGCGACGCCTGCCAGGAAGGAGGAAGGGTGGTGGGCTCGGCCAGGGGAGTGAGGAGAGATGATGGCCATGGTGGTGGTGATATGTGTGTAAGAAGAAGAAGAAGAAGTGAGGAGGAAAAGTGTAATGCCCCGCTCCGCATGAGGCATTTGGTTGGTTTGTTGGATGGGATCAGAATGTTGGACCGTGACTTATGTTGGAGATCAGGAGAATTGAGACTGATGCAGTCTTTCTTAGCTGGCTAGACGGAATGGGTATTAGAACGTGGCTCGCTGGTGGAGCTACGCTTAGTGGGATTGGAGCAGGAAGACCATTATATAAGGCAAGTGGAACTGTCCTCCTTCCTCCTTATTCCTGCATGCTTAATAAATGGAATAATGTGATGTTATGAATCTTCCCTAAATGTTCCATGTCTTAGTTGCTGAATAATAGAGATGCCTATGTTGTGGATTATTGAAATGAATAAGACATGAATATTGAATTGCTGATTGAATCACACTCGAACTGCTAATGTAACTTGATGCCTGAGAATGAATCGATAATGTCTCTTATGCTTAATCTTGATGAAATGAATAAATTACTTGAGTAATGAGATGCTACGAGAATGATACATGAGTAATGAACTGGCTATGCTATTAACACAAAGAATTGAATGAAACACTAGAATCATGTATATTCTGTATAACTGTTGCTGTTGCTTGCTTCCTTCTAAGCAATGAAAGAAAGAATATTGCCCCTATGATATGAATGAAATGATGCAGGTCCTATCGGTATGAATGAAATGTTATTTGTTCCTCTTAGAAAGGAATGATATGAGAAATGTTGCAATGATTGAAGCAATGAGAAATGATGAGGCTTGGGATCATTGAGATCACCAAGTGAACAGGTGGAAATATTGGAAAGAGGAGATGATGAACTGTTGCCTTTTCTTATCTTATTATTGTATCATGCGACTTCGAACACGATCGGGTCGGACACGCATTCGCATGACCATAGACGTACTTGTATACAAGGATTTCCTCGAACGGTACCCGCGGCGGTGGGATCGAGTCGGCCTAGGAGGAATTGGTGCTTTGGTAGCACGGTATTGGGATCCTCATTCGGGCTCGCAACCTGGTGAAGGGTACATCCTATACCCTATGAAGTCCTATATGGCACGTCGACATGGTGCACAATCACCAGTGGTCATGTAGTCAGGATGCATGCTAATGATTGCTTTGTGCAGGCAGAGTAATAATATCATATTATCCTGTATTTTATGCAGGTACGAGGGAGTCGGCTATCGGTAAGAAATCACTTAATGTGATAATTCAATATACGTGTTGGTTTAACTTGCGTGCTTACGTTCCAAATAAGTAAATAATGCTGTATGTAGCCTTTCAGTATGAGATCCTGCTTAACATGTTAAATTGAGTATGCTAGAAAGATGCCATGCTATAATCATTGCTCAAAACACAACATACATGCTAAGTGATGCTTGAAGTGAGAACTGTTAGAACATGTTTAAGATGTTAATGTTAACGATGCCTCAATGATGCCTTTTCATGATAACACCTAGTATGCCTCAATGATGCCATTGCATGATAACACCAAGAATGATAAATGATATGTCCACATGAATGCTACTAAGAATATGTTTACATGCTTCACTCTGATTATTGCCCATGAACTGTAAACTGATGCTAGGCCCCAATTAGAAAGATCATTCTAATAAAATGCTTGCTTAAATGATCACTTAAAATGTTGGTTTATGCGAGTGGGTTGGATTCTGCTCGCCAGTACATAGATGATGTACTGACCCACGTTTTGTGGGCAGGTGCTTGTGCATTGGAATGTTCTACACACGAAGATTAGCTGGATTGGTCCCGCGGCATCGAAGATTTGTTGGGCATACAGAAGCTCTCCTTGTACAAGATGATGTCTTCTGTTTATAAAGGGCATAATGTATGGAACATTGTAATCAGTTGTATCAGTGAGATTGTAAGCCAAGTCAGTGTATCGAGTTGTAATCCATTGTATCCAAATATCATATGTAAGCTGTATAGCATTGTTCAGTTGGTTTCCATTGTAAAGTGAGATATGCTGTAATCATTGTACTTCAATACAAGTCTTGTACTCTTCTTCAATTATCAATAAAGAGAATGAAGTTCTATATATCTCTGTGTGGCTTCAAGTTACTCTTTTCTCCGCTGCTATAATAAAGTGATGTGCTTCTATTCAATGAGAAAGATTGTCCTCATTAAATTCAATTTATCTGCTTGTGCCGCTATGATGTGTTCCTATTTGAAGAATAATCGATTATGTACCATCTTTGCCTTGTACAAGTGCAATACCAGACTTGTACGGCATCACGCCCAAGCGATGACGATCGATTCCAAGAGATAAAGTATGTGAATAAATGACTCTATGAATCGGGGCGTGACAAATTGGTATCAGAGCACGGCTTTACGTCCTTGGTCTCTTCTTTGATTCATTCCAAATCCAAGTTGCATCGGCGATTAACCAAAGTTGCTTCCGCGATCACTCAACGTTGCTTCCGCGATTAAATCAAAGATTGCTTCTGCGATCATGCTATTGTTGTTCGGTAATCATCCTTATGTTATTTGTGCTTGAAAGTTCGTTGAACCTCTTAGCTGCTCACTGGATGTTCCATACAATAAGTCTATACACATTGTGATGCCCATAAATGAATAATTGTTGTTGGTTTGGACACAAATAACCCAACAATGACTCGATGCCATAGTATGTTATATTGTGAATGCTGTTTGGAATTTTGGGAATAAAGGAAATGGCTATGTATGCTGCAACAAGTTGAGAATTGAATGTGACATTGGGAAAGAATTATGAATGGAATAATTGATGGATGAGTTCAATAGAATTGATGAATTGACTCATGTGTGCTGGCTACTGCTTTTGAGACCCTAAGAATGTTGGCTTGTGATATTGAGACCCCGAGATGTTGGTTGAGCATTGTGATCATTATAGATCACGAATGTCCGGAATAGATTGAGTTGGTATTGTTTAAGGATGGCTTCGTTTCTGAGTGGTATATTGCCTCTATCACCTCAGAACGAGATATTTGTTGACCCTTTCCATAGGATAGCAAGGAGACTATCTGTGGGTATTGGGTAGTGCCGAGACTTAGCTGGAATTCATGTATTGTTGCTAGATGACTCAAGTGTCCCTTGACGGTTATGCTATGTTGAGTAGCGAGATTGGAAGAAATTGTAACCAGTGGCTTGGCTAGAAATTGTTTAGTCGAGTGATGACTCGGACTAGTAAGACAGTTAAAATGCTATGGGTAAATAGACTTGGATAGAGAATATTGTGGCTTAGAACATCTGAATGTTGACTTCGATTGGTTGAATGTAAATCAAATGTGGCTAATACAAAGTTGGTTGCCAAGCTGAAAGTTTGAAAATATTGTCGGTGAACCAAAAGAATATTAGAAATTGTGCCTTGATCCTAAGGTGTAATAGATATTAATCCATCTTGATCACCAAAGGATAGTCGTTGGATATGTGCATGGATGTTGAGAAATTGAATTGTACTAGAAAAGTAACAAGTAGCAACCCTGAATCTTTGTGTTGCGTAGAGGATGGTTAATTGATACATAAATTGTCGGATTGAATGGAATGAACTACTCGACCCTTGTGATAGAGAATTTTAAGAATGTCTATATAAGATTTTGACGGCTGAAAAAGGAACGAAATTTAAAAATGCCCGTAAGAGAGTTTGATGATTGAGAAACGAATGGGAACAAGAAATTTCAAACGTGTTGGACAATATCGGTATAAGTGATTGTTGGTTGAGATATAGATTGTTGGCTTACGACTTAGTGGTGTAACTCTGTCATACGAACCAAATAGTTTAATTCCATAGTTATGATGAGACTATCGGAATCGATGACCCTTGAATAGTTAACCTTGGTTTATGGATTCGTGTGGGTACAAAGGAATTGGAATAGTAATTGAATCATTGGGAATTTACTTGATGGATTATTAGAACGATGAGAATCGTATGACGGATTAGGAATTGACCATAATATTGATAGAGCGATCTTAGTCGATCATTGGGTAAGTCTAGAATGAGCCTCTGTGGGAATTATTTCCTTGAGGAAGACCCAGGATAGATAGACTTGACCCTAGTGACCAATTGAGGACTTACTAATTGTTGGCATAGCCGACAATAGAGATTAGTATTCAGACTGAGTTGATACCCATAGGTTTGGGTAGAGTTCCTTAGAACTGTCAGTTGCTTATTGGCCCTGAGAATAAGAAACTAGCATGATCCCTAGTAGCCGTCCACTCTAGGGGAGTCACCTGAATGATTAGGTATAGCTGTCAGTATAGCTAACCATTGAGACTGGACCAAACAATAGATGGCTATTGGCAACCCATAGAATGACCCTGTGGCATTGAACGAGAGATAGTGATGAGTACGACTTAAGAATGATATGTTGTATGTATGCTTCAATATGAACCTTAGAGATGTTTGACCCTTGAGGATTATATGTCGGCCTATAGCGGAAACTAGAATTATGGGATGAGACTTGAGTTATATGTATCGAGTAGTGGATTATTCCATGAGATGGAATTGATTGCTCATGACGGGAATGTTGGATCGGTATCGATAGTTGGTGATGTCGGATTGTATCTTTTAGAAAAGTTGAATTGCCTCGGTGAGAAATATGGTTGGATTCGGAAAGGAATATGATTACATGTTGTGAACTCTTGATATGATTGGCTCGAAGTTAGACCCTTGATCGAATGTTAGAAATGTTATGCTTGGGTAGAGGGCTTAACCAAGTTGTCCCTGATATTAAGTGTTGTGGCCTGGAAGATAGTGATTGTGGCAAGTGAATAAAGTAATAAAGTCAATTGAAAGGATGCTAAGTTGGATTTGGAAAAGAGAGTTATAGTGTGGCTTATCGAATCGCACAAACATGGAAGTTGGCTGAAGTACATATGTTTTGGGGACGCCTAAAATATGTGTATGGATCCAGCCGAAGTGATAGGTTGCGACTGAGATAATATTATGGAAAGAATTTATCGCACTAGTACGGACTTTGGCTGAAATGCACATATTTTGGGGACGCCTGAATATGTGTATGGACCCAAACGAAGTGATGTGTTGCGACCAAAGATAGAAAGCAAGGAAAATGTTGGCGAATCAATGAAAAGTTGTAAGTAATTGAAAAAGAGATAGACAGATCGAATGATTGATGGATTAAAATGATACAGTTGGATAGCTATTTTGAAATGACCGAGTGGACTGAAATGAATATTGAATTGAAGCTGAATGGATAACTCGTTGTGACTATGTGAATCTAGTAGAAGAGTTGGTTCCATAAGTTTCGAGGACGAAACTTTTTCTGAGTGGTATATTATGTAATGCCCCGCTCTGCATGAGGCATTTGGTTGGTTTGTTGGATGGGATCAGAATGTTGGACCGTGACTTATGTTGGAGATCAGGAGAATTGAGACTGATGCAGTCTTTCTTAGCTGGCTAGACGGAATGGGTATTAGAACGTGGCTCGCTGGTGGAGCTACGCTTAGTGGGATTGGAGCAGGAAGACCATTATATAAGGCAAGTAGAACTGTCCTCCTTCCTCCTTATTCCTGCATGCTTAATAAATGAAATAATGTGATGCTATGAATCTTTCCTAAATGTTCCATGTCTTAGTTGCTGAATAATAGAGATGCCTATGTTGTGGATTATTGAAATGAATAAGACATGAATATTGAATTGCTGATTGAATCACACTCGAACTGCTAATGTAACTTGATGCCTGAGAATGAATCGATAATGTCTCTTATGCTTAATCTTGATGAAATGAATAAATCACTTGAGTAATGAGATGCTACGAGAATGATACATGAGTAATGAACTGGCTATGCTATTAACACAAAGAATTGAATGAAACACTAGAATCATGTATATTCTGTATAACTGTTGCTGTTGCTTGCTTCCTTCTAAGCAATGAAAGAAAGAATATTGCCCCTATGATATGAATGAAATGATGCAGGTCCTATCGGTATGAATGAAATGTTATTTGTTCCTCTTAGAAAGGAATGATATGAGAAATGTTGCAATGATTGAAGCAATGAGAAATGATGAGGCTTGGGATCATTGAGATCACCAAGTGAACAGGTGGAAATATTGGAAAGAGGAGATGATGAACTGTTGCCTTTTCTTATCTTATTATTGTATCATGCGACTTCGAACACGATCGGGTCGGACACGCATTCGCATGACCATAGACGTACTTGTATACAAGGATTTCCTCGAACGGTACCCGCGGCGGTGGGATCGAGTCGGCCTAGGAGGAATTGGTGCTTTGGTAGCACAGTATTGGGATCCTCATTCGGGCTCGCAACCTGGTGAAGGGTTCATCCTATACCCTATGAAGTCCTATATGGCACGTCGACATGGTGCACAATCACCAGTGGTCATGTAGTCAGGATGCATGCTAATGATTGCTTTGTGCAGGCAGAGTAATAATATCATATTATCCTGTATTTTATGCAGGTACGAGGGAGTCGGCTATCGGTAAAAAATCACTTAATGTGATAATTCAATATACGTGTTGGTTTAACTTGCGTGCTTACGTTCCAAATAAGTAAATGATGCTGTATGTAGCCTTTCAGTATGAGATCCTGCTTAACATGTTAAATTGAGTATGCTAGAAAGATGCCATGCTATAATCATTGCTCAAAACACAACATACATGCTAAGTGATGCTTGAAGTGAGAACTGTTAGAACATGTTTAAGATGTTAATGTTAACGATGCCTCAATGATGCCTTTTCATGATAACACCTAGTATGCCTCAATGATGCCATTGCATGATAACACCAAGAATGATAAATGATATGTCCACATGAATGCTACTAAGAATATGTTTACATGCTTCACTCTGATTATTGCCCATGAACTGTAAACTGATGCTAGGCCCCAATTAGAAAGATCATTCTAATAAAATGCTTGCTTAAATGATCACTTAAAATGTTGGTTTATGCGAGTGGGTTGGATTCTGCTCGCCAGTACATAGATGATGTACTGACCCACGTTTTGTGGGCAGGTGCTTGCGCATTGGAATGTTCTACACACGAAGATTAGCTGGATTGGTCCCGCGGCATCGAAGATTTGTTGGGCATACAGAAGCTCTCCTTGTACAAGATGATGTCTTCTGTTTATAAAGGGCATAATGTATGGAACATTGTAATCAGTTGTATCAGTGAGATTGTAAGCCAAGTCAGTGTATCGAGTTGTAATCCATTGTATCCAAATATCATATGTAAGCTGTATAGCATTGTTCAGTTGGTTTCCATTGTAAAGTGAGATATGCTGTAATCATTGTACTTCAATACAAGTCTTGTACTCTTCTTCAATTATCAATAAAGAGAATGAAGTTCTATATATCTCTGTGTGGCTTCAAGTTACTCTTTTCTCCGCTGCTATAATAAAGTGATGTGCTTCTATTCAATGAGAAAGATTGTCCTCATTAAATTCAATTTATCTGCTTGTGCCGCTGCGATGTGTTCCTATTTGAAGAATAATCGATTATGTACCATCTTTGCCTTGTACAAGTGCAATACCAGACTTGTACGGCATCACGCCCAAGCGAGGACGATCGATTCCAAGAGATAAAGTATGTGAATAAATGACTCTATGAATCGGGGCGTGACAAAAAGAATGGGGGGCATGGGCTGCTGCACGTACAGGAGTAGGGGGGTGAGTGTAAGGAGAGGTGAGGGGTGAGAGAGAGTATGAGTGTAATATATATATATATATATATATATATATATATATATATATATATATATAAAGAGAGAGGGTGAGAATAGAGAGAGAGAGAAAGATATTTAGAGAGAGAGAGAGTAGAGAGAGAGAGATGGGGGGCTGTGTGTTCGGGTACAGGGGGTGAGAGTAAGAGAGTTATGTGTGGGTATATATGCATATGTATATATACACCTATACATATATACATATATACATATGTACATATATAATATACAAAGGATAAAATAAGATTAAATAAGTAGAGAGATAGAGGGATATTTTAGAGTAGGGAAAAATTAGTGTATGGATATTAATGAAGGGTAACAAGGAGCTCGGACTGGGTTCAGTGGAGCCGGGTTGGGCCAAAATGGACAGGGTGCAATATTTGAATTAAAAACAGGTATTTATGATCATGGGTAAATAAATAATATACAGGGACTCCAATAAATGGGACACAAGTTTCATGTGGGTAGTAGGCTTCATGTGGGCCACGTCCATATCTTGGGTCGACTAGGTTGGATCGATGTCGGGTCTTGAAATTAAATGGGAAATTAAATCAGATTTCACGGTAGATAATTAATTGGCCTAAATTGAACCGAAAATTATGCGAAGGAAATGGAGCACAAAATGGAGTGTCTGAGTGGGACACGAAGATCTGGGGTGAAGAGCATCTCGAGTAGATCAGGCATGACAAGTTGGTTCTGAGAAAACGACTGGTCTAGTGCTCCTAAATTAAAGGTCACGGTAACGTACAAACGATGATCAAGAAAAAGAGTGGGAAATCAATTATTAATTAAATGGTCTAAATTGACCCGAACTTGCGCGAAGCAAAAAGAGTACAAGGGAGCAAGTTCGAGTGGGACACGATATATCAACATGAAGATAATCTCGTCTACTACAAACTTCAAGAAGAAAGTTTTCAGAGACTGGCATCCCTGATGGTCTAGAAATCCAAGTCACGGTAAAGAGCATTAATGATCAAAAATTAATTATATAGAAATGAATTATTGAAAATAATTCATTAGAAAATTCGAAAAATAATTCGAGAAATTCAGGGGGCTTACATGGCAACATATACAAAGTCAACGGATAAACTAGTCTTTATGCAATCTAGGAACTAGCTGCTTCTTGTCCATCTCGTTGGTCTTGATCTAGTACTTGCATGTGCTTTATTTTTAACCCAATTGTTCTAGATTAATTCATGCATTGTTTGAAAAAGGGACATATAGCAAGAGGAAAAGATTTGAAGTTGATTAGGTATGTGTCTATTCCAGCGGTTTAGATTTTGTTAGCAAGCGTTGGAATTTTAAATCTAAGATATTTTTACCTTAACGATAATGCATGCATATGCTTTCAGAAATACTTGATTTTATCAAAAGAAAAATATTCTTCCAATATCTAATTTGTTTCCTACATTTGTTACTGGTGTTTAATCTACATGTGTCAAGTGAGTCACACAAGGAATATGTGATGAGAACAACTTGATGCCTTTACTATATATTGAATTTGCTTCTTATCAGCTTCTTTTTGGCATTATAATCAAATGTTAATTTGAATGAGGTTTTGATGGACACATAATTTGGTGTCGACTTGATTCTATAATTTTATTTTCTCTAATTGCTTGTAACATTACAACTTAATGTACAAGATCCTCGAGCAAAGTTCTAGAATTATGTTAAACAATTATACTGTTAGAGATGTTGTCAATTTGTGATAATATGATGAGTAACATGTGGCTGATTTTAAATAGTTCAAGAAATGATAGAATTTATTGTCAATATTTAGATTTATTATTGGATGATCTAGATTGAAATTTGCATGTGAAAACTGTGATATATGGGAATCTAAAAACTTGATCATTGTCACTCTGATATTTATAAATGTGGACAAACTAAGGAAAAAAAAAAAGGATGGCACTTGAGATGGCCATGTTGTATCACGGTGCATCTATGTTGCAAGTTTCCAATGACAATATCAACACATGAAATGCTAGTCTTGACTTTACTCCTGTAATGATTGTCTTAAGTATTATGTCATTATTTCGATGTCTTTCACCTGATATAAGAATGGATTATGTGAAAAAAAATTATAATTTTTATCATTTTTGCATAAGATAAGTTATTTGCATGCTTGAGTTTCGTACGACCCAATTGGGTGCATGCATGACAGTTATTGCGCAGCATGTCTGGGGAATCCAGTCGTCCGCAAATTATTTTTGCAGGTCGCAGCGGATTGCTGGCCCCCGAAAGGCCATAAATTTAATTTTGGTATTATAAGCTATCATAGACCTAGAGTTCTATGTTTAGAATAAATTTCAATTAGCTATGAGCATCCCTATTTTTTATTATTGATTTCATTGGACACAAAAACACAAGCTTCTGAAGGTGAACTATTATTATCCACTATTTTATTATCAAAAGTCCCGAAGGATATTTGTGGAATGCCTAAATGAGACTCACAATATACTCATGGGGTTTTGATATGCTATCAGTTTAGCTTTAATATGCTTCGTATTATTCAAGCTTATGATTACTTCACACCAAGATATTGCAAAATGTTGCTTATATGCTTAAATATATCCATAAGAGATTGGAATGATACATAATATGAACACATCACCAAGCTATAGATGTCACGCCCCAGTACCGAAATACGGAGACGGACTAGGCCAGCTACACCATATGAGGTACGTAACGTCATACGGCGATCGTGGCTGTCGAGAGACTAGGGGGTACCTGCTACAATCAAGTCTCCTATGATCCCACAAAGTTCTATGTCTCAATCAATCAAATCACATCAGCAAATAAATGAACATTAAAGATAAAGCAGTAAGGCGTCCCTGACGCTTCATCAAAATGATCATGAGAGACTAGCTTTATAATTTAGCTATCTCAGAGAGTCAGGAGTACAAAATTATACACAGCTGCAGTCTGTTTATTTACAATTCTGTACTGACACAAAATATCAAGTAATCCGGCTAACAGGTGCCGGTGGCTAAACGCCGCAAAGGTATAAACAGGAGTGGTGGAGAAGAAACCCACTCGAGTCCCCGAACTGCCATGCTCCTAGTATGTACCATGGATGTCAGGGAGGAAGATCGTGTCCTCAGGCTCTGCTACGGGATCTGGCCAAACAAAACCAGCGGGGTCAGCCCCGAATAGCAAGTACCGCCAAAGGGGCACAAGAGTTAAGATTAAAAACCCAGTTAAACAGAATGATTGATAATAGTAATACTTATGCTACTATTATAGGGTAGCGCAACATCCTCGAACCCATATGGCACCCTTACAACCAAACAAGGACAAAAGGTGCCGCATGGAGTCGGGACGTGTCGTACTCTATAACTTTCACATAAGTTAAAAGGTATAAACAATAAAATCTCCTGATCGTGACTTCGGTCGATAGCCTATCGCAGCACAATAACCAACCCAACAATCAAACAAGAACATGGGTTGGATCATGTACCATGATAGACCATGTTCCTCAGTCATTCACAGAAGTAGCACTCCATAATCAGAATAAGTCTTCCGTTCATAACTTCGGTCCACAGCCTATCATAGTACGATAACCAACCCAACAATCAAACAAGAATATGGGTTGGATCACGTACCATGACAGTCCGCTTCCCTCAGTTACTCACGAAAGGTAATAGGGTACAAACAAGTCGTTTTCACGGCCAATCAAGTCTACGAGTTTCTAGTGGGACGAGGTTATCCTCGCATCATGTTATGTAGAAATCCTCAGATCGTATCCTCCCAGCAAGGCTAGCCAACCCAGGGGTTCGCGTAGACAGGTATGATTGAGCACAGGTCCCTCGTAAGGCCACCTTGCTAAAACATATAATATATTGTAGGAATTAATCGGATACAGTCATCCACTCGTTGCAGATGACACAGTATCCGTGGAGACCAGCCGGCGCGTCAAGACAGCATCTCAAGGCGGCTGGTGTAACACGATCTCGGGATTTTGCCCTCCCCTTGCATCTAGTATATTTAGTTGCCTAGTTTAACCCTAGGTGAAATCTGGACTCACATGTTGTGGCCTGCATGATTATCCTCCTAAAATCGTACCTTAGTACGAGTACCCCAAAGAGGAGTCATGTCAATCAGTATGTCAACATGTTCTACCCTCCTTAGTGTAATGCATCATTGCAAATACGCCACGTGGAGTTACGAGTCTTTTGTCGAGCATGAACAAGAACTGGGACATTCAGGTACATGTATCAGGTAGGAACACTTTGTTCTTCGGGGTCACATAAGTGCTCATATCATGCTCGGGACAAAAAGGCGTAAGGATATAAAATGGGCATATAATATATATATAATAATAATAATAATAATAATAAGGTAACAAGATAGGGCACAAAAGTCCATGCGGCTCAAGGGGAGTGAGTCCATGCGGCTGGGTCAATACAGGTTCATGCGGCTGGGACTGCACGCTCATGCGGCTCAAGGAGCCCAAGGCGCCTGCGGCTGGAAAGGCGGGTTCATGCGGACGAAGGGGTGTCAGCTTATGCGGCTGCGTAGGGAGCAATCGCCAGGCGGCCGAGGTTCAACAGCATATGCGGCTATGATCAGACGAAGTCCTATGCGGCTGAGCATGGGCGATACATATGCGGCTGGATGATGGATGGGCCTTATGCGGCCCAAAAACAGTAGCGCATATGCGGCTGGGTGCAAAAGAACTCATGCGGCTCGAAGGCTAGCCGCATGAAGTCCATGCGACAGGGGCTTATGCGGCTGAGTCTGAACAAGGCTATGCGGCTCAATTACTTGCCGCATGAAGATTCATGCGGTCAAGTACTCAAGCAAGTCTTATGCGGCTAGGAAGGACTTTCCATGCGGCTGAGCTCGAACGAGTCTCATGCGGCTGGAAAGGCCATGCGGCCAGAGGCTTGCCGCATGAGGATTCATGCGGACAAGTACTGCTCTTCTTCTCCACTTGTCCGAGAAGAGGAGCCAAGCAACCATGGCTTCCAAACTACACAAAACCTTCATCCGGAGCCCAAATCGAAACTTTCTTAGGTCAAAATGGGGTAGAACAAAATTCTCTACAACGTGGAACCATCAAAACTTAAAAATAATGAAGTTTGCTAGATCAAAACCAAGAAGATCCAAAAATGGTTAAAACCTAGATCTACAAAAATTAAAGCTTCAAAATGGAAAACTTCAAGTTCTAAACTAGTATAGAATAAGGAGAAGAACATATTTTGACAAATAATTTTGTAAGAAAACATCAACAACATTTATGGATCCATCTCTTGAGCAAGTTGGTACTTGCCTTGGTTGGTAGAGGAAAGTAAATGAGAGGAAATAAATGAGAGGAGAGAGAATGAGTTGAGTTATTATATAGAATCTTGAACCCATGGGTTCATGATGAACCAAAGGGTTCATGATGAACCATTGGTGAACCAAGAATAGGTTACCCAAATGAGCCAAAATTGTAGGCCCAAATGCAGGAAATAAATTAGGAAATAATATTTTGTCGAATATTTTGGAAAATGCATGAAGAAATACAGCATAATAAATACAATATAAATACAAGGTAAATACGATTTATCGGTTTACGTATTAAAATACGTATTCCAGGATCGGGGAGTGACATCTCTACCCTTCTTAGAAAAATTCCGTCCTCGAAATTCCAGCCAAGACAGGATAGTGAAATCAGGGCAAGCAAGGCACAATCATATACAAGTTAACTATCATAGCAGTTATTATCATACATCACAAAGTGCAAAAACAAGCAGGTGCAGATAAGCATGGAATCGTGTCAATAAGGTGCAAAAAATACCTTATTAGCCAAACAAATGCGGATACCGAGATCTGATCTCGTCCTCGCGCTCCCATGTTGACTCTCCCGGAGAGTGATGGTTCCAAGAAACACGGACAAGGCTTATCGTCCGATTCTTGAGTACCTTCTCTCGCCGGTCTAAAATAGATACAGGTTGTTCCTCGTAAGTTAGGTTGGTACCAACGACTAACTCAGAATGATCGAGGACATGACTCGGATCCAGGACATACCCACGTAACTGGGACACATAAAACACATCATGTATGCCAGTTAACGAAGGCGGAAGGGCAAGTCGATAAGCCACATCGCCTACCCGAGCGAGAATCTTAAAAGGACCAACGTATCGTGGACTAAGCTTTCCTCGGGTTCCAAATCTGATGATACCCCGAGTAGACAAAATTCGCAGAAATACTTGGTTGCCAACTCTGAACTCTAGAGGCCTACGATGCTGATCTGCCCAATGACGATGTCGGTCCTGTGCAACTCGAAGGCGCTCTCTGACCAACTTAACTATCTCCACAGTCTGCGTGATCATCTCTGGTCCCAACAACTTCCGTTCTCCGACGTCGTCCCATGCCAAAGGGGACCTGCACTTCCTTCCGTACAATGCTTCGAACGGGGCCATCTGAATGCTAGCCTGATAGCTGTTGTTATAGGAGAACTCCACTAGATGAGGTGATCCTCCCAAGATCCGCCAAAATCTAAGGTACACGCCCGTAGCATATCTTCTAACGTCTGAATGGTTCTTTCTGATTGCCCGTCAGTTTGTGGATGATAAGCAGTACTGAATCTTAACCTGGTTCCCAAACTTTGGTGTAAGCTCCGCCAAAAATGGGAAGTAAACCGCGTATCCCGATCTGATACTATACTAACTGGAACACCGTACTGCCTTACTATCTGCTTCATGTACATTTCTGCTAGCTGTTCAGTAGTCTGTCCAACTCGGAAGGGAAGGAAATGAGCGACCTTCGTGAGTCGATCTACTATTACCCAGACTGCATTCTTGCCAGCCGGGGATCTAGGTAAATCGGTCACAAAGTCCATCGTGATGTGCACCCATTTCCATTCTGGGATAGGAAGCGGCTGTAGCAATCCTGCTGGTCTCTGTTGCTCGGCTTTCACCTGCTGACATACCAGACACTTGGATACAAATCTCGCTATCTCTCTTTTTATGCCATTCCACCAAAAGAACTGCCTGATATCTCGATACATCTTCGTTCCTCCTGGATGAATGGAGTAAATAGAACTATGAGCTTCGGACATAACTTCTTGCCGAAGGTCTCCACTCGGTACACAGAGTCTATTTCCAAACCTGAGCGTACCATCTTCATGAATCACTAACTCCTTCCTACGGCCTGATTCACACTCCGACCGCAACTTCTGAATCTGTAGATCTCCTGCTTGTGCTGCCCTTATCCTCTCTACTAAGGTTGACTGAATCTGTATACTGGTCATTCTTCCTATATCCCTTGGCAAAATTACTTCGATTTCCATACTCTGAAGGTCTTCTAAAATATGCTTCTGCGAGGTCAGGATAAAGGTACTGTCTCTCCTACTCAGTGCATCTGCAACTATATTCGCCTTGCCTGGATGATACTGAAGATCTAAGTCAAAATCCTTCAGTAGTTCTAACCATCTTCTTTGCCTCATGTTCAAATCTCGCTGCGTGAACACGTATTTCAAACTCTTATGATCAGTATAGATCTCTACCCGATCCCCGTACAAATAATGCCTCAACAACTTGAGTGAAAACACCACAGCTGCTAACTCCAAATCGTGAGTCGGATAATTCTTCTCATGGTCTCGAAGCTGCCGAGATGCATATGCTATCACCTTTCCGTGCTGCATCAATACACATCCAAGACCCTTCCCTAATGCGTCACAATATACTGTAAAGCCTCCCACTCCTACTGGAAGCGTCAAGATCGGGGCTGAGATCAACCTCTTCTTCAATTCTTCAAATGATGCCTGACAGCTAGCTGACCAAACAAACTCTACGTCCTTGTGCGTCAAACGCGTTAAGGGCGCAGAGATCCTGGCAAAGTCTGCCACGAACCTTCGGTAGTAACCAGCTAACCCTAAGAAACTTCGCACTTCTGCAACCGTTCTCGGGACTGGCCAATGCTCCACGGCCTCAATCTTCTTCGGATCCACTGACACTCCTGCCCCAGAAATTACATGCCCCAGGAACGAAATATGATCTAACCAGAATTCATACTTGTCGAGCTTCGCATAAAGTTGATGCTCCCTCAATGTCTGCAAGACAGTCCTAAGATGTTTCTCATGCTCCTCTTCACTGCTGGAATAGACAAGAATGTCATCTATGAACACCACCACAAATTTATCCAAATACGGCAGAAAGATGCGGTTCATTAAATCCATGAATACTGCGGGGGCGTTGGTTAGTCCAAAGGGCATTACTAAAAACTCATAATGCCCGTATCTAGATCTGAATGCTGTCTTCGGTATGTCTTGCTCCCGGACTCTTACTTGATAGTATCCCGACCGAAGATCGATCTTGGAAAAGACACTGGCCTTGCTTAACTGGTCAAACAGGTCATCAATCCTTGGTAGCGGGTACTTATTCTTCACTGTTACTATATTCAGCTTGCGGTAGTCGATGCACATCCTCGTCGACCCATCCTTCTTGGGAACTAGAATCACTGGCGCGGCCCAGGGCGATTTACTGTCTCGGATGAATCCCTTAGACTTCAACTCTTCTTCATGTTGATACAACTTATCCTGTTCTGACGGCAACATTCTGTAAACTCTATCTGCAATAGGCCTCGTTCCAGGGTTCAACTCAATACTAAATTCTACCTCTCTGACTGGGGGTATCCCTGGGAGCTCTTCAGGAAAGACGTCGAGAAAATCTTCGACCACACTCGGAATCTGTCCTGGCTCTGACACTGCTGCTGAGATGACGCCTCCGGCCTGATTCTTCAAGGTTCGAGTAAAGATGAACTGCTCCATCCCAGGAACGCTGAATATGACCCTACCTCCTCTACAATCAATTGTCGCATGACTGTCTCTCAACCAGTCCATGCCAAGAACGACATCAAAATTTCCCATAGGGAATTCAATCAATGATGCGGGCAGTAAATGCCCACACACCTCCACCGGACATGAAAAGCGTACTCTGCTAACTTCTACGAGCCCATTGCCGGTGAGTATATCCATCCTCTCCGGCAATGCCTCAAACTCTAATCCAATCTGTGTAGCATATTATGCAGAGATAAATGAATGAGTAGCGCCTGAATCAAATAATGCTACAGCGGAAAATGAGGTGACGAGAATTTTACCTGCCACCACGTCACTAGACGCTAGAGCCTCTCCCAAGGTCAATGTGAGAGCCTGGCCCCGCGGAGCCCCTTGTTGCGGCCTTCCTCGACCATGCTGTTGCTGCCTCTGAGGGCCTTCGGCTTCCTGTGCCTGGCGGAACATCTGAGCCTGCGTTGGTAGACGCTGGGCTAGGGGCCTTACTGCTAATACTGGCCCTCCACTCGGGGTTGCCACCGGAGCTGGCAATGCTGGAAACTGCTGAGCTGGCCCTCCTGGCATCTGCATCATAGGACAAGTAGAAATACGGTGGTCTGAACTACCACACCTCAAGCATAAGCCATTCGCTGACCGGCACACCTCCCTCGTGTGCCCTTCCTTCCCACAGAATGTACAGCCCTGGGGTGCTCCCTGACGCTGTTGCTGGTTTCTCGGCTGCTGATGTCGAACTGGTGCTGTATTAGTTGACACGGCCGTCCTCCGCGGTGCTCCTGCATCATGAATACGTACACCGGGTGTTGATGCCGATGTTCGCTGCATTCCTCCTCCAACCTGGGAATGAGATCTCTTCTGACCTCCTGCCCTCGATGCCAACCTCTGCTGGGTAAGCTCGTGCCTCCGGGCTGCCGTCAAGACAGCGTCAAATGTCTGGTAGTCGTGTCCCTCCACAAGCTGTAGTAGTTCCAAATGAAGTCCCTGCTGGAACCTCATAGCTTTTTCTGGCTCCGTTGCCACCATTGCTGGTGCGAAACGACACAATCTGCAGAACTCTGCTGCATACCCATCTACGGTCTTGCCTGCTTGCTTGAGACTGATGAACTTCTGCTGGAGCTCATATCGAGCTTCTACGCCAAAATACTTGGCCTTGAATCTGTCACTGAAGGTGGTCCAACGAACAGGGCATCTTGTACCAACTTCTTCTGATGCCCACCAGTCGCGGGCAAGATCCTGAAGTACCAGTTTGACCTGATCAACCTTCTTATCATCTGGAACCTTGGCTGCCACAAGAATGGCTTCGATGTCTTGAATCCATGCATCCGCAGTGATGGCATCCTCCGTGCCATCAAAATACCTCGGGTTCAAGCGACGGAACCTTCCTGATGCTCCCGAGTCAACCCCGGCACTCCTCTCAAGAGCTAACTGAATCCCTTGGTTCAGCAACACGTTCTGCTCCTGCTGCCAAGTCTGTTGTTGTTGGTTAGTGACAAGAAACCCCCGGATGATCTCCAGGAGTGCTACGGCGTCTGGTACTGCCGTCGCTGCTGGTGCTGCAGGGGTTTCAATAACCTGCGGCTGTACTGCCTCTGGTTCCATTTCTGCTCGTGCCTGCACTGGAGAAGGTTCTCTCCCCTGTTGCTGCCCAGTCGAGCCATGCTCTTACTGTTCTTCCTCATGGGCCTCTCCCGCTACTGAGAATGAAGCACCCCTATGGAGAAGAATATAAGATTATCAAGTCCGGACGAGGAAGATTTTGAGGATGCAAGTCAAGTTAGAGATCAAGGCAAGGACAGAGAATTTCGAAACAGAATTTCAAGGGGAACAAGTTTTGATTGAGACTCCTAATAATTCGCAATACCCCACAAGTCTGAAAATCAGACCTGCATGGGCCACCACTAAAACCTTGTCACGCCCCAGTACCGAAATACGGAGACGGACTAGGCCAGCTACACCATATGAGGTACGTAACGTCATACGGCGATCGTGGCTGTCGAGAGACTAGGGGGTACGTGCTACAATCAAGTCTCCTATGGTCCCACAGAGTTCTATGTCTCAATCAATCAAATCACATCAGCAAATAAATGAACATTAAAGATAAAGCAGTAAGGCGTCCCCGACGCTTCATCAAAATGATCATGAGAGACTAGCTTTATAATTTAGCTACCTCAGAGAGTCAGGAGTACAAAATTATACACAGCTGCAGTCTGTTTATTTACAATTCTGTACTGACACAAAATATCAAGTAATCCGGCTAACAGGTGCCGGTGGCTAAACGCCGCAAAGGTATAAACAGGAGTGGTGGAGAAGAAACCCACTCGAGTCCCCGAACTGCCATGCTCCTAGTATGCACCATGGATGTCAGGGAGGAAGATCGTGTCCTCGGGCTCTGCTACGGGATCTGGCCAAACAAAACCAGCGGGGTCAGCCCCGAATAGCAAGTACCGCCAAAGGGGCACAAGAGTTAAGATTAAAAACCCAGTTAAACAGAATGATTGATAATAGTAATACTTATGCTACTATTATAGGGTAGCGCAACATCCTCGAACCCATATGGCACCCTTACAACCAAACAAGGACAAAAGGTACCGCATGGAGTCGGGACGTGTCGTACTCTATAACTTTCACATAAGTTAAAAGGTATAAACAATAAAATCTCCTGATCGTGACTTCAGTCGATAGCCTATCGCAGCACAATAACCAACCCAACAATCAAACAAGAACATGGGTTGGATCATGTACCATGATAGACCATGTTCCTCAGTCATTCACAGAAGTAGCACTCCATAATCAGAATAAGTCTTCCGTTCATAACTTCGGTCCACAGCCTATCATAGTACGATAACCAACCCAACAATCAAACAAGAATATGGGTTGGATCACGTACCATGACAGTCCGCTTCCCTCAGTTACTCACGGAAGGTAATAGGGTACAAGCAAGTCATTTTCACGGCCAATCAAGTCTACGAGTTTCTAGTGGGACGAGGTTATCCTCGCATCATGTTATGTAGAAATCCTCAGATCGTATCCTCCCAGCAAGGCTAGCCAACCCAGGGGTTCGCGTAGACAGGTATGATTGAGCACAGGTCCCTCGTAAGGCCACCTTGCTAAAATATATAATATATTGCAGGAATTAATCGGATACAGTCATCCACTCGTTGCAGATGACACAGTATCCGTGGAGACCAGCCGGCGCATCAAGACAGCATCTCAAGGCGGCTGGTGTAACACGATCTCGGGATTTTGCCCTCCCCATGCATCTAGTATATTTAGTTGCCTAGTTTAACCCTAGGTGAAATCTGGACTCACATGCTGTGGCCTGCATGATTATCCTCCTAAAATCGTACCTTAGTACGAGTACCCCAAAGAGGATTCATGTCAATCAGTATGTCAACATGTTCTACCCTCCTTAGTGTAATGCATCATTGCAAATACGCCACGTGGAGTTACGAGTCTTTTGTCGAGCATGAACAAGAACTGGGACATTCAGGTACATGTATCAGGTAGGAACACTTTGTTCTCCGGGGTCACATAAGTGCTCATATCATGCTCGGGACAAAAAGGCGTAAGGATATAAAATGGGCATATAATATATATAATAATAATAATAATAATAATAATAATAATAATAATAATAATAATAATAATAATAATAAGGTAACAAGATAGGGCACAAAAGTCCATACGGCTCAAGGGGAGTGAGTCCATGCGGCTGGGTCAATACAGGTTCATGCGGCTGGGACTGCACGCTCATGCGGCTCAAGGAGCCCAAGGCGCCTGCGGCTGGAAAGGCGGGTTCATGCGGACGAAGGGGTGTCAGCTTATGCGGCTGCGTAGGGAGCCATCGCCAGGCGGCCGAGGTTCAACAGCATATGCGGCTATGATCAGACGAAGTCCTATGCGGCTGAGCATGGGCGATACATATGCGGCTGGATGATAGATGGGCCTTATGCGGCCCAAAAACAGTAGCGCATATGCGGCTGGGTGCAAAAGAACTCATGCGGCTCGAAGGCTAGCCACATGAAGTCCATGCGACAGGGGCTCATGCGGCTGAGTTTGAACAAGGCTATGCGGCTCAATTACTTGCCGCATGAAGATTCATGCGGTCAAGTACTCAAGCAAGTCTTATGCGGCTAGGAAGGACTTTCCATGCGGCTGAGCTCGAACGAGTCTCATGCGGCTGGAAAGGCCATGCGACCAGAGGCTTGCCGCATGAGGATTCATGCGGTCAAGTACTGCTCTTCTTCTCCACTTGTCCGAGAAGAGGAGCCAAGCAACCATGGCTTCCAAACTACACAAAACCTTCATCCGGAGCCCAAATCGAAACTTCCTTAGGTCAAAATGGGGTAGAACAAAATTCTCTACAACGTGGAACCATGAAAACTTAAAAATAATGAAGTTTGCTAGATCAAAACCAAGAAGATCCGAAAATGGTTAAAACCTAGATCTACAAAAATTAAAGCTTCAAAATGGAAAACTTCAAGTTCTAAACTAGTATAGAATAAGGAGAAGAACATATTTTGACAAATAATTTTGTAAAAAAACATCAACAACATTTATGGATCCATCTCTTGAGCAAGTTGGTACTTGCCTTGGTTGGTAGAGGAAAGTAAATGAGAGGAAATAAATGAGAGGAGAGAGAATGAGTTGAGTTATTATATAGAATCTTGAACCCATGGGTTCATGATGAACCAAAGGGTTCATGATGAACCATTGGTGAACCAAGAATAGGTTACCCAAATGAGCCAAAATTGTAGGCCCAAATGCAGGAAATAAATTAGGAAATAATATTTTGTCGAATATTTTGGGAAATGCATGAAGAAATACAGCATAATAAATACAGTATAAATACAAGGTAAATACGATTTATCGGTTTACGTATTAAAATACGTATTCCAGGATCGGGGAGTGACAATAGACGACTAGTTCCATGACGACAATTATAATGCTTTAAGAGATGAAATCTAGTACATGGATATTGATATTTCATAGTGGCATTTTAAAGTTGCAAACCTCTTAAATTAGACATTTTAAAGTTGGTGATATACAGTTGTTCTCTATCCGTAGGGTTACTACGGATACATTATTATCCTACCAACTATCATAGACCTGAAGTCATGTTTAGATTACTATTGATTAATAATATCTTTGTTTGTAACTATTGGTAATATATTGCCATATCTCGAAACTATAATCCATGGAAAATAGACATCTTATGCATGACTGATAGTACTACGTACCAACATCATCCTTGAGAATGGAATCTTTTCCTCCAACAATAATACTAGTGTTAAAATAGTATCCATGATAGCTGGTCATGCACATTTATTGAAGGCTACGACAGAGCACACTTAAATTTACCCAAGGAAACTCACTCATATAAAATGTCTTATACTCTCATAATTCCAAGAAGAAAAGTATTGAGTTTTAAGGATATAAGGACAAACTGAAACTATGAGTGAGTAAATATAAAGAATACATTTACAAGAACCAGGAGTTCGTCCTAGAGAACCAGAAGTTCGTCCTAGAGAACCAGAAGTTCGTCCTAGAGAGATTATCCAGCTATTCACTATGGATACGCGTTACTCACATTAGGGTTGTCAAGTCACATATATCAAGGATAAGTTTTTTTAATTTGCAGCATACATCCTTTATCTCAATGATAATTTTTTTAATTTGCAACATACATCCTTGATCTCAAGGATAAGTTTTTTTAAACCATAAATCCTGAATATTGTATATGAATAACTAGTAGCATAGTCTTGAATTGCATCTCTTTTAGATGACTTATGTTGGCATTGTTTGAAACTGTAATATTGGCATCTATGTTTTGTAAATTATTATGTTTATCTTCTTAGATTATTAAATCTTCTAGACATGAGATATTTTTGTGATAGAATATTTCTGTGATCTGTCACGTTAATAAGACATAATTCACGTTAATAAGACATAAATTATCGTTCTACAAGAACGTCGTGAATTATCGTTCTAGAAGAACGTTCTAACGCATCATTCCAGAAGAACGTGTCATGGCATATTTCTAATTTATCTAATCTTGACTAAATTAGGAGAAATTATCCTTTGCTTGCTTACGTTTTATTATGCTGCATAAATAGTCATACCATCTATAAATTTATTTTTTAATAGAAGTACTAAAAGAACCAAATAAAGATAGCAAATGAATAAGTTCTTTTGTAAGAACGCGTAAGACCTAAAGGTTCTAAATATTTAGAACCTCATAAAGAAGAAGAGACCGAATAATATACACACCCTAATGCTCTTGAAGAAGTAGCTCCCGAAGAAGCATCTCATGTAGAGAAAAGTTCATGACGGTCCTCAGATTCCAGAAGAGACTGAGAAAGAGGTACCGGTACCCATGAAATTTATGTTTTATACATAGTTAAGAGAAATTTGGAATCAAGAAGTTTGTCATAAATGACATTATCAAACAAGAATAAGAAGGGTGATAAAATTAAAGGATAAACCACAAATAATCTAATGGAAAGATGCGATATCTCTCGCAAGACGTGGAATGTTCAATCCTACAGTACAAAACCCAAAAAAGGAATAAACCCGTAGGTTTTGAATGGATGTCTGTAACAAATAAGAGATCCAAATGTATTGAACAATTTTAGCTCGAGGAATCCCGAAGGATCTACAAAATAACCATATATGGATTAAACCATCCAGAAGAATGTGATAGGCTCGTTGAGTTTTTAAAGAAATCCCTGAACGGATTCTTTAAATGGTCATCTATAAGAGTACCTCCTGAAGAGAAGATCTTCTGAAGAGATAGAAGATATGATAATATCTCCCGAAGAGATCGATTATCTTCCGAAGAGATCATAATCTCCCGAAGAGATCGGAATCTCCCGAAGAGATCGGATATCTCCCGAAGGGATCGGAATCTCCAGAAGAGATTTGAATCTCCAGAAGAGATAAGGTAAATCTTCTGAAGAGATCTCATATAATCTCATGTAAAGATGAATCTCCGGAAGAGATACACTATAATCTCATGTAGAGATTAACATAAATAATATCCCTATAATGGTCAGGTCAATAAGATCCATTACGACCAAAAAAACATGTTCTGGGTCCTGGAGCACCCTATTTAAAATACAATTTTTTTTATTGTCATTCACTCTGCAAAATACTTTATGTGAATCTGCTGATATGCATATATACACACATATACTGGAATGACATAATTCATATTAATTATTCTTGATTAATGTTTTTTTTTAATCTAATGAGATATACATATGAATGATATTTATCTGGTACTCATTAAGAAGAAACCACAAGCAAGGTATATTTCAAAATAATGTTGCAGGTATTTTAGAGAGAATAAATCAAATCATCGCGGTAATTTCATCAAAGCGAACAGAGAATGTGCATGGCTATGTTTTCAACAGTTCAACACATCAGGAGGAGCTACGAGCTTTCATGAATCACAAATAAAGCCTGCAACATCTTCATAAGGATATGAGTATAAATGTATAGACAAATACAGTCTTGGGGTAAGATGTAATATTTAAATTGTATTGGGGGTTGATTTTTTATTTTGAATTGATGTAAGAACAATAATGTAATATTTTTGAGGGGGAGCATCCTGTAGATGCACGCATCCTGTAGATACTAATGGAGACATTTTGAAGAATGTCTTTGCGCATTGTACTCTTTTCCTTCGTTGAGGTTTTTTTCCACTGGATTTTTCCTTCGATAGGTTTTTAACGAGGCAGTGTAAGTCGCACCCACTTAGATTCCTGAAGACTCATATTCCTGAAGAATATTATTGTACTCTTTTTTTTCTATGGAGGCGATAATTAAAGTGGACATCCAAGGGGGAGTTGTGATTTGGATAAACCCAAATGTGGATGCCCTTATCCATATCCACAACAACTTCTATCTCATTCCCTCTATATATGTTATCAATGAGAAAGCTACGTACACATTCTTTCTGGCTACCAATATTCTTCTCTTTCTCTCTCATTTCACAACATGTTATCTTCCGTACAAAAATGTGTTTTTTGTTTTAAAAACAAGGTTATTCTACTTATACTTAGGCTAAGGAAATGTTTATTTTTCTTTATAATTATGTACAAATATTTTTTATTTTTCATAATTATTTAAAAATATTTTTTATTTTTCATAATTATGTAATGACCTTCAAAGTGTTGTTGTTTATTTTTTTTCATCGTTTTAAAGTGCATTATGAATGTATGAATTGACTATCTTATTTTCAAAGACTTATATTATTTTGAACATAAATTCACTAGTATAAATAAAAAAATGTATACTTTTTTTCATTGGACGGACTCACCATTCACGACAACTGCCATGTGATCCCACTGAATAATTCCTATCTCAAGATACTGATTCAAGAAATAAAAATGAGTCTTAAAAACACGATATATATTTTGCAAACGTAGTGTAAGTGATAAAATCACATTTTTGAAAGACGATGCCAATATTTAGATTGTGTATTCAAAACACCCTTTCAAAGGGTCATGTTTTTTGAGAAATACCAGTAAAATAAAGTTATTTTACTGAAAGGATCATATTTCGATAATATTTTTGAGAAAATAACTACATTAATCTCTCCTACGTTTCATGAATATTACAGAGACCACCCATATTTCGAAAATATACATGGATTAAACCTCTATTTTATGTTTTATTTTTTAAATATGAGTGGTTAGTGCTATAAGTTTCTATAGAAAATATAAAACATAGGGGTGGTCTATATAATTAGTTTCAAAATAAGGATGGTCTCTGTAACAAATCCGAACTATATGAATAGTTAACGTGAATTGTCCTATTTTTTTGAAATACTAGTAAAAAAAACTGTATTTTACTCAAAAATCCCTTGGCTAGAGATTAAGTTACAGTAATACACTAAACCATTGTCTAATTTCAGAAAAATTAAGGCCCAAAATTTCGATATGGATCCACTACACCAAAGCTCCTCTCTACCATACCACCCGAAACCTTCAGGGGTTTGCTTGACAATTGTAGGGGTAACGGGTATGAGATATTTTTAGAGTACCGATTATGAGCAATTATAAGGGATCAATTTTGGATGGTTTTTGAGTAACAACTTTTAAACTAGTCCAATCCATACTTAGTAATTCACCAACGAGCGATTCTGAAATTTTTTTACGTGAATAAAATTAAATAGGAAAGAATATTAGTAGTTATAATTATATATTTTTTGTGAGAATATAAATAAAATAAAATAATAACTCTCTCAAAACCCACCGATTGGGAGGGTATATAAAGCCATCCAAAATTACATTATACCGGTTTTGGAAAGTTTTTGAGCCGACCAAAACCAATACCTTAAAAAAATTAACAAGCAGAGATTTTCAATTCATAGACGGTCGGTTCAAAAATACTCCAAAACCGATGAAAACATCTTTACCAAGCGGACCCATGCATCGTAAATGTAAGATAGCGTCCAAGGCTAGAAAATGAAAATGGAAGAGAGAACGATGGCTTTAAGACATAAATTGTCAAACTCTTTATAGCATTCATGACTACCAAACTGAATAATAATAGAATCGGCGAGATTTTATTATGACGTTAATCGATTGACATGGCTGAAATATATAAATTGGATGAAAAAAAGAAGCTTAAACCATCAAAAACCACAAACTGTTGGCCTCTTTCCATTACAAGGTTCTGATCTTAATCTACTTTAATCACAGCATTTCCAGAAGTTTTTGTATACTAAGATTAAAAAAAAAACATACATAAAGGCTCAGCCACTTCTATAAGAATGACCTGGTGGTGAGAACAAGGGATTTCTCTTGAAATAGTAGTAACTATTTCAGATTTAGTTGCCTATGCTGGAAGCAGAAGATTACCTATCACTGTTTTACATTACACTTTGTACTCATTAACATGCAACCATTTTGTCGATGACCACTTATTTCCTTTAATAACTGGGCACCCCCCTGCAAGGAAATACAAAATGATATTATAATGATATCTTGATGATATTATAATGATATCTTGTTAATTCTAGCAAGTGTAAAGTTCAACATTCCAGTATATACTATATAGTTTGAAGGAAGCCAATGTTCCCAGTAAACCAGTCATAAAGAGTTAAATCAATCTATTAATAATTGAGCACTGAGAAAGAAGCTCATCTTAGATGAACAACCAACCGTGCAAACTTGATGGGTCTAGAGTGGCATCAGGTCTCATGCTCCAGAAAAGTAATGCATCCCCCATTTTTGGTTTAAGAGAGAGGCCCTTCTTTCCGCATTCTGATAGTTCATTATACCAAGACAATGAACTGCTGTTTATTGATGCAGAAGGAAATACTGTCTCGCCACCTTCTTCAACATCCGAACTGAGATATAGCAAGGAAAATAAAGAAAAAAGTTATCAGTTGCTTCCGTACTGCACAGAAATCTCATGAAGTGAAAGAACAACAATCTTAGACCAATGTTGAGCATGATACATACAGATACATGAGAACAGTAGCTATACGTTGACCCCCATTCTTAGTGTTGAACTCGTCAAGGAAGTAGTCATAGTGAGGCTCATATTTCTGTCCAACTTCATAGTGGAGAATTTGAAGTCCCTCCCCATGCTCTGTAAAAAAATATGTTAACAAAGCTACCACTCATATAAGGAATTCAATATCACAAATGAATAGAGAAGCTACGAGATGAATTTAACTGCATATTAAGAAGCAACCAAGTGGAATTGTATGGATCATAATCTCTATTTGGCGAAAGCCATACTTAAGCAGAGCAGGGAGGGGAAGGGAAAACTCGCAATCAACACACATTTACAATAAAGGATTATGATTAGCGAATCAAAATGTAATGAGTTTTGGAAGAAACAACTGGAATGATAACTGAGTAGAGGTACTATTAGCTGGTTTTACAAACCCTTTAAAGGAATTTTGAGGATTTCTATCCCTAACGAGAAAGTAACCCTTTAAAAGGTGAAATGTGTAGCACTATGCATTTTCTGGAAAAGGGGAAGTACTGGTTGGTTCATAGGTATTTCTCTTTCCTCTTTGATTGTTAATCAGCATCTATACTGTTAGTCCCGAGGCGTGGATATAGATGGAAAACAGGAGTTCAGCAAGCCTACACAGTAGGTGCCACAAATGAGGAGTTTAGCAAGCTTACACAGTAGGTACCACAAATGAGGAGTTTAGCAAGCCTACACAGTAGGTGCCACAAATGAGGAGTTTAGCAAGCCTACACAGTAGGTGCCACAAATGAGGAGTTTAGCAAGCCTACACAGTAGGTGCCACAAATGAGATAGATCTCAAGAACAAAGTTAGGCCTCCCTACTTAGTAGGTGCCATAAAACCTGAAGAACGAGTTACAGAGAAACAGAAGAAGAAGAAGAAGAAGAAGAGGATTAAATCTGCTGGGGTGTAAAAACACCGTTGCTCAAAGCAAGATTCGCCTCTATACGATCCGCTTCCAGGAACCAGCAAGTTCAAGAGAACTTCTTGAACGCTCGTCAGTCAATATTTGTGACTTGAACGGGCTTCCTGAACTTTAAGGACTCTCTTAACTCTCTTCTTTGGTGCATCTTGGAAAGGAGGTAAGGGGGCTCTATTTATAGAGTGGAGTGAGGCCTCACCATCTCTCATATCCGATGTGGGACTAAAACACCAATACTCTAAAATAGAGTTTGATGTTTTACATCATCCCACAATCAACATAGTCGAGTGCTAGCCCATGCCTTCCCCCCGAACACTCCCGTGCATACACGAGACAACCTAGAGTCCGTGTCGAGTCCGAGCCCACACAACAAAAATCAACTTACGTCCTTGTTGGAATTAATTATTTTCCTCTTAGTAAAATCACCCACATGGTTCCCTCCTTAGGGTCACCACCCCATGTGCATATCCCAACAACACATACTCATATATATGTTGAGATAACTCATGGTGCTTTTCCAATGTGGGACTAAACTTTACAAAGCATGTTGAGAGCAAGCTCTCTTCATGTCAAGGAGCAAGAGCACCAACAATCCCCCACATATCTCATCATATATATGTGTTTAGGGTTGAGCGTTCCCCACAGTAACTGTCCATTTTGCATTAGGATACATGTCGCTGACAACTTGAATCTTCCCGTATGGGTTAAATAACAGTATGATACAAGAATAGACTAAGCCTTGAATTCTGCACCATAGCTGCAATTCTTCCCACTCACATAATATAGTTATTTGTGCTTTTGGTTGCACATTAAAGGCCATGTGCCAGCATGGTTTCGGTGTCTGTATTTTGGACGTCTACAAGTTTACCCTCAAGAGACGGCCTATATCTCTATCCATACACTCTAGGTGAGTTCTTTTAAAGAGTCCTTGGCATGAAGTCTTGCGCTTCCATGTGGTGCTACGCCGCTATGACATGGCTTAAAGCCGAGGCTTTATCCCTAACTGGGTACCTCATCGTAGAGTCATACTACTGTAGCATGAGGTCACAAGCCTCTTTGTAGTGCCAAACTACCCAGCATGAAGCCTTGCGCTTCCGTGCGGTGTTACGCCGCTATGACATGGCTTGCGAAGCCGAGACTTTACCCTACCTGGTACCTCTTCGTGGTGTCATGCCACTGTAACATGAGGACACGGGCCTCTTTGTAGTGCTGTCTACCACTCTTCATTTATAATATACAACATTAGGCTACCTGCCTATAAGCGGTGCTACGCCGCAGTGACATGGCTTGCTAAGCCGAGGCATTATCCCTACCTGAGAACCTCATTGTGGTGTCACCCCACTGTAGCATGGAGTCCATGAGCTCCTTTGTAGTGTTGCGCTACCATGCTTCCTGTAAAGCACAACAGACATTCACTCTTTCTGAGAACTCATTAAGGCGTTTAAGCCATCCTCTCCACAGGACATGTTCTCCGCAGAGAACTATAGTAGACAACAGTGGTTATGGGTCCGTATCCCTTCCATGTCCCTCAGGACTATGTACCCATTGTTACCTGATATTTTTCCAATCAGTGGTCCTTCCTTGAACCAAAAGCTAGATGCCTAGTAGATTTCTCTTTGAACTAATAGCATAAAACTTTATGGTAGAATTACACAGATACAATATCAGAATGCCTTCAAGTCCATTTTTCTTGTTGTGTCATCGACCAGCTGGCGCTTGAGGCCCTTTGTGAACGGATCCGCCAGGTTCTCCTGCCTCCGAACATCAATTACAGCAATAGTTCCCCTTTTAATGAGATCGTTTATTGTTCTGTGCTTCAGCCGTACAGTTATCTTCTTCCCGTTGAAAAGGTCATTTGATGCTACTGCTGTAGTCGTCTGGTTGTCACAGTATATCGGTACCGCCGGTATCTGAGCTCCAACCACTGGAAGATCATACATGAGCTCCCGAAGCCATTCTGCTTCATCTGCAGCAGCTTCTAGTGCATAGAACTCAGATTCCATAGAGGAACGAGAGAGTATAGTCTGCTTCTTCGACTTCCACGATATAGCAGCTCCACCCAAGGAAAAGATGTATCCACCTGTGGATCTCTCGCTCTCTACCTCTGAACACCAACTAGCATCACTGAAGCCTTCCACTACCGTCGGATACCCGCTGTAGTGCAGTGCATATGTCTGAGTCTTCTTGAGATATCTCATCACCGCTTCACAGCTTTCCAGTGCTCAATGCCTGGGTTGCTTGTGAACCGACTCAGCATTCCCACGACGAAAGCTATGTCAGGCCTTGTGGCAGTAGTTGCGTACATCAAACTCCCGATAACGCTAGAATACTCCAGCTGCCTGACGCTTTTCCTCAAATTTGGCTTCAGCTTCTGATCACATCTGTATGGCGTATCGATCCCTGGAAGATCCTGATACCCATAGCGTGTGAGCATCTTCTCAATGTAAATGAGATTGTGACAACGCCACTCCAGTGTCTGTCCGGATGTTCTTTATGCCCAAGATGACATCTGCATCCCCCAAGTCCTTCATACTGAACTTGGTTGAGAGGAACTTATTTGTCTCCGTGACATTGTCTATATCTGTTCATAGGATTAGCATGTCGTCCACGTACAGACAAACGATGACTCCACTTCCATCAGCGAACTTCGTGTAAACACACTTGCCCGTCTCGCTAACTCTGTAGCCGTTTGATCTAATAACTTTGTCAAACTTCTCATGCCACATCTTGGGAGCTTGCTTCAAACCGTACAATAATTTCACCAACTTGCAGACTTTGTCTTCAAGACCTTTGACGACAAATCCATCTGGCTGTTGCATGTATATCTCTTCGGTCAGCTCGCCATTCAGGAATGCTGTCTTTACATCCATCTGATGTATCACCAACTTATGTATTGCTGCTAGAGCAATTAACATTCTGATGGTGGTCATCCGCGCTACTGGAGTGTATGTGTCAAAGTAGTCTATCCCCTGTTTCTGAGAAAATCCCTTGGCTACCAGCCTGGCCTTGAACTTGTCAATAGTTTCATCTGCATTCATCTACTTCTTGAAGATCCATTTACATCCGATGGGTTTTGCTCCTTCAGGTAGATCTACTAACACCCATGTGTTATTGGAGGTGATAGAGTCATACTCGTCATTCACTGCCTCCTTCCAAAAGATAGCATCTCTGGTCTTCATCGCCTCATCATAGGTAAGCGGATCTGCTTCTACATGATAGGTGACAAAGTCATCTCCGAAGTCCTTTGGTCTCCTCACTCGCTTGGCTGACGGCTCTTCGAGTTCTGGTTCAAACGTTGTTTCATCAACAACAATTTCTTCTTGGACTACGACATCGTTGGAAACCTCAGCTTCCTTTGCACCATCATTATTCTCCGAAATGTCCACGAGAACAATATTTTTGTGCCTTGCAAACTTGTCTTCAAAGTACTCCGCGTCACGAGATTCGATGACATGGTTAGACTCCAAGTCAAGGAATCTTCGAGCGTCACTCTTCTCGGCATACCCTAAGAAGATCGTCTTCGTAGTCCTTGTTCCGAGTTTCTGAATCTCCAGATCCAAAAGTTTTACGTATTCCAGACACCCCCACACTCGAATGATATTCAAGTTGGGTCTGACTTTGAACCAGAGTTCATGAGGAGTAATATCAGAAGTTGCATACGGCACTCTGTTCAGAATGAATGTGGCCGTCAATGCGGCCTCTCCCCAAAAGCACTTTGGAAGACCCGCAGTTAACAACATTGAGTTCATCATCTCTTTCAACGTTCTGTTCTTCCTTTCTGCTACTCCGTTGGACTGAGGAGAATACGGAACAGTAGTCTCGTTGATGATTCCATGTTCTTTGCAGAACGATGTGAAATCATGAGATCGATATTCTCCGCCTCGATCACTCCTCAACCTCTTGAGTTATTGTCCAGTTTGCCTTTCAGCTTCAGCCCTGAACTTCTCGAATGCTTCGTCTTTTGTTTTTATCAAGTAGACGAACGCGTACTTTGAGAAGTCATCGATGAAGGTTATGAAATACTTCATCCCGGCCTTCGTGGAGAATTGTTTGAAGTCATAGATATTGGAGTGCACCAACTCCAGAAGATCTGTGCTTTGATTGACCCGATGAAAGGGTTTCCTTGTGATCTTAGTCTGAGCACACACTTCACATTTCTCCACCTTTTCCCCACATTTGGAGATAAGTCCTAGACTAGACATTTTGTTTATCCTTTTACAATGGACATGTCCTAGTCTATTATGCCACAACTCAAGAGTATAAGCAGAATTGGAAATTGCATTAATGTTCTCTGATTGGGTTACAAGCTGGAGTTTAAACATTCCTTCGGTATAGAAAGCTTTTCCGAAGTACATTCCTTTTAGGGACATCATCATCTGGCCAGCATTGATGTCCATCCTCAGGCCTACGTTGCAGAGCAGGCCTCCAGAGATCAGGTTCTTGGCAATCACGGGAACATGATTCACACCTTAAAACCGTAGGAACGAAATAGTAAAGCGTAATACTCTAGAGGGGGGGTGAATAGAGTTGGCAGCGGAAAAATGCTAATTAAAAATGTTAGCAGCACAATCACAGAATATTAATCACAACTGAAATAATGTAAAGGCAAAGTTAAGAGAGCAAACGCAAAGACAGCGATGTATACTGGTATCCCTCTGTTGAGGACTAATCCAGTCGGTAGAACTCTTGCTACCAGTTGAATCCACTATTGGAAAAACCGCAAGTTTTCTTACGAAGTCCTTGCAACTTCTACAACGCGAGCTTTGATACGAAGAACTCGTCCAACTTCAAATGTGAAGAGGTATTCTTCAATCAAGCCTTCTGATTACAATCTCTCAGAATTGGCAAATTGACTAGAGGATTGTAACTGGCTTGGGATCTGAAATTGAAAGCTTTAGAAAAACTTTTTGGAAGACTGAAAGCTTTAGATAGAGAGAAGATTGAAAGTGAATGAGTGAATTGAAATGATCGAAATCCTTCTCTATTTATAGGAGTTCCAAAGGCAGACTTCTGTCAGAATTCGGGCAGAATTCGGACAGAACTCTTTGAGCAAATCTCGGTCAAATCCGCAACTGCAGGAGGACCAAGTTCCAAAGATTCAAAATCACAACGGCCACCAACCGAACTCTGGCCGAACTCTGGCCGAACTCGGTCCGAGTTCTGTCAGGGTTAAGTCAGGGTTTAGTTAGGGTTTTTGAAAAAGCTTTTGGTGATTTTTGAAAACCTTTTTGAAAACCTTTTTGTAAACCTTTTTAAGAGGTCATTTTAAAAACATTTTGAACTCATTTAGGGATAGCCTATTTGCCAGTACGACTCGGTGTACAACATATTCCTAGACTCAAATAAAATAAAAAATACATTGCATAAGGAATTACAGACTCGAGTAGGAAATGGAGTGGATAGCCAATCTTGATCATGTCCAAGAATCCGAGATGTTCCAACTAGCTTCGTATATCCGGACAGAGTTTGATCAATTATTAAAATCAGGTTGACCATATGACCAATGGGCCAACAATCTCCCCCATTTTGATAATTGACAAACTATGAATGATATAACATTAAGCTAAGTTTGTTCAAAAAAAAATATCAAAAAGTAGAAATTGTTCATGTCCTGTATTATCTCAAAAGAAATGTTAGATCTTTAATTTTCTCCCCCTTTGTCACTTAGCAAAATAATTGCAAAAGAGAAGGCTCCCCCGCAATCAATGCATAAGTAACAAGTAGTGAGAAAAACATATAAAAGGCAAAAAAAAAAATTTGAGAAACACATTACAGCATATATTGTTTCTACAGATTAGCATAACAGGCATGTATTGTTTCAAAAAAAATCTCAGGCATGCTATTTCACAGGCAGTTTGTAATGAAGAAGCAGTATAAAGAGATAGTGCTAAAAATTAAAACAAAGTGTTGAAATAAACTGAAATGCCATAACTGAAACATCATAAACATGTCCATGAATGATAATAGTACTGAAACATACTGATAAAAATAAAAGAAATACTGATAAAAACTTGAAATGTTGGAGCATTTCCAAGTGTACAATAAAATGTCACTAAAAAATCAAATCACATCTCCTCATCACTATCCTCGTCATCACCAACATCAGCTCGACCAGCATGTCCTGAAGGACCAGCACCAGAAGTACCAGCGCCAGAAGGATGAGTAGGGGCGCCAGCATAGAACTCACCAACGTAGTCACGAGGTGCACGATACCAATCATAGGCGTTACCTGGCTGGAAGTAGGCATGGACAGCCTCATCCTCACAGCGGTAACCCGAAAAAGCTGGATCTCGAGGGATGGAACAGGCTGAATGACCAGTCTGAGCGAAACGAAGATCAGCCAAGGAGTTTGCCATCGCCTGATAACGGGTGACGTCGCGGAACTCACGCTCGCGAGCCATGTCCGTCATCGAGACGTGCAAAGCAGATAAATGCTGATGTATGCCCTCAAATGTCATGGCATACTGATGAGGTGGTGGAGGAGGTGCAGTAGGAGGAGCAGTAGGTGGAGCTGTAGCAGTCATGCTACGACGAGATAACTGAAGAAACTTGGGCTCAGGGTCCTGAGTACAAGTCGACAGATCGATATCGAAGCGCTGAAAGATGCATGGGAGAATCATCGCGTAAGAGAGATTTCTATCTCTTGCACGACAACGACCCATCATCTGAATCATGGTCTTAGGGGCAGAAAATGGAATCCCCTTAAGAATGTGGTACATGGCGGACAGCTCAAGAGAAGTCACATCATCCTTTGAAGTGGATTTTGGAAGAATAGTGGAATAGATGATGCGATGCAATTCATAGTTAAACAAATTCAGGTTGTTAGCCTTGAACTTTCCAGAGCGTACTCTATCAGGTGCACAGAGTTCCGCTTTGAAACTTGCGAGTGTCGTGCCTTCGGAAAAATCAAAATCAGTGATATCAACTAGCGGTTCACCTTCGTTAGGGATACCAAGGATCTCCGCTAAGAGGCTATCATCGAAATTGATATTAATACCTCCAACACGTGTGCTCACATCGAAAGTGTCTAATATGAGATTGCAATAAAATAATCTAATGGCATTAGTTGCTATAGGGAAGCATATTTTAACAAATAAGTGTAACCCTAATGCCTCAAACAAATGACGATGATCAGGAAATACCGTCCATTTGACTGGAGCGCCTGTGCATATGGATCGCATAGAAAAATCACCATACCACAGTAGGGCTTGGTCGAGGGTTTGAAAGAAAAACCCGTCGAACGCACCGTCGCTCGTTTGGACCGGCGAAAAGAGTGAATCCGTATGTGGATGCGAAGATGACCCTTCCTCACTAGGGGTCGTCTTCTTCCTCTTAGATAGATTGAATTTAGGTGCCATATGTGCAAATTGGAATAAAAATACACTAATTGAAAGGTGGAGAGAGATGGAGTTATACCTCACGAAATCAAGATATGTTGTAGAGAACGACGATCTCCGCACGATTCCAAATTTTGGAGAGATTTCACCACTTGGATTGGATGGAATAGGGTGGTGAAGAACTAGGGTTTTGATGCTCGGGTCGGCTGCTGCTGCTGTTTGAAATAGTTTGGAAGCAATGAAGAAGAAGGGCTGCTCGGGTTCTGTATATATAACCAGACACCCTCAACCGAACTCGGGCCGAATTCGGTCAGAGCTCTGGCCGAATTCGCCTAGGGTTCTATAAAGTTGATTTTGCCATTCTTTTTCATTGTCTTATTTCAAATATTTAATTCAAAGATTAGTTATTTTAGCCTTCAATTAACATAATTAATATTATTTTATGAATTAAATGTCGTTACACAGCGACTGTCTCAGATTAGCTGTAGGAGTACTGTCCCAGCTGGCGGAGGTTCACCGGGGAACTCTTAAGTACCGCTTCGCTTCAACCGTAGTTGTGGTGACAGACAGACTCTTTATTGGCTTGTTTCTAACACAGTTTTTGCATAATGATATATAATCATAAAACAAAATCAATTAATATTATTGACGTCCAAAATTCCTAATTCTTGACGTAAATAATTGAAACGATCTTCCGCTAGAGGTTTAGTGAAGATGTCAGCTAGTTGATTTTCAGTATCTATGTACACAAGGTTTATATCTCCATTTTGATGATGATCTCTAAGAAAGTGATGTCGAATCTCGATATGTTTAGTACGAGAGTGACATACTGGATTCTTAGTCAAATTAAAAGTGCTTGTGTTATCACAGAAAATGGGAATATGTGTGTAAAATAAATCATAGTCTTCTAGGGTTTGTTTCATCCACAAAATCTGAGCGCAACAACGTCCTGCGGCGATGTACTCAGCCTCTGTTGTTGATAGGGCTACAGAATTTTGCTTTTTACTAAACCAAGAGACTAAAGCTTTGCCTAAGAAATGACATGTGCCACTTGTACTTTTTCTATCAACTTTGCATCCAGCAAAATCTGCATCCGAATAACCAATAAGGTCAAAGGACTTAGTTTTGGGATACCACAAGCCAACAGAAGAAGTACCCTTAAGGTATCGAAAGATACGCTTAACTGCGGACATATGTGATTCCTTTGGGTTAGCTTGAAAGCGTGCACACAGGCAAACACTAAACATTATATCTGGACGACTAGCAGTTAAATAAAGTAAACTACCAATCATACCTCGATACTTACGTGTGTCGACTGGCTTGCCTTGTTCATCTGAATCAAGCTTTGTTGAAGTTGCCATTGGAGTGCCAATAGGTTTGACATTGTCCAGATCGAACTTCTTTAGCAGATCTTTTGTATATTTGGCTTGATTTATGAACGTCCCACTATCAGTTTGTTTGATTTGCAATCCAAGAAAGAATTTCAGCTCTCCCATCATGCTCATCTCAAACTCATTCTGCATACACTTAGAAAATTCTTGACACAGAGATTCATCAGTAGATCCAAATATAATATCATCAACATAGATTTGAATTAAAAGCAGCTTGCCATTAAAAGATTTAATAAACAGTGTAGTGTCAACCTTGCCTTTTGAAAAACCGTTGTCAAGTAGAAAAGAACTTAAACGATCATACCAAGCACGAGGTGCTTGTTTTAAACCGTATAAGGCTTTCTTCAACTTGAAAACATGATCTGGGTTTTTGAAATCTGTGAAACCTGGAGGTTGTGCTACAAAAACTTCTTCTTTTATAAAGCCATTTAAAAAAGCACTCTTCACATCCATTTGAAAAAGTTTGAAATCATGAAAACATGCAAATGCACATAACATGCGAATGGATTCTAATCTCGCAACTGGGGCATAAGTCTCATCGTAGTCGATACCTTCTTCTTGATTGTATCCTTGAGCTACGAGTCGAGCCTTATTACGAGTCACTAAACCATTCTCATTCAGTTTGTTTCGGAATACCCAACGGGTGCCAATGACCGGATGATCAATAGGCCTGGGAACAAGTTCCCAAACTTGATTCCGTTCAAATTGGTTTAATTCCTCTTGCATAGCATCTATCCAAAAACTATCACTACATGCTTCATCAATAGTTTTGGGTTCTAGCTGTGAAATAAATGCAACACTAGAAACAATATCTCTACAGGATGTACGAGTACTTACTCCCTTGGTAATATCACCAATTACCAAATCCTTTGGATGATCAGCTGTAAATTTCAACCTTTTCGGTAAATTCTGAAGGTAGCTGGTTCCTGGATCTTCTCTAGGAGGTTCAACTAGTGCAGAGCTTGGTTGAGAATCAGCTGGAGTTGAGCTTGGTACAGATGTATCTTCGTCATTGTCATCGATAGTCATTTGATTCAATTCATCAAAAGTGACATTGATTGACTCTTCGATGATCATGGTACGTTTGTTGAAGACTCTGTATCCTTTGCTCTTGGCCGCATAACCTAAAAATATACCTTCATCGGCCTTTTCATCAAATTTAACCAAATTGTCTTTTGTATTAAGAATAAAACATTTACAACCAAAAATTCTAAAGTAAGAAACTGAGGGAATTCTATCAAACCATAACTCAAATGGAGTCTTCTTCGATTTGGGTCGAATTAGAACTCTATTGAGTACAAAGCAAGCTGTATTGACAGCTTCAGCCCAGAAATATTTGGGTAGACTAAACTGGTTTAACATCACTCTGGCCATTTCGGTTAGAGTTCTGTTCTTACGTTCCACAACTCCATTTTGTTGTGGAGTCCTAGGGCAGGAGAACTCGTGTATAAAACCGTGTGTCACAAAATTGCTCAAAATCAGCATTCTCGAATTCGCCACCATGATCGCTTCTAATGCGAGTGATCATGTAACCTTTTTCATTCTGAACTTTCTTGCAAAAGGCGACAAATTCGGATAATGCATCATTCTTGCGTGTCAAGAAATATACCCACGTGTATCTAGAGAAATCATCTACAATTACAAAAGCATAAAGTTTACCTCCGAGGCTAGCAACTCTGCTAGGACCAAATAAGTCCATATGAAGCAATTGTAGAGGTCTAGTAGTACATACTGCGTTTACTGATTTGAATGTGGATCTGGTAGCTTTGTTCCTTTCACATTGGCTGCATACCGAATCCTTCTTGAATGTAATGTCCGGTAAACCGCGTACTAACTTCTTTGTGGATAATCTTGATATTGTATCCATATTAGCGTGACCGAGTCTCATATGCCACAGATGACTCTCATCACTCTTGGCCATTAAGCATCTACCTGAAATGTTAGTTTCTTCTAACAAATAGAAAACATATATATTGTCTTCCCTGATACCTTCAAAGATAGTACTACCAGTTGAGCTATCAACTATAGTACATTTGTCTTTGCCAAAGTTGATTCCATAACCATGATCAGCTAGGTGACTTATGCTGAGTAGGTTATGTTTCAACTCGGTAACCAGACAGACATCCTTAATCACAGGATAGGGAGACTTACCAACATCACCGATACCAATAATATACCCTTTCAAATTATTACCGAAGGAGACATAGCCTTCCTTCTTTTTCTTCGACAGTGTTGCAAATAGGGTAGCGTCACCGGTCATATATCGTGAGCAACCGCTGTCGAGGATCCATTTGCTTCTAGCATGTGAAGGGTGTTCCACCTGATCGGATGCCATAAAGCATACGTTTGCAGCGTCTTCTGAGTCGCTGGCTTCACTTTCATGCCATATGCTGGTGTTAGCATACTTCCGTGATGTTGATCTCTTCAGGTTCCCTTTTTCATACATGTTGCTCTTCTTGCTTGATGATGAGTTTGTGGGACAATCCTTCTTCATGTGTCCCTTCTTCATGCAACCATAGCAAACAGCATCTTCTTGGTACCAGTTGTTGATGTTGTTTTCTTTGACTCTCTTCTCATGTCTCATGAATCTTTTGAACTTCCTTGCTAGGAGTGCTTGATCTTCAGCGTCAGATCCACTGCTGTCTGAGTCATCTTCAGCAGCTTTTCTGTGCTGAGCCTTGAGGGCGATAGTCTTCTCCTTTGGTGCAGGCTCTTCAAAATCTTGTAGCTCCAGTTCATGAGTGAGTAGCTTACCCATGAGTACTTCTAGGGACATCGTTGTGAGGTCGTTCCCTTCAATGATTGCAGTAGCCTTTGGAATCCAGTTCTTGGTGAGAGCTCGCAGGAGTTTGCGAATCTTTTCATGGTTACTGTAATCTTTGCCTAGGGAGGACAAAGGATTTACAATATCCAAGAACCTCTCGAACATTTGTGTAACTGTTTCGTTGGGCTTCATTTTGAACGCCTCGTACTCTTGAGTAAGTCTGCTGACTTTTGATTCCTTGACTTGAGTCGTGCCTTCATGTGTGACTTCGAGTAGCTTCCATACTTCATTAGCCGTTGTGCAGATAGACACCCTGTTAAATTCAGTTCTGTCTAAAGCACAAAAAAGAGCATTAATGGCACGTGCGTCAAGACTGGCCCTTTTCTTTTCTTCCTCTGTATATCTGCTATGGGATTTTTCAACTAAAACTCCATCAACATTTATACGAGGTGGCTTCTGATAGCCATCAAGAACAATGGACCATAAATCAAAGTCAAGAGATTTCAAGAAGAAACTCATCCGTGTTTTCCAATATGTATAATTCGTACCATCAAACAGTGGGGGTCTGTTTGTGGCCTGGCCTTCACTTGTGAATTTCACAGTTGCCATGTGTTGTGCTGTGATCTATATAACAGTTAATTAAAATGAATAAATAATTGCACTGTTACCTTTGCTTTACCTGTAATACCCGCTCTGATACCAATTGTAGGAACGAAATAGTAAAGCGTAATACTCTAGAGGGGGGTGAATAGAGTTGGCAGCGGAAAAATGCTAATTAAAAATATTAGCAGCACAATCACAGAATATTAATCACAACTGAAATAATGTAAAGGCAAAGTTAAGAGAGCAAACGCAAAGACAGCGATGTATACTGGTATCCCTCTGTTGAGGACTAATCCAGTCGGTAGAACTCTTGCTACCAGTTGAATCCACTATTGGAAAAACCGCAAGTTTTCTTACGAAGTCCTTGCAACTTCTACAACGCGAGCTTTGATACGAAGAACTCGTCCAACTTCAAATGTGAAGAGGTATTCTTCAATCAAGCCTTCTGATTACAATCTCTCAGAAACTTCTAGACCGTACCGCACTGGCAAATTGACTAGAGGATTGTAACTGGCTTGGGATCTGAAATTGAAAGCTTTAGAAAAACTCTTTGGAAGACTGAAAGCTTTAGATAGAGAGAAGATTGAAAGTGAATGAGTGAATTGAAATGATCGAAATCCTTCTCTATTTATAGGAGTTCCAAAGGCAGACTTCTGTCAGAATTCGGACAGAATTCGGGCAGAACTCTTTGAGCAAATCTCGGTCAAATCCGCAACTGCAGGAGGACTAAGTTCCAAAGATTCAAAATCACAACGGCCACCAACCGAACTCTGGCCGAACTCGGTCCGAGTTCTGTCAGGGTTAAGTCAGGGTTTAGTTAGGGTTTTTGAAAAAGCTTTTGGTGATTTTTGAAAACCTTTTTGTAAACCTTTTTAAGAGGTCATTTTAAAAACATTTTGAACTCATTTAGGGATAGCCTATTTGCCAGTACGACTCGGTGTACAACATATTTCTAGACTCAAATAAAATGAAAAATATATTGCATAAGGAATTACAGACTCGAGTAGGCAAACAGATCTTCGATCTTAAATGGAGTGGATAGCCAATCTTGATCATGTCCAAGAATCCGAGATGTTCCAACTAGCTTCGTATATCCAGACAGAGTTTGATCAATTATTAAAATCAGGTTGACCATATGACTAATGGGCCAACAAAAACGTCAGAGTTTTCCCGGATGTCAGCTTCAGCTCCACCATCCCGATCCCTTGAACTTCAGCTTGTGCCTGGTTCTTCGCCACCATCACCTTCTCAGAGGTTTGCTGGTATGTGGTGAACCATTTCTTGCTTGAGCAGACATGACAGGTGGCACCAGTGTCTACCCACCAGTCAGAGTCAGCCCCTACCGAAGTGACCTGAGCAATAATAGCAATACCGTCAGTAATCAATGAAACCTTATTAGGCTCACCTTGCTGTGACTGCTTGGGCTTGGATCTACATTCACTCTTGTAGTGGCCCTTCTTGCCACAGTTAAAACAAGTCACATTGGACTTGGGCTTCTTCTGTTTGAAAGACGGTCCCTTCACTTTCAGATTAGTGAAGTCTTTCTTGTGGTGAGAAGCCGCCTGCTTTCCCTTGGAGTCTCTCGTCTGCACCAGAGTGGCCTTGGCCAATTGTTTGGAGAAAGCGTCCATCTTCTGTTGAGAACGCATCTCGTCCTCAACGTGGATTTCTTGCAAGAGATCTTCCAGACTGATCTCGAGTTTCTTCCGATGCATTCTTGCATGGAACGTATTCCATCCAGCAGAAAGTTTCGAGACGATCCCTCCAACGAAAAACTTGTCGACGAGGGGCATCTTTTCATCGTCCAGCTTCTGACGAAGTTTCAGAAACTCCTTCACTTGAGGAAGCATCGCCTTCTCGTCTTCAAATAGCCACTTGTGATATTTTTCGACGAAAAATATCTTGCTCCTGTTTTTGTCTTCCTCGTACAGCTTTTCCACAGACTCCTATATTTCTCTGGCACTATCCTTCTTTGAGTAGGATTCTGCCAGGGAATCCTCCATAGCATGTAGGATCAGAAGCCTACAAATGTTATTCTTCCTTCTCCATTTGGCCTGAAGTTTAGTAGCCGCAGTTATAGTGGCAACAGACCCAATATCTGGAACAGTAGGTTCCTCTTCAAAGAGCACGTGATCAACGTCTCGGAGTTGAAGGGTGAGAAAGACCTTCCTCTTCCAGACTTGATAATGCTCTCCATCAAACTTTTCCAACTTGCAGTAGTCAATTTGGAGGAGTGAAGCATTAATGTTTTCCATCGTACTAATCTTGCTTTAAGATTGTTAGTCCTGAGACGTGAATACAGATGAAAAACAGGAGTTCAGCAAGCCTACACAGTAGGTGCCACAAATGAAAAGTTTAGCAAGCCTACACAGTAGGTGCCACAAATGAAAAGTTTAGCAAGCCTACACAGTAGGTGCCACAAATAAGAAGTTTAGCAAGGTGCCACAAATGAGGAGTTTAGCAAGCTTACACAGTAGGTGCCACAAATGAGGAGTTTAGCAAGCCTACACAGTAGGTGCCACAAATGAGATAGATCTCAAGAACAAAGTTAGGCCTCCCTACTTAGTAGGTGTCCTAAAACCTGAAGAACGAGTTACAGAGAAACAGAAGAAGAAGAAGAAGAAGAAGAAGAAGAAGAAGAGGATTAAATCTGCTGGGATGTAAAAACACCGTTGCTCAAAGCAAGATTCGTCTATATACGATCCGCTTCCAGGAACCAGCAAGTTCAAGAGAACTTCTGGAACGCTCGTCGGTCAATATTTGTGACTTGAACGGGCTTCCTGAACTTTACGGACTCCCTTAACTCTATTCTTTGGTGCATCTTGGAAAGGAGGCAAGGGAGCTCTATTTATAGAGTGGAGTGAGGCCTCACCATCTCTCATATCCGATATGGGACTAAAACACCAATACTCTAAAATAGAGTTTGATGTTTTACATCATTCCACAATCAACATAGTCGAGTGCTAGCCCACGCCTTCCCCCCGAACACTTCCGTGCATGCACGAGACAACCTGGAGTCCGTGTCGAGTCCGAGCCCGCACAACAAAAATCAACTTACGTCCTTGTTGGAATTAATCATTTTCCTCTTAGTAAAATCACCCACATGGTTCCCTCCTTAGGGTCACCACCCCATGTGCATATCCCAACAACACATACTCATATATATGTTGAGATAACTCATGGTGCTTTTCCAATGTGGGACTAAACTTTACAAAGCATGTTGAGAGCAAGCTCTCTTCATGTCAAGGAGCAAGAGCACCAACATATACATCCTAATATCACTCCAGCCTTTGCATTCACTCTTCATAGTTTCATACTATGTCTGCCACAATTTTGGCTTACAGTCTAAAGAAAGGGAAGAAGGTTTTCACTAAGCAAGAATGTTATCTTCAACTTTCTCACTGTCCAGATTCTGTCTAGACTGTTTCTCAGCCCAAAAAAAATCTCCGGGCCAACTAGTCTCCAACTATATTAACCTTTTAGTACTTCATATGATCTTTCAACCGACCAAGTACCTTTGAAGTTAACCCATATAGGTTACTGGATGCAGGTGGACAACAAGCTGGCGTTAGAAGTCTGATCTAAGTCTTCTTCCAAAATTAAATCAAAGTCTTTCGGAACCAAAATCGTAGGTTACATTAAAATCTAAGTTGCATCTGGGTGGAAATATCAATCAGTTACAACTTAATTAGGATAATGGCTTATTTCAAGCTCTGGTTCAATAAAGGTAGCTAAAGTAAAATTCACATAAATTTTGCATTAGAAAGTTTTTCCCTACATTTTGCTTAACTTGAGCACACTAGAGAAGGAGAATGGAACAAATAGCCATATTTGTTGAAGTATGTGCCACTTCATCTATCTATAAGTGTGAGAAGGTATAATGCATATAATTCTAAAACACATGTTGATTATTACCAACAATACCCGATATAACACGTCTATAGTAGCCACATGTTGTTGGTTACCTACCGCACCCGATATACCATAGTAGGTGGTTTCTTACATCGTCATCTTATGCAAGCCCAGTTGGAGGCAGGGCATGGACCATTAATAAATACATCATTTAGGAGTTTCAGTATTGTAGTTAAGTTTCATTTACTCAACATAAAATACAATGGCAGATCAAACGTTGTCCTTTATTCGGTAATTGGTATACTCAAGCAAATCTTTCTAAATAGATCCAATTCATGTTTGTTTTTCTCTACCCTTCCCCAAACTAGCACTTTCAACTACAAGCTTATCGGTTCTAACTCCAACATTCTTTGTTGCACATCCAAACCATCTCAAACCATGTTCTGGTAAACTTCCACAAAACTTTAAATAAATTTCTAAAGATATACACCTCAACCTAAAATTATATCACATAGTTTGATCTTCTAGGTTCTAATAGTTGTGAAAAATTTGAAATGTAGTTTAAATCGGGTAAAAACAGGCTGTCAAGGAAGCAAATAATAACCTTCATGAGAGAGAAATGATAAATATAAGCACCTCATACGCTAAATTTGAATTCAAAATACACAGTTATCGTTTTTGTTAAAGACCGTGCCATTGCACCAAAACGGTAGAGTTCCAGTGAGGGTTGAGGGATATAATATTTATATTACTCTAGCATGCAAATACAGGTCGAAGACCATTTTGGGCCAGAGGGCGGGACTCATGCAGTGGTATTATTTTTTCAAATCAACTTAAAATGGGTTCGAGAGGAGGGTTTGAACCTGGGTTGCTCTAATAACATGTTAAAGGCCCTGCCACTGCACCCTATGTTGCATGGACACGATTTCGACACACGTTTCAGACACGACGACACAGATTCAACACCTATGTTGGTGTCCTAGCATATTTTGGAGTGTCCTTGTGTGTCCAAAATGACATAGACACGACATGAATTTTGGAGTGTCCTTGCTTCTTAGACTGCACCAAAACTCTGTAGTGAGGGCCGAGGGTTATGTATTTATATTCTTGTAACAGTTTCTAAATGGCTAACTGCAGTATCTTATTAGTCAACTAAGTGTTTGCCTCTCTGTGTGGGTGTGGGTGGGGGGGGGGGGGGGGGGGGGGGGGGGGGGTGGGGTGGGGTGGGGGGAGGTGCAGTTGTGAAGAAGATAGAAACGGAAGAGAGGGTGTGCAGGTGGAAGGGTGTGTAAGAAGGGGGGAGGGCAGGGATTTGGGTTAGCGGAGGGGGTGGGGAGTGATGTGGATGCAAAAACTCCTAGAAGTTTCACTTATTGTTTTCTTCCTATCTGCCAATAACAAGGGTCTTGAAAGTCTTCTTTATGGTGGACATTATCAGACAACTTATGTGCGACTCCGATATAATTATCATCTTTGAGCTCCTAAAAGAAATTGGTTAAACAAAGAACAACTGAACATGCACAACTTCTCCATTTGGTATATAAAATTTTCAAATCCAATCGCATACCTACAGGTATGAAAGTAAAATCTGCTATCCTTTTCTCAATGGCACGAATGATTTTGTCTCGTCCTCTTTTAAGAAAAGTGCCTGAACTTGTACGAACCCTACATAATACATCATGTTAAGAATCTTCACTAACAGCAACCAGAGAGTTTTTAAAGATCTATGGTAAGCCAACCTGCTGTCCTTACTGCGACCAGTAGCACTATCAACAACTGTTGACTTCTCCATATGAGGCTTTGCTAGTGCTATTAGGTACTCACATTCTTCTTTTGACTGCAAAAGTAGTTGTTAATATCTTTTTTATTAAATTGCATAGACATCACAAGTCTACATATAGATTATAGAGACTATAACTTTGTCAGGTTATATTGCCACAACTAACAAATCACCAAAATGAAAAAAAGGATAAAAAGAACATACAAATCACCAACATGCACATACATTTAACGGTAAATTTTTTTTGATTGGATCAAATAAAACAATTGGCAAGAAATAGAAAAGAGCAGCACCCTCATCAAATAAACATCACAATTATGTATGTGCATGTTGGAATTACATCATGGTGCAATTTTTGGTGCATATGTACATAACTACTAGAAACTAATAACCATGTATATCGACAACAAAAGACAAATTTGGATCACATAAAACAATTTGCAAGAAGACTAAATATCACAATTATGCATGTTTCTGTTGAAATTACATGATGGTGCAAGTATCTGTGAGTTTCTGTCCACTTTCCTTGCCCATGTACATAGCTATTAGAAACTAATACCCAGGTGGTAGGAAGACTGTCCTAATCATATCAGGAAAGCTAATGCTATTTGTAGATTAGCTCAAACTGTCACAATCGAAGGCATTCATAGTTATTACAGGAAACAAGGACAACATGACGCAGACGCGAGGGCGGTTAAGAATCCTCTAGAAGCACTGCTGTAAAAATCCGACTAGTCGGCAAAAAAAATAGGCTCAAGCAATAATCGGACCTAGGCAGCCGACTAGGCCTCGGTTCTCCAAGAAAGGAATAAAAAAGATTAAAATCCGACCTGAAATTCAGTTCTTTCAAAAAACTAAAAGCAACCGACGGATAAGGAGAATAAGTTTCAGAAAATGTGCATACCAACGACATATATTGCGTATATTTTTTTGGGGTATATAGGTTAATACTTTGATGACATATATATATATATATATATATATATATATATATATATATATAAACTAAAAAAACTCAAACCGATTAATTCGACTAGTCTCCGTCTAGTCTCCTGATTAATCCGATTAATTCCTAGTCCCCGCGAACCAACTAACGGCCGACTAGCGATTTTTACAACCTTGTCTAGAAGATCTCAAAATAATTGAAGAGCTAAACAATCTTTCTAGATTCTAGAATATCTCATAATAATCTAGGAGTTTCTATAGATCGTAGTATTATGTATAAAGGGTTCTAGCTTTATTTATTTAATATTAAGTAGTTTCTAGCTCTTACTATTTTCTATTTTTTGTATCATCTCTACCCTATAAATAAGGTCCCTTGGGTCCTCTCTTGTACTAAAGTTGTTAATGTTATTGGAGAATTAATTTATCATAAAGCTTTTGCTTTGTTAGAACAAGAGTTGTTTCCTTGCAATATCCTTGGTTGGGCCGTCCAAGGTGGTTTTTGGCCTCCAGTCGACATCCTTAATGGGATTCTCAACCTCATCACAATCGGATAAACAAATCGTGTCTTACGTAGTGGGGTCTTAGACCTCGCCACTCGGATTGTTGATACCCCAACCACTCCCTACATCAGTTGGTATCAGAGCAAGGTTCGCCAAGTAGTTATCCTCCATTTTTGTCATCGCCATCCATAATCATGCTATGATGTCTCCATCCACACTGCTCCGACATGCACCAATCAAAAAAGAAAAAAATTCTTTGTTCACGCAAGCTCGCCATTCTACCCGTCGTCTCGATCTCCATCCAGTTTGGTCACCACCAACACCATAAACCAGCCACCACACCTTTGAATTTGATATTTACACTATCCCACCACTTCAGCTGATGTCTCTATCGTGACCCAAAACCCTCTAGCTTCCTCCGATTTCGATCCAGAGTCACCACACCACTCAGCCAGAGTCCGGACGCCTATCACCCCTGCAACTTTCGACATTCCCGACACCTCACAACCAGCCTCCATGCGTCCAGTCCAGCCATTGCATGCCTCAATCGACGCCATCGCCTCGTAGACCTCAATCGTCACCAGCGCCTCGCCAACCTCTAAGCAGCCAACTCCCTACTTTCCCCTCGTTCGTCCCTAACGAGCTCGCCCCCATTTTTTATTAGCCCTCCAACTCGAGCTCCTCACTTTCCCATCGTCCCCCTCCTGATTGGCACCGTCATCGACCACCCACAACACCCATATCGCTGTCACCGTCCTTCCACAACTAGAAAACCCTAGCCCTAATCTCTACTTCAACCAAACCTAATTCGCTATCCATCTCCCTAGTAACCCAAACCTATTTTCATTTATATACATTTGACGTAAGTTTTCCTATACTCGAACCCGTTTATACTTTCCAGTTAATACCCTTATCCATTTGACTTAAAATAAGCCCAACCCAATCCACTAGCCTATTAACATTCAAATTTACATATTGTCTTGTTTGTATCCTTCTGCATCGAATTATACTCCAATTTCACTAAAAAACACACCCTCTTCAGCATAGACCTCCAGTATAACAACTACATGTATCTTTCAAAGATTGGTGTTATAAACAATGTGGAAATGCCCTATTTTGATTGATCAAAAGGGAGTAAAATGACCATAGAATGAATGGTAGGAGTCGAAAGATTCTTTTGAGTATCATGAGACTTCTGAGTGGAAACAAGTGAAGACAATAGTTGAACGACTAACATGTACCGCATCCTATTGTTGGATAAAAATCAACAAAAAAAATCAAATGTTGAAACATCATAAAAACACACATCGATTCATGGCCCAAGATGCAGCGAATGATATTGAATCGATTTCCTCATGCCGATTTTGATATTTTAGTGCAGTTAAGGAAAAGATTTTTTACAGAGGTATGTGAAGACGAAACTCTCAATGACTTGCAATTTGCATAGGGTCGAGAGAGGTAGAAGAGCGAAAGGTAAATTACTTTGTGGAATGTCCTAATGAAGAGCTTTATCAAAACGTATCTCGATATAGAATGACAAATTTACCACAAGCAATACACTTTACGGAAAAGGTTGAATGGAAGTTAATTAGATCAAATGGACGAACCAATGTCAAAACTCTCATACGTCATTCAATGTCTTGTTGGAATCTCTTAAGTTAACTACTTTGATGACAGTTGAGCATGAGACTTGGTTGGACCTACTCAAAGCTTTTGAAGTTGAATAAAAGTCGACTCTATCTTTTATAGAGATGTATCAACTGAGATTGAGTTCAAAATTAGCGAAAAAGAACTCCGAGACTTTGATGAACCTACAAAGTGGGATAACGAAGGAAAGAAGATTATCCATGTTGACCAAGATGAGACCTTTGTGCAACGAAGTCTAAGTATCGTTGTAACAACCAACAAAGAGGATTGGCTACGCAATAACATCTTCTACACCAAGTGCACTACACAAGGAAAAGATACAATGTCATTGACACTGAAAGTTGTCGGAATGTGGTAGCTCCTACAACCATGGTCGACAAGCTAAAGTTGTCTTCTGCACTTCTTGAAGAATCGTCATTTTCCCAAAGCGATGATAAGAATTTTATCCTACCGGCACTACCTTTGGCATTACACTAAGCATCGTATGAGATAGTGTCCCATGTTCAAACCGTTGCGCTTCGAGATCAGGTCACCTATGATATCTACCTCTATTTGCTTGTTGATGAGCTTATGAGACGATTGAAGATTAAAATTGAGTTGCTATGTGGATTTCGAGCTTTGAAGGGTAAGTGTCGACTGTCCAAGACTCGCATATATTCTAAATATTTATTTGTGTGGTGCTACGATCGACCTACAATGCAAATTAAGGTTCCCTTACGATCGCTACCTCTACTTGCTTGTTGATGAGATCACGAGACGATTGAAGATTAAAATTGAGTTGCTATGTGGATTTCGAGCTTTTAAGGGTAAGTGTCGACCGTCCAAGACTCGCATATATTCTAAATAATTATTTGTGTGGACATGTACGATCGACCTACAATGCAAAATTGAGGTTCCCGTTTACTCCAAATATGCATTTATTTGGATAGGTTGAATTCAAATTTCGGAGAATTGTAGGGCAAGTTTAGTACAACAAAGAAAGTAAAATGCGAGAGCGAGGGCAGTCAAGAATCCTCTAGAATATCTTAAAATAATTTAAGAGTTAAAGAATCTTTCTAAAAGATCTCATAATAATCTAGGAGTTACTATATATATTGTAATATTATACTTAAGTAGTTTCTAGATTTATTTATTTAATATTAAGTAGTTTCTAGATCTTTTACCGCTTTCTATTTTTGTATCATCTCTACCATATAAATAAAGTCACTTGGGTCCTCTCTTGTAATGAAGTTACTAAAGTTATTGAAGATTTAATTTATTATAAAGCTTTTACTTTGTTGCAATGAGAGTTGGTCCATTGCAGTATCCTTGGTTGGGCCGTCCAAGATGGTGCTTTGGCCTCCCGTCGTCATCAGTAATGGGATTCTCAACCTCTCTACAATCGGATCAACGACAAATCATGCTTTCCGTAATGGGGTCCCAGACCTTGCCACAGACAGATAGTCGATACCCCAACTACTCCCTACATTACGACCACTAACAGATCAGGGAAGCACAGAAAAGCTCTTTACTATTCCCAAGCTAGTGAGTTTCCAAGGAATGATACCATAGAATGTACAATATGTTGGTTGAATTTAAAGAGTTCATGTTGTTTCTGTTATTCTCTACTAGTTTCAAAGACCTTCTCAAGAACTGATAGTTCCCATCGAGATCTTTCGTCAAACTCTTACACTTGATAGTTGACAAAAAAGGTTTTGCATCTTTAGTATCATCAGTATTATAATCAAATTAGCAATTGGTTACATAATGTATTAACCGTGCTAGTTAGGAATCTATTCTATATACATAGGAGTTGCCCTTCCTCTTTGTAGTTCTGCACTTAGTTCCCTTGGGGAGAAGGTGGCTCTCACATGGTAGCTCACTTTGATATCCCCTGTGAGCTTGACATGAGTCCAGATTTAGTGATTTCCTTCATACTTATTCCTTGCTTTCACATGATTGAGTAGTTTCTGTCAGTTTTTTCTTCCTACCATTTCATAGTAGTTAGATTTCTTTAACAAGTAATTCAAGTAACGTGCCTTTGTTGCATGTGCTTTGGTAATGATTTATTTATTTTAAGTCTTCTTTGTCTCCCTTGGGCTCATTGCTTCTTGGTTTGTCTAGACATTATTTTGTTAGGTTTGTATGGTTTGTTGCGTTTTTTACTTGGTTTACGTAAGGCTTACCACTTGCCTCCTGTTTCCTACGAATTTATCAAATCTTTGATTTTGAGTTTACCTGGGGGCTCTGTTAGGTTTCCATGGCTAATAGCTGTGTTTTTCTAATTTATCTCGAGTTAGCCTTTTGTTGCATGTTAGGGTATGATGTATCCAATTATTTATACCTTGTTATCATATAACTTGAGTATATGGTGCTTGTTTATGTATTATTTGGTTACGGAGGGCAGGGACTGATCCTTTGTCTTTCTTTTGATGTTCTGTGGTAATCATTTGCATTTCCTCGGATTAAACTTTGGTTCTTATCTTGTTTAGACAATTAGCTAGGCTTGCGTGTTAGGCAGTAGTTATTCTGTTGCCTATATTATAGTGGCCACTACCATATTTGATACATGTGTTGAAAGAGATCCTCAATTTGCATGCACATTTTTGTGTTCCTAGTTAGGTCACTATTTGGTTGCCACATATGTTTGCTAAGTTTGATTCAGATAGCCATCTGGTTCTCTGAACCTATATATGCCTGCTTTATGGGTGTTCATACTTATTTTCGTGTTACTCCGCTTAGTTTGTGTTTGTATTCTACTTATGATCCTTGATATAGTTTTCCTAGATTTTCCAAAGGACCCTCTGTTGCAGAGTGATTTAGGTTTCTTTGTCACTAGCCAAGTAGGTATTTGCTAGCTCTCTCTATGGTTTTTTTTTGAAGGAAAGCTCTCTCTATGATTCCCTAAATTCTTTTAGAAGATTTAAACATTGAGGAATGCTTGATACTCGAGAGTGGGGTTCTTTCTTTTTTTCTTTCACCATCCACCCGTTTAGAAACCGAATTATTTCTACTGTCTGAACAATTTCCCATGCCCAATTCTGAATTATGTACACTTATTGTCTAACTACTCATGCCCCTAGCTTTTGTTCTCGCTATTCTGTTGTGGCACCCTGTGTTTGTCGGTACAGAACTGGATATTTCTCTAAGATGGTTTAGACTTCGAAAGGAAGAAAAAAAAAAACCGTTGACTGGTATAGGCATGCTAGTCTGCTTTGTGACCGTTCTCATCAACAGGCTACACTTTATCTTCTAACATTTCCATAGTTTCCCTGAATTTGTTTAGTGCCCTTTGATAGAGTTACATGTCCATCTTTTAGTTTCTCACTCATTGTACCACTCTAACAGATTGTATATTTATTGGTCTATAAACCATAGTTTGCAGTATCATCCGATACCGATCCGATATGACCGATACCGATACAATTTGGCATGCCCCGATCCGATACCTACCGATGATATTGACACTGACCGATATCGACATTGGGGTCCCTTTTTCGGTCAATTTGGCAAATAAAATTGAACAAAAAAGACCAATCAACAAGGATGTAAAAGCATAGTAAGGTTGTAATGTAATGCATGTAAAAGAAGAAAGCGTATATATCGTATGTAAACCAATTGGCAAGGTGACTATTATTTCATCCAATTTCAAAATTACTAAGAACCAACATTGGAAATACTTCAAATTATGCCTAAATGTATAAAATATATTTTCTAAAATGTTAATAATTTATTAATAATTTTTTTTTTTTTCTGATACCAAAAAATTCGATACTCCGATCCGAAAATGTCGATACCGCCGATCATGGTACTCATAGGAATGGTCTCATACCGATTTCGATACTGATACTGAACCTTGGTATAAACATGGTTGATCACTGTATCCCATGCTTTTTCTACTTTCATATATGGGTTTAAGTGTATTCTGGTGATGCTTGCCCTTTTGTTTCCACCAGTTCATTCAACAGTTCTTAAAGAAAAATAGTTTCAGAAAGGAGGAAAAAAGGGTTGCAAACTTGCAAATTTTATCCTTTTCTCCACTGTTTTATATCAGTAGTTCTATTCTTTAGCTTCCTTCTTATTAATATTTGCCACATTTTTTTCTTAACCTGGCACGACAACACGGTGACATGCGACATGGACACAGCACATATTTTGGTGTGTGCTAGTGTATCGCGAAGTGTTCGGGTTGTGTCTGATACATGCACAACACGACATGGCTAAGATTTTTGGAGTGTCCATGCTTACCAGCTGGACGTCCAATGCACGATGCTCCCACTAATGTGTGGTCTAGGAGCTGGTTCTGCAGCTCAATCTCAGTCCCCAAGATGCAGGCGCCAATCAACATCCACCGTACTTTCCTTTCTGATAAAGTTCAATTTTCTTCTTCTCATTTCCCTGGTGGCTACAGCACTCAGTGGACAGTCATAACGTTCTTCAATAGCATTTCAGACACATTATCCAATATATATACACACATCTAGCCAAAATGCTAGCAGTTCCTTGGTAATTTTTTGCATGTCGCAGTTCTACATAATAATATACTAGTATATATGCACGTGTTTTGCACATATTTCATACTACTTGGAAAGAACAAACAACAACCCCTCTTAATTTTTTTTCTATATATAATTACATAATTGCCCATTCTAAACTTAATGAACAATTTTACTTCGTATACATAGATAATGATATTTTTGGAACAAAAATTTCACGGTGAAGCCTCAACTTTTCCTATTATATAGTAGTATAGATATAGATGAACAATTTTACCGCATAAACATAGATAAGGATATTTTTGGGGGAAAAAAAAAGTTTCACAGTGAAGCCTCAACTTTTCCTATTATATAGTAGTAGAGATGAACAACTTTACTTCGTAAACATAGATAAGGATATTTTTGGAATAAAATTTTTTACAGTGAAGCCTCGACTTTTTCTATTATATAGTAGTATAGATGAATAATTTTACTCAGTAAACATAGATAAGGATTTTTTTGGAACAAAAAATTTCGCGGTGAAGCCTCAACTTTTTCTATTATATAGTAGTATAGATGAACAATTTTACTAGGTAAACATAGATAAGGATATTTTTGGAATAAAAACTTTCATGGTGAACCCTCGAATTTTCCTATTATATAGTAGATTAGTAGTATAGATGAAAAATTTTACTTGGTAAACTTAGATATGGATATTTTCAGAACAAAAAATTTCATGGCAAAGCCTAACTTCCTATTATATCAACTTTTCCAATTATATAGTAGTATAGACTATATAGATAAATAACTTGGATCCTTCTAGTAAAATACAGTTATTTCTAAAACTTAAAATTCAAAAAACCTATAGTTTCATAAATTAGTACCAAAATATGAACCTTCCACAAATTGCATTCGAAAACGCAAAATTTCACTAGCTGCGACTTATTTTCTGCATTCGAATCACTGACCAGAAAGTTGTGGTAGACGAAGGCCCTCGGTTCCCACGCCGACATCACCTCCGTCCACTGATCTCCTCCTCCTCCTCCTCCGCTCTTCTCCGCCGCTCCATTCCTGAAATTTTCCCAAAATAAAGAAAAATTCAAGATCCGGCTGGAAAAAAAAAATTTACTTAAATTGAAGAGAGGAGGGATCGGCGGTTACGTCTCATAGGCGAATCGGTCGGCCCGGTGGTCGATCTTGGGGGACTCGTCGGAGTTGACCGGGAGCGAGAAGACGCCGAGCGCGAGGAGCATCAGGAGCGCCACCGAGAGCATGAGGAGGACGGCCAGGGCCAGCGCGTAGGGAGAGGATCTCCGGCTCGGGAAGAGCCGGGGGTTCCGCGATTTCGCCATGAAATGATGATGAAGAAGAAAAGAGTTGCTAGTGAATAAAAAAAAAAGTTTTTTCTAAGGGCACTACCAAAATTGCTTTGGGGCATCACTTACTTGGGGGCAGTCCAAGAAGGTGGAAAATTTGCTAGGGGCACCCAAAATTTGCTGGGGGCAGCCCAACCCCCCAAACCCTTCATTTTATTTCATTTATCATTCTACACTCTCTCTGCTCAAGAAGAAAAAAAGAGCTCTCTCCCTCTCCTAAAACCCTAATTTCTTCTTCTCCACCACTCCACTCACAATTCCTCCACCAAGATTTCTTCCACAACCTTCGTAGATTCGAAGAGATGACACGCAAGTCAAAGCAACCGGAATCTTGGTACGTTCTTCCCTAATTTCTTTGAGAATTTTGTACATTCTATTCAAAACCCTAGAATATTTTTAATTCTTGAAAAAGTTTTGATAAAATAGGTTTAGAATCTCTTTATGGTTCTCTTCCCTAATTTTCGAACACAAGAAACCCACATTTTATGTTGAAACCCTAACCCTAGAACACGACAAACTAGCATCTCGTTTTGGCAGTTCGGGTCTCATAACAGTAGGACTGCCAGGCATGTGGCAGTCCTAATATAAATCAGGACTGCCACAGTCCTGGCATTCCTCTTGTGAAAGAGGACTGCCATGACTATGGCAGTCCTGATTTACATTAGGACTGCCACATACCTGGCAGTCCTACTGTAATGACATATGGGGGTGGGTAACTGCATGATGCTCATATGCGGGGGGTAACTGCATGTCCTATTTCTGTTTCTATTATTTAATAACTGTATGTTGTCATGCAGTCCACCGCCCGCTAACAAAAGAATACGGTCCACCGCATCAAAGCGGAAGGAACGTGCGGGACGTCCTCTCGAGCGTCCGATAACAATTTTGGCGCCCGAAGCTCGGAGAGGTTGCCAAAGTGACACTAGTGTCGCGGTCGCCAACAAGCTTGATCGTATCGACGACGTGGTCGACTTCCCCTTCATGAACAATAGGGAGTCTCATTCAAAGGTCCGGCATGATATAGTTGGATCTGGATATTTTTCTTGTTTCAAACTTAAGTTGGATGTGGAATAGTTATGTACTTGTTTGAAACTTAATTTGGATGTGGAATCTTTGAAACTTAAGTAGTTGTGATGAATTATTGTAGTTGTGATGAATTATTGGGATGAATTATTGTAGTTGGATTATTGTGATGAATCTTAAGATGGATGTGGAATATTTATGTAGTTGTGATGAATTATTGTTGTTTATGTACTTGTGATAAATTGTTGTTTTTTATGTACAGAGTATCAGTATCAGGACTACCACCCACTTGGCAGTCCTACACTAAAGTAGGATGCCAGGGTGCTGGCAGTCCTGACTGAAACTTGCTGCAACAGCAAGTTTGAGTTAGGACTGCCAGCACCCTGACAGTCCTACTTCAGTATAGGACTGCCTGGGGGGTGGCAGTCCTACTTATCAAACTCTGTGAGGAGATCCTCAACTGAAAACTCTTTCACAGAGTATGATAAGTAGGACTGCCAGCCCCATGGCAGTCCTACACTAAAGTAGGACTGCTAGGGTGCTGGCAGTCCTGACTGAAACTTGCTGCAACAGCAAGTTTGAGTTAGGACTGTCAGCACCCTGGTAGTCCTACTTCAGTATAGGACTGCCAGGGGGGTGGCAGTCCTACTTATCAAACTCTGTGAGGAGCTCCTCAACTGAAAACTCTTAATTTAGCACGGAGAATGGCCATTCTCCGTGTAATTTAGCACGGAGAATGGCTATCTGATCCATTATCAGGACTGCCACCCCCTAGCAGTCCTACATTGAATTAGGACTGCCAGCACCCTGGCAGTCCTAATTCAATGTAGGACTGCCAGGGGTGTGGCAGTCATATTTGTAAGTCTCTGTAATTTAGCACGGAGCACGGAGAATGGTCATTCTCTGTATAATTTAGCACGGAGAATGGCCATTCTCCGTGCTAGAATGGTCATTCTCCGTGTAATTTAGCACGAAGAATGGCTATCTGATCCAGTATCAGGACTGCCACCCCCTAGCAGTCCTACATTGAATTAGGCTGCCAGCACCCTGGCAGTCCTAATTTAATGTAGGACTGTCAGGGGTGTGGCAGTCCTATTTGTAAGTCTCTGTAATTTAGCACGGAGCACGGAGAATGGCCATTCTCCGTGTAATTTAGCACAGAGAATGGCTATCTGATCCAGTATCAGGACTGCCAGGGGTGTGGCAGTCCTATTTGTAAGTCTCTGTAATTTAGCACGGAGCACGGAGAATGGTCATTCTTCCCGTGTAAATTAACACGAAGATTGGTCATTCACCTACGTTTTAACACTGGGAATAGCCATTCTTCGTGTAAATTAAGACGGAGAATAGTCATTCCGGTGCATTTTATGGTCAGTTGAAACTTTGGAGGGCCATAACTTTTGACTGGGAGGTCGAAACGAGGCCCGGTTTGTCGCAAAATGAGCGTATCTTTGAGGAGCCTGAGATTAACAGCTTCATCGTTAGATGGCCTTCCAAAATTTTAGAATCGCAAAAAAATATATGTAGGACTGTCAGGCCCCTGGCAGTCCTATGTGAAGGACTGCCACCTCTCTGGCAGTCCTAATCTATGATCGGGACTGCCAGAGAGGTGACAGTCCTCTGTGTCACAACCCGATTTTTCATCCGATGAAAAGTTAAAATTTAGTTACCAAGACGGCTTCCGATGCATCAAAGTGTTATTCGGACGTGACGGGAAGAGAGTATACAACATTTAATGATCCCGGTTGTTCCATGTTCAATATTTTTCTACATTAAACACATAATTCAACTTTTTATATATGAAATTTATGTTTAAAACATTAAACATATATTAATTCGATGACTTACTAGTCAATGACCTAGAGTTGAGGAAAATTTTTGGGATAAAAATCAATGACCTAGAGTTTAGAGAAAATTTTGGAAAAAATGTAGGTTGGGGAAAAACTTGGGGTTAAATTCTTTGACCTAGAGTTGAGAGAGAGAAGAAAAGAGTTGAGGGAGAAAAGAAAAGAGTAGAGAGAGAGAGAGAAAAAGAAAACAAAAGTTGGTATTTATACCTTTGCTTGGGCTAGCCCCAAGTAAAAAAAATTGATGGCAAACTTGTAATATTTTGAAACATTTTTGGGCTAGCCCCTAGCAAAAAGGGTGGTGCCCCGGGCCGGCTATACACACCCAACCATTTCTAAGGACACCCATGTTCTAAGTTTACCCCAATTAAAATAATTTAAATGATGAATATTGCTAAGGGTACCCCAACACTTGACTAAAATACCCTTCCTATTAAAAGATACAATCTATCATTTTCCACATCCCACACCCCACCTCACTCCACCCCCACACCGATTCCCCTCTTCTCCAACCCTAATCGGCCCCCTACTCCCTCTCTCCAAACCCTTCACAACCCATAAATCGAACACCCTAATTAGTTCAAACTCTTCACTATTTTTGTTTTTAATCATTGTTTGTGATTCGAACTCCATAAACTGTTGTTGAAAAAAAAATTAAAATTTTTTTGGATGTATTCACGGATAGGTTCGACCCTGGTTTGTCGACCTAACAGAGAAATGTTCGACCCACGACAGTCGAACTAAAGTGTGTACGTTCGACCAGAATGTGTCGAACAGAAGATGGCATGTTCGAATAGAATTTGTTCGACCAGTGTTTGTCGAACAGAAGAAGACATGTTCGACCAATACTTGTCGAACAGACCATTGTCTGTTCGACCAATATTTGTCGTGCTCATCGCAGATTTTTTTTTGTGGTTGGGTGTTCTTAGAAAGCCTTGGGGTATATTGGTCTTTTAACATGAATGGTTTCTCGGGGTACAACCAAATCAAGATGTTCCCTGATGACGAAAAGCATACATCATTCCAAACACCAATTGGCACATACTGCTACACAGTCATGTCTTTCGGTTTAAAGAATGCTGGCGCCACCTATCAAAGAGCTATGAGCGTCATCTTTAGAGACCACATGCGTAAGACAGTGGAATGCTACGTCGACGACATCGCCGTCAAAAGCCGCTCTAAGGAAGATCATCTGCATGATCTGAGAACAGTGTTCAACCTGATGCGAGCGCACAATTTGAAGATGAATCCCACAAAATCCTTCTTGGGCGTATCCAGCGGGAAGTTCTTGGGTTTTATCATTACTTTCTAGGGTATCCACATAGACCCTGAGAAGACGAAGGCAATCATGGAGATGGGTCCCCCAAGAAATCTTCGTGAACTCCGAGGCCTTCAAGGGAGGCTGGCCTACATCAGGAGGTTTATCTCCAACCTCTTCGGACGATGTCAGCCATTCACCCACCTCATGAAAAAGGGCATTTCATTCGTATGGGATAAAGAATGTCAGCGCGCCTTCGACAGCATCAAGGAATATCTGACGAACCCTCCAGTCCTAGTGGCCCCGGTCGCTGGAAAACCATTCCTGCTCTATGTACGAGCAATAAAACATTCTCTTGGTGCTCTACTAGCACAAAACAATGATGCAGGCCATGAGCAAGCTATATATTACCTCAGCCGAATGATGATGGGGCCGGAGCATCGATACACTGCCGTAGAAAAAGAGTGTCTTGCTCTGGTTTTCACCATTCAGAAGACGCGACACTACGTCATGGGACAAACCATCCATGTCGTATCAAGAGTCAACCCCCTCAGGGTCCTCATGACTAAGCCAGGTGCACTCAGCTCTCGCTCGTTACCTGGGCGATATTATTGTCCCCCTACCACATGATCTTCGTCCCACAGAAGGTGGTTAAAGGTCAAGCTCTGGCAGACTTTTTAGCAGCTCATCCAGGATCGGAGTCAACCAGAATAGACGAAGAGATTCCAGATGAGGTCACCAATTCAAATCTGGCCTCTCATGATGCCGTATGGCAAATGTTCTTTGACGGCGCTTCCAGAACTGGGCCCAAGGGCAACATCATCATTGGAGTCGGAGTGGTGCTGATTTCTTCCTCCGGGCTGGTGATCAATCAGGCTTACTCTCTCACGGAGCCTTGTTCAAACAATGTGGCCGAGTACAACGCTTTGGTCATTGGCCTCCGACTTGCAAGGAAGCTGGGGTAGAGTATCTTGAAGCATACGGCGATTCGCAGCTAATCGTTAACCAGATCCGGGGCTCATACGAAGTTCGTCATGAAGACATGATCCCCTATCACCAAATAGCGATGGACATCATCTCGTCCTTGGAAGGGTTCTTCATAGAACACGTTCCCAGGCTCCAGAACATTGAAGCCGATGCCCTAGCAAGCCTTGTCGCTTCCTTAGCAGTTCCGAATCATGCTCATCCCTTGGTTGACATAATAGGCCGTGAATTGATCTGTCCCAAGAATAATGTTCAATGTGTGGAGAGTTACTCCGCTCTGACTGTTGACGAAGCACCAGACTGGAGACATCCATTCATTGACTTCGTAGTCTACGACATCCTGCCAGAGAATCCAAAGGAAGCCACTTCCATCAGAAGACGTCCCCTCATATTATTTTATGATACAGAGACGAAAATGCTGTATCGACGATCATATGATGGATTAATGCTTCGATGTCTGTCAAACACAGAAGCCAAAAATGCTGTACGTGAAGCACATGACGGCGTCTGCGGGGCCCATCAGCCTGGCCCAAAGTTGCAAGACCGCCTTCACCGAATGGGCTACTACTGGCCTACGATGGTTGCCGATGCGATAGACTATGCACGAAAGTGCAAAGCCTGTCAAGTCCACGCAGATTTTATCCACCAGCCATCCGAGTTTCTACATCCGACGGTGGCATCCTGGCTATTCGAAGTATGGGGAATGGACATCATTGGTCCGATCACTCCGCCTTCGTCCTGAGGACATCGCTTCATACTCGCAATCACAGATTACTTCTCCAAATGGGAGAAGGCCATTCCGCTGGCAGAAGTGAAGACTTCAAACGTGATCAGCTTCCTCAAGCATCACGTCATCTATCGCTTTGGACTGCCCCGAAGGATCATCCACGACAACGGTCCGCAGTTCGCAAGCCACGCCTTTTATCGGTTCTGTGACAAACACCGAATCCAGAATGTTACTTCAACGCCGTACAATCCAGCAGCGATTGGGTTGGCAGAAGCATTCAATAAAACTATAATCAAGCTGCTCAAGAAGTTCGTGTCTTCCAACAAACACGACTGGAATGAGAAGCTTGGCGAATGCTTATGGGCATACCGTACTACAGTCCGGACGGCCACTGGGAACACACCATTCTCTCTGGTGTATGGGAGTGAGGCAGTTCTTCCACTGGAGACTCAAATCCCTTCACTCCGCGTTGCCCTTACCTATCGATTGACAACGGATGATAATCACCATCGTCGGTTACAAGAGTTGGAGGCTCTAGATGAGAAGCACCTGTTAGCTCAACAACGAATCGAGCTATACCAAGCACGTATCTCGGAAGCTTTTAACAAGAAGGTTAAAATCAGAACATTCCAACTAGGTGATCTCGTTCTGGCAGTTCGGAGGCCGATGGTTATGACTCACAAAACTGCCGACAAATTCCAGCCAAAGTGGGAAGGCCCATTTGTCATCGAGGCTGTATTCTCTAATGGTGCTTATCGCTTCGTAAAACAAAACGGAGACTTGCTCATGTTGCCCATCAACGACAAGTTCCTGAAGAAGTATTATGTCTGAAACGACATCGCCCAAATTTCTCAGAATGTTGAGTTATGTACCCTCTGGTACCGCTGAACTCACATTCCGACTCCAAATTTCTAGGATATTGAGTTATGTACCCCCTGGTACCGCTGAACTTACATTCGGATTCCAAATCTCCCTGATTGTTGAGTTATGTACCCTCTGGTACCACTGAACTTACATTCGGACTCCAAAACTCCAAGAGTGTTGAGTTATGTACCCGCAAGTACCGCTGAACTTACACTCTGGTCACTACAGATGAATCTATATCACATCTTTTAGGTAGTAAGTCATGTATGATCATACCTCTGAACTTTTCTCCTAAAAGAGCTTCCTCCTCATGATCCAATACCCGCACTTTCAGTGCATAAACATGGTAACAGATCCACAAATTTCCTGAAACAACCACGTCGATGTTACCTCTGAGTTGTTTTCCTTCCATCAAAAACAAACTACCCCTCACGTAGAACTTTCACGTCCTCATTACCTCTGAGTTGTTCTATGTACCCTTCATGGAGCCCACTCCTGCCACGTCCTCATTACCTCTGAGTGGAAAGGCTCCATCGAAGAAACCCTCATATTTACCACGTCCTCAATACCTCTGAGTAAGTATGTTGGTTCTCTCTCGTCCTATTAGACGTATCCAAAACCAAGGTACGCCAAGGATAGTAGGTCCACAAAAAGTTCCTCATTAGGGCAATTACTACAAGCAAAGAAGGGAGCAAAGGTATTCCGTTTATTCAAAATCAGTTACATTCACATGACTACATCTCATGAGCAAGCCAAACAAGTTCTCCATCGCCTCATTCGGACAAAGAGAAAAAGACTACAGCTAAAGACAGACAGAAATATCAAGACAAAAGGCGGACATTTATGGGAGCCCACGAATCCTAGTTATGGGGGCGCATATACCATTCCCTCAACCATTTTTCATATGAAGGATCTATTTGAGTAAGATCCTCGTCCGGAGCAGGAGGATCAGAACTCCCAATACTACCACCTTCAGACTGGGGCTCCTCCTTTACAGCAACTTCAACATTGGGAGTGTTTCCCTCCCCTATAAGCGCCAGCTCTTCTTTTTGTTCCACCATTTTTGGTATCACCTCCTCCTTAACAAGCGATGACTCTTGTTTGATGAAAGGAGGCAGCAGCTCCTTCACAATGATCTCAGCCTTCAGCTGGGATGCTGCAAGAATCAAGGATAAAAGAAACAAAGTTAGAAGATGGCCAGGTGAAAATAACTTAGTGTTTCGGGGCTTATGCGGTTCTTCCTAGCAGGGCATTGTGCGGCCCAGTCCAGATGAGCTTATGCGGTCCTGTTTGAGGGGGCTTCATGCGGTTCGACTCAGAGGGACTTATGCGGTTCTGATTCAACGGGTCTTTATGCGGTTCAACTCACAAAGTGCTTATACGGCCGCAAGACGACTCTCATGCGGCTCGGACATGGGGTATACCCCCATGCGGCTCGGACATGGGATATACATGCGGCACACATAGCCCAGTATGCAGATTCATGAAGACGAAGAAGGCCCGCACATAAAATATGCGACATAGCCATGATGGTTAAAGTTCTGAATTCGTGCAATTTCTGCCAAAACCCTTACCAGCAATGGCGGGATGAACGTCGGGATGAACTTCAGGCACCGCAGTCGACGTAGAAGCCACTCCCTTACCCTTCGCCGTAGCCTTGGAAGTTTTGGGGGCCATCGAATGATCGAAGAAGAAGAAAAAGAAGACGGCAGCCTAGAGCAAGAGAGGTTCGAATAAAAGAAGAAAGTAAATAGTTTTTCTAAAAAGATTACTCTTATTTATAGGCGGACAGGGGGCTCATAGACCGAAGGACGCTTCGATCCGTGCGCCGCCTAAAGAACAAAATCGACGCTTCAGTCATCGAGGCAAATCTGACCCTTGGGATCCTGTCCCAAAAAGCGGCTTCAAATTCAAAACAAATCAAGTCAAAATCAAGGGTCATTAAGTAAGACGCATACGTGGCAGAAAGGACAGCATGCGGCCAGAGCGGACCATGCGGCTAAGAAGTCCATACGGCCAAGAAGTCCATGCGGCCAGGCAGTCCATGCGGCCAGGAAGGCCATGCGGCTAGGAAGTCCATGCGGCCAGAACATCTTATGCGGCCAAAAGAGCTTAGGTGGGCATAGCCATGTTTCTTATTCAAAGTATTTCAATTTTACAAATCGAAAACTTTGAAAGGGGTCTTGTAGAAGCATGGAAATGAACAGGAAATCCTATACGGCTCAAGACTAGGAGAGTTTCATGCGGCTCAAAAGTTCATTAGAGTTTCATGTAGCTCAGAAGTTCCCAGCGAGCCGCGTGGCTTTATGCGGTTCAAAAAGTCCTTCACAAACCGGCCGTAATTAATTTATGCAGCTGGCTCATTTAATGCCCTGATGCGAAGCGACGGCTCTGACACGAAGGTTTGACAATCCTGACATAAAAGTAAAATAATGACCCTGACATAGTGGCAGGCTCCTAGGGAAGATAAGAAAATCTTCACAGCTGGCATAGTCCACCAACCCGAAAAAGCTCCCTATGCGGCTGCCATCCCTCATGCGGCAGCCACTCTCATGCGGCTGCCACTCTCATGCGGCCTCCACCCCCATGCGGCTGCTCCTCCTATGCGGTTCGAATCATGAGGCCACCCCCATGCGGCTGCTCCTCCTATGTGGCTCGGATCATGGGGCCACCGCCATGCGGCTGCTACTCCTATGCGGCTCGGATCATGGGGCCACCCCCATGCGGCTGCTACTCCTATGCGGCTCGGATCATGGGGCCACCCTCATGCGGCTCAGACTAAAGGATTTCCATGCGGTTCAGATAAGGCCATCCTTATGCGGTTCTGACACGAGGCCACACTCATGCAGCCCAACCATGACAGTCCTCCATGCGGCTCGCAGCAGTTGGGACACGTGGCGAAAGCTGATCGAATCTCAATAATTCATATTTATTGCAGTCAATGAAGGACACGTGGCAGGAGTCGATCAAATCTCAATAACTCAGATTTGCTATAATCAACATAACCGTCCAGATTTGGTCAAATTCTAAACAAGCCAGATTTATTGCTATCATCATAATTATCCAGATTTAATACAATCATTACAATTCGAATTTATGGCGATCAACATAATTATCCAGATATATTGCAATCATAACAAACCAGATTTATGGCAATCAACATAATGGTCCGGGGCTCAGAATCAGCCACGTGGATATACACCTCCACCCATGATGCCTATAAATAGCAAGGTGTCATTTTCTTGTAAAAGAGAGCACAGAGATATACGCACAGAGCCAGACACAGAGCGATCCACATTCGAGCAAGAGCATTTCTTCCCCGGAGCCGAAGCTACGTCCGATCGTCCAAGGAGTAAGGCAGAGCTGCCGTCGCTTTCCCGAGCCTCTACCATCATCCCCCAGAAAAAAATAAACAATTGTACTTAGATTGCTGTACCTAGGTTTTCGTCCCTAGGCTTTCTTTGTACAAGCGAGTTTGTGTTGTGAAGTAAAAGTCCAGTCCTCCCATAAAAATTGTTCTGTTCTTTTATAATCAATGGCAAACAGATGCCGCAAGGCAAAGTTGGTCGAGTGACACTTAGTTCACAAGTTGGATGGGTCAGTTGATGATTTAGTAGCAAAGGGCCGCGAGACGGCAAGGGCCGCGAGGCAGCGATATGATTGAGTCTCATTGAGTTGCGAGGTGCGGCCTCAACAAGGACTTATAGCACGGTCACACGAAAATGGAGTCTTATCGCGTAGTTGCGTCTCTGATTATGGACCGTAAGGCAAGCACGACTTGATAGGTTAACGTTGTTGATTCGACGTTGTTGTTGCAAGCACGGGATGGTCTAGAGACACCAAATAGGCTAAGGCGTCGGTCATAAAACTGATCCTAAGATAAGACTAGAAAGACAATCATAAAGGGACTATGTTACACACAAAGTAAATCAAATATGTTGGTTTTGTATGGGTGGGCGAGGAGCTCATTCCACCAGTACAGTTGAGTACTGACACCCACATAGTTTCCATGTGCAGGCACAGGTAGAAGCTCGTGGTGCGGAGCTCGCTTGGATGCGTCGAGGCATGAAGTTCTTTGATGATTCGAAGCGTGCGGCCGCATGGAGTCAAGACTTATATGGGACATAATGTATGGACGTCGCCTTCCGAAGCTTCCGCTGGCTCAAGACTGTATTTGAGAGATGAGAGAGCTATGTGATCTTGTAATGTGAGAAGAGTGAGCTTGAGTGACTTGTAATCTTGGCCTTGCGCCCCAGTGTAACCTTTGTTTCAATATCAATAAAGAGCCTTCTGTTGAATAACTTGTGTTCGTTCTAATTTTTTGCTGCTATTATTCAATGTCTCTGCTCGGGACTTCTGTACGACGACCCCGTCGCAGCCGCTGAAATCGGCCGTTATGAAACCCGCCTTGCACGAGCGCAATCTAAGCTCGTGCGACATCACGCCTTAGTGAGGACGATCGCTCCTACGAGAGCGGGGCGTGACAATTATTCCTATTACCATTCATTCACCATAGCCATTATTCCTATTAAACTCCAAATGAATGGCCTTCAATGCAATCCAAAAAACAGTCATTATATATTCTCATAGCATTCAGAAGAAAAAAAGGAGCAATCCCATTCTATATCGTATACTTTAAAACACAACTTCTATATATTGTTAGTATTTTTTTCTTTGTAGAAGAGACATGAAAAATAGAAAGAAAAAAATTTATCCTCCTTCCTCCTTTCATCTCCATTCAAATCTTCTCTACTCTGGACAAAGCTAAGTTCGGGTCATTTCTCTTGGAGCTGTGTGCAGCAATGGAAAGCCGGTAGGAATGGGGTTTTACCACTAGAAGAATTCGAGAGGATGTCTGCACGTAGTGTAACGCCCCAGTCCCAAAATACGTAGGACTAGGAACGTAGACATGCCAGCTGTATTCATACGAAGTACATAGGCCTCGTATTGATACATAAACTGTAAAATGCAGTAGAACTATAACTAATCTCATCCACACAAAATAAATGAATAAAAGATATCATAAAATGAGAATGAATTGTCTTGATACAATATGTTGGACGGAGACAAATCCACTACCAACAAGTAAAGAAAAAATACATGAGAGAATAAATGATTTTTGGCGAGCGAAGTGAAGACGATCCAAGCGCAATCATCCTCGAAAAAATAGCAATGATCACGGCTAGAGCTAGAACACCTGCAAAAGACAAGAGCACACACCTGAAAAAATAACCAGGTCCTCAGAGGGACGTAACAAGACACATAATATCATACCATATAAACTGAATAAATATTGCTCAAATAAATAAGTCAATTGAATTATAACATGGTCCAATACACACCTATTGAACGAGCTTACCATCCCTCAACCAAACAAGGACAGGAGATGGTAAACTAATTCACGGTGATGTATCTTTCCATGCCATGAATCCAATATGGTATCCGGACCCCAACAAGGTTCAATACCTTCTCATCGAAGTAGTAAGTCATACCTACAACCAAACAAGGACAAGATGTGACAAACTACTCCGCGACAAGTTATTGTTCCAAGCCACGGTCAGATACAAGTACTCAAACCAAAAGTACTCGTACCTAACGGATAAAGGTAGCCTACCGTTCTAAGTGAAATATAGTTAAGAACAATCCTTCCGACGCATGGGCCATGGCTGAATAGGATCGGCATAGTCCCCCCTTGGGCACCAGAGGCCCCATCAGTAAGAGCATGACGTTCCGCAGAATCGTCAGTGGCCGTCAGTAATCATGGGTCATCAATCCCGTATCTCCAGCGGAGAGTCCGGGTCACAAGAAAAGTGCATCGAAGCCTATACGCTAAGGAATTGTCCTTCCCGCCCAATGTCTACTCTGTTGTATCCACAACAGTAAACCTCTATAACCGCTAAGTCAAACTAAGCATGCAACCTCTATTAGCGGTTATTCCTATCGCACGGCTTATACGCACCGGTGGCCAGCCAGTCATGCATGTCCGTGTTCTACATGCGACACACAACTTCGTATTACAACGTGTCAAGGCCAATGAATGCAACACACAAGGTGGTCCCTTAAATCTAGGTTTAATGTGTAAGAAAACTAATACATAGCAGGAAATATAAATGAACAGCAAGTTCTAACAGGTTATGCCATGTATCACAGTTTATTTTGCATAAAAAAAATAAATAATGCATAAAATATGAGCTAAAATAAATAAACAGCAAATGGCAAGGTGTCTTGCCTGATAGGACGTCTGGTGTGCTGCAATGATCAAGCTGGCATGAACTGCGACTTTGGTGCAACAACTATACATGGTGACCTCGGGTGGTGGTACGGACAGTTCCGTTGGGTCCAGAAGGGTCAATTTAGTTAGGGTTGACACAAGGTGGTACGGATTTGGTGACAGAATAGGAATAAAGAGATTGGTTACGGACAGGAGAAATATCAAAGCATAATGGATAAATATTTATATTAACTTAAAATTGTATTTTGTTACCAAAATATTTTATATACTTCATACTTGAGGACATAAATAGTTTTTAGTAAATCTATCTTTGAAAATAGTTGAAGAAATTATTTTTTTACAAAATCCTAAAACAATAATATTAGCCACTAATAATTTTAATAGTATCAGCAAGAATAATCATAATAAAGATAATTGAACAATAATATCATAATAAATTATCATTTATAATCGCCAGCCGGATATACTGGAAGGAAACCAAGAAATCAAGTAATAACAATACTAATAATAATTATGAGTAATACTAATGGTGTATATATAATTACAGAATAGAAAATAATAATAATGATGATAATGAAAATAATAATGATAATAATAATAACCTTAATAATAAATAATAATAATAATAATAATAACAACAAAAATAAATTTTTTAATGAATTTAAAATGGGACAACCAAAGCAAAAAGTATCTAAAATAATGTATAATATATAACAAAAGTTATATGAAATAAAATTAAATAAAAAAATAAAAAGGAAAAAAAAAACCACTGTACTCATTCAGTTTTCTCCACAACCGAAGAGAAAAACTTCTCATTGGTTTCTAAAAAAACAGAAGTCATCAGAAATGGAGGAGAAGGACGAGAGAAACGGAGAGGAGAGCGGGATCGGTCGGAGCTGGAGGGAGAGGGGAAAAGAGCGGCTGAGGGAGAGAAGAAGAAGGAGAGGGGAGCGGTGGCGAGGTTACGCGTCAGAGCGGCGGAGAGGGGAAGCTCGCCGGTCGGCGGAGGGTTTCGCCGGGCGTGTGTGGTGAGGCTCCAGCGGCGAGCGGAGGGTCGGGGCTGAGAGCGAGGTGGAAGACCGGGCGCGGCGCCGGAGTGCGGTGGAGGATGGGGGTTTGGGCGAAGCTGCCGGAGGTGACTCACGGAGGAGGGAAAAAGGGTCTCCGGAGACTGGCTCCGTGCAACCCCGGCACGGGCGGCGCTCGACGTCCGGGCTGCTCGTCATCCGGTATGGCGACACACCGGAGCCCAATCGAAATCGGCATTGCAAATATGGATGACGGCGGCCGGGCGCAGGTCCACAGGGAGGCGCAGGAACGTTGTCGAGAGGAGGAGAGAGGCATCGCTGAGTTGCCGGCGGATCTGGCCAGAACAGGTACATATTTGTGGTGGTGGTTGATCGTGATTTTAGGTTTTAGTAGTGGCAGGGTTTGTTGGCCGGTGAACAGGGGTGGCGGGTTTGGCAAGGCTGCGGTGGTGTGGTCGGGTCTAGGGTTTGAAGTGCTGGTGGTCGGCCGGAGTGGCCTGGCGGTGGTGGTTGTGTTGGTGATGGTGTGGTGATGGCTGGTGGCTAGGTCGGGGTGACTGTGATTGGGTCGGGTGATGGTGATGTCGACGGTCAGGGGTCGGGTATGGCGAGGAAGCTTGCTGGGGGGTTGGTCGAAGTTTTGGGGGACTTGGTGGAGGCGGCCAAGGCCGGGGAGGCGGCTCGACTACGGCTAGGGTTAGGGTTAGGATTGCTAGGAATTGGGTTTTAGGCTGTATCGAGTCGGGGTTGTGTCCTGCGAGACACGGATTTGAATGTCCGGGTGTGTCGGACGGAAACAGTCATATGTATATGTAAAGGAAGATAAGTAGTGGATGGGACACGGACACGGTCATGGACACGATGCACTCACTTTTGGTTAAGGAGTTTGTGGAGGAATAATGTGGAGAAAATAATGAAGGAGTACCTGCCTATTTATAGGATGTGGGAATTCCCAATTGGATAAGAACTAGAAATATTAAAACCCAATTAGATAACTCACAACTTAATTTAAAATCAAATCCAAATCTAAATACAAATCCAATTTAAATCAAATTAAATTTTTAGTTTAAAATCAAATGAGATAATGCAAATTCCAAATATAGATATTAATCTACTATTTAAAACACATCCATAAATCAAATCAAGTTCTAAATTGCTACAAAAATTTCAAAATATGTTTTCTAAAAATACTAAAATAATAATTTCGAAAATATATTATTATTTACAATTAAACTCAATAAATATTTATGAAATATATATGTATATGCGAATAATATTATTTACTAGTAATAACTATTTCTTTACGAAATACTTTTTATAAATAATAAATAAAATAATAATTTAAAAACTTTGGTACGATAACAAAATAATTATTATGTATATTATTTTGAAACTATAAATGATATAAAATATTTTTCTAAAATATGTACGCTCGCACATATTCGCACTCGTCGAGCAAATTCGAAAAACGAACTTTCGCACACGGTGTACAATACGACTACGTGACGTACAATACAAAATTTTAAATCAGTACCAAATTTAATAATAAAAAAATATAGTAAAAATTTAGGGATTTTACATCCTACCCAACTTAAAAGAATTTCGTCCTCGAAATTAAGAATTAGGAGGGGGTGAGAAGGCACAACGGTAGATAGAAGGGTTTAAAGAAGTTTATATGGTCATAGTCTAGGTTGAGGATATGATTAAGAGACGCTTGCAATCACTTCTTAAATTCAAGTGATTAGAAAGTCAAGATTGTAAATTTAGGGTCGAGGGAAAGGTCGAGTAGTTCAAGACGAAGATATAGTTACATTGGGTGGTAATGGTCATGGTGATAGGACAATTAGAGAAAGTTTTAGTACAATGCTTTCGTCCTTCTAAAATAGGTGAAGGCGAACGCAATATAGAGTTCGAAGGAGGCGTTATCGAATACGAATACGTGGTTCAAAGACGACCGAATAATTCAAAAGGAGTTGCCAAGGCAGTCGCGGATGGGACTCTAGAGGACAAGTTTAGCTATGTCCCCATCCACGTAGAACGATAGATAAAAGCGAACCAAAGTGCACTTGGATGATCAGACCATTATGCACCGGTTCTAATTAGACAATATGTTATTGGGAGCGACCCAAATAACATATGTCTTGAACAAGCTCGATAGAAGAATAAGCTTGCAAAAACTAGGCTACATTAGCATCATTAGTCTAGATAGTAAAAATATAGGCACGATGGTAGATGAAATAAGAACAAATATGAATAGTCTAAGAGTCATAAGAATCTAAGTCTTGTTTATTCTTATACCATTATTCTACGGTTTTATTGACCAAGGCTTGGTTGACCAAATGGGTTAAATTCCTCTAGTCTCTATGGTCTAGATAATACCATTGGTATTCCCTTAATGGTCAAGGGTGTGTCAGGTCGTGGGGTGTTCTACCCAACTTAAGAAATTAAGCTAAGGGTGTTTGGGACATCTAACTAGTAGGGTCAATCTCTAGCAAGCACGAAGTGAAGATAATAATTATGATGAAAGGAATCAAACAAGATGCAGTCGATGAGTCGAACGAATATGGAATCGAGAAAAAAGGTCAAGTATGTGGATAAGATCCTAGACTTCTAATCCTATTCGCAGGCTTGCTTGGTACGGTAAAGTAACCAAACAATTTATCTTGACCTGCATGGGCCACCACAAAAATATGTAACGCCCCAGTCCCAAAATACGTAGGACTAGGAACGTAGACATGCCAGCTGTATTCATACGAAGTACATAGGCCTCGTGTGGATACATAAGCTGTAAAATGCAGAAGAACCATAACTAATCTCATCCACACAAAATAAATGAATAAAAGATATCATAAAATGAGAATGAATTGTCTTGATACAATATGTTGGGCGGAGACAAATTTACTACCAACAAGTAAAAAAAAAATACATGAGAGAATAAATGATTTTTGGCGAGCGAAGCGAAGACGATTCAAGCGCAATCATCCTCGAAGAAATAGCAATGATCACGGCTAGAGCTAGAACACCTGCGAAAGACAAGAGCACACACCTGGAGAGATAACCAGGTCCTCAGAGGGACGTAACAAGACACATAATATCATGCCATATATAACTGAATAAATATTGCTCAAATAAATAAGTCAATTGAATTATAACATGGTCCAATACACACCTATTGAACGAGCTTACCATCCCCCAAACCAAACAAGGACAGGAGATGGTAAACTAATTCACGGTGACGTATCTTTCCATGCCATGAATCCAATATGGTATCCGGACCCCAACAAGGTTTAATACCTTCTCATCGAAGTAGTAAGTCACACCTACAACCAAACAAGGACAAGATGTGACAAACTACTCCGCGACAAGTTATTGTTCCAAGCCACGGTCAGATACAAGTACTCAAACTAAAAGTACTCGTACCTAACGGATAAAGGTAGCCTACCGTTCTAAGTGAAATGTAGTTAAGAATAATCCTTCCTACGCATGGGCCCTGGCTGAATAGGATTGGCATAGTCCCCCCTTGGGCACCAGAGGCCCCATCAGTAAGAGCATGACGTTCCGCAGAATCGTCAGTGGCCGTCAGTAATCATGGGTCATCAACCCCGTATCTCCAGCGGAGAGTCCGGGTCACAAGGAAAGTGCATCGAAGCCCATACGCTAAGGAATTGTCCTCCCCGCCCAATGCCTACTCTGTTGTATCCACAACAGTAAACCTCTATAACCGCTAAGTCAAACTAAGCATGCAACCTCTATTAGCGGTTATTCCTATCGTACAGCTTATACGCACCGGTGGCCAGCCAGTCATGCATGTCCGTGTTCTATATGCGACACACAACTTCGTGTTACAACGTGTCAAGGCCAATGAATGCAACACACAAGGTGGTCCCTTAAATCTAGGTTTAATGTTTAAGAAAACTAATACATAGCAGGAAATATAAATGAACAACAAGTTCTAACAGGTTATGCCATGTATCACATTTTATTTTGCATAAAGAAAATAAATAATGCATAAAATATGAGCTAAAATAAATAAACAGCAAATGGCAAGGTGTCTTGCCTGATAGGACGCCTGGTGTGCTGCAATGATCAAGCTGGCATGAACTGCGATTTTGGTGCAACAACTATACATGGTGACCTCGGGTGGTGGTACGGACAGTTCCGTTGGGTCCAGAAGGGTCAATTTAGTTAGGGTTGACACAAGGTGGTACGGATTTGGTGACAGAATAGGAATAAGGGGATTGGTTACGGACAGGAGAAATATCAAAGCATAATGGATAAATATTTATATTTACTTAAAATTGTATTTTGTTACCAAAATATTTTATATACTTCATACTTGAGGACATAAATAGTTTTTAGTAAATCTATCTTTGAAAATAGTTGAAAAAAATTATTTTTTTACAAAATCCTAAAATAATAATATTAGCCACTAATAATTTTAATAGTATCAGCAAGAATAATCATAATAAAGATAATTGAACAATAATATCATAATAAATTATCATTTATAATCGCCAGCCGGATATACTGGAAGGAAACCAAGAAATCAAGTAATAATGATAGTAATAATAATTATGAGTAATACTAATGGTGTATATATAATTACAGAATAGAAAATAATAATAATGATGATAATGATAATAATAATGATAATAATAATAACCTTAATAATAAATAATAATAATAACAAAAATAAATTTTTTAATGAATTTAAAATGCGACAACCAAAGCAAAAAGTATCTAAAATAATGTATAATGTATAACAAAAGTTATATGAAATAAAATTAAATGAAAAATAAAAAGGAAAAAAAACCACTATACTCATTCGGTTTTCTCCACAACCGAAGAGAAAATCTTCTCATTGGTTTCTAAAAAAAACAGAAGTCATCAGAAATGGAGGAGAAGGACGAGAGAAACGGAGAGGAGAGCGGGATCGGTCGGAGCTGGAGGGAGAGGGGAAAAGAGCGGCTGAGGGAGAGAAGAAGAAGGAGAGGGGAGCGGTGGCGAGGTTACGCGTCAGAGCGGCGGAGAGGGGAAGCTCACCGGTCGGCGGAGGGTTTCGCCGGGCGCGTGCGGTGAGGCTCCAGCGGCGAACGGAGGGTCGGGGCTGAGAGCGAGGTGGAAGACCGGACGCGGCGCCGGAGTGAGGTGGAGGATGGGGGTTCGGGCGAAGCTGCCGGAGGTGACTCACGGAGGAGGAAAAAAGGGTCTCCGGAGACTGGCTCCGTACAACCCCGGCACGGGCGGCGCTCGACGTCAGGGCTGCTCGTCAGCCGGTATTGTCACGACCCGATCCTAAATAATTGGGTCGAACCGGATCATGTCCAGCCTGCACCGTTGTTGAGACGGCGGCAGTAAGCTGTATCACTCATGCAGGTAAATAAGCAACACAGTCTAATTGTCACAACTTTAATAATTCGAATAGTTTAAAAAAAAACTTTTTACAATAAAATGAAAGATACATCTGTAATACACTGTTTTCCACAACATCATGAATTATAAAAGAAGAAGAAAAATCTAGGCATCCAGCTCATCAGCCTCGAGATCATCGTCCTCTAGTTGGAATCTCAGGAAAAAATACCATGGAACAAAGCATCATCAACGATACCTAAAATGTTGGGTCTCCGGTCAGGAGGGAGCAAAGTACAATTACGAATATCCAATAATTCAAATAATAATTTAAAATTTGCAATGTTAAACAATTTGAAATACTTTAACAATATTTTTCAACAATTCTACAATTGAAAACAATGTGATTTGAGTAGGTAACGAACTATGACCGGCTTGGGATGATTCAATTATATCCTAATGATACGGTCCGGCCTATCCTCGTGTATAGGAGGAATCAGCTCGCACAATCAATGATGCAATATAGGGGTATTGGTCATAGACGCTACACTACTCCCCCAATATCCCGAGTCAATCAGATTCAATCAATGAGTCAATATTCGAACTCTAGGAGAGAGTTCCGTGTAGCAATGTGATTTAAAATTGCAATAAAACAATTACTAGATAAAATTACCAAATAGACATAACTGCACTTGCCTTTGTTTTAGAATGACTGGATAGACGAGTCGGTACCGAGAAGGAACGTCAGGTACGACTTCGAGTTCCTACAGTTGAGAACTCGACTTAGATTCCTGAATAACCAGACTAAGTGTGCTAGTTGCAATCTCTATTAGACATGTCCTAGTCAGGTTTTATGTTGTATTAATTTACAGCTAATGATTACGTCGCAACTACGTGCGTTGATTAAGCCGGTTAATTAGTTTATTTGGAAATGCACGAGAATCAATTACAATTCGGAAAACTTAGTGTTTTGTAATATATTTATAAAAATACAATTTCTTTTAGTGATAAACCGTGAATTAATAATATTTTATTCATTTTAACCAATTCATAATTAAACGGTAAATTACGTTCTAACCTACGATTATGCGACGAATCAAAACCACCCAAATCACATCCACCAGAAAAAGAGAAATAAAATAAAACTACGCTACACAATACATTGGCTCAGCTAATGGTCCTAGGGTGGGCTTATGCCCGGTACAATTTTCTTTTACATTAAATAAGAGAAAATGACTGAAATAAATAATTAAAGTGCAAGAATTAAATATCTAATTATAAATAGCCTAAATGTTAAATAAAATAATTGAAAATGAAACTAAGAGTCTCAGACCCGGTCCATTCCTCAAACTTCGGCTAATACCACAACGTCCGGTCGGACCGGTGCGTTTGCATTTCGCCAGGGCCCACAGACCGGTACGGTCGTCGCCCGAAAAATCAGTTTATAATTCATTTTCGAAAGCCAATTTTGAAATTAATAAAAATATAATTCTTGTAAAAATTTGGGCAGCATTTCCTCTATTTCGGGACAAACCCAAAACTGGGAAATGCGCCAACAAACTCCTGCAAATATTTCCAACCCAAAATAATCCACAGAATATCCACCAAAATAATTTCCAACACCACCAGGATAATTCCCGAAATATCCGGGAATTCCATAATCCAACCAATCCACACAAACCAGCAAATAAAATCACAGAAAAATAAGCTAACGCAGCTAACCGAAAATACTATGCTGCTAACCGGATTTCCCAAAGGGAAACCGGGGACCGATTCTCATCACCGACTCTACGGGAGGGACGAACTACTGTGATTACCAAGAAATTACCAGTTTCCGTTGGCGGGGAGCCGCGGGAAAAATCTCGGGAAAGAAATCCGAACTAAGTCGGCAGCAGGTCGAAGTTCCGAACAGCGACGAGAGTCCACGGACAGCGGGAACGTCGGCAGGGACAGCAAGGACCGCGGGAAGGGCGCTGGACAGCGCAGCGGAGCACGCTGACGCGGCGGGACGCGGACAGCGCAGCGGGATCGGGGTTCTGCCGGCGGGGGATCGTCGGGCTGACTGCGACGGAGGAAGCCACGCGCACTGGACGGGGGAAGGCGCCGAGGGGCAAAGGGGGCCGCAGATCTGGACGGCGGGGAGAGCGCCGACGCTCGGCCAGAGGGTGGCGCGCCGGAGGCGGATCCGCGGGGACAGCGCGGGGCGGACGGCGGAAACTTCGCCGGAAGGGCGGACCGCGGGAACGGGGTGCTGCCCGAGAGGAAGTCGGGGCGGGGGTCCGCGCTCTGGACGGGGGAGGCGCCGGCGGATCTGGCCGGAAAGGGGGCGCGCGAACGGGGCAGCGCGCCGGAGATGGTCGGGGTTGCGGGTCCCGGTCGGGGCCGGGAACACGGCCAGAAGGTCGGGGCCGAGAGGGGGTGGCGCGAGGGGGAGCTCGCGGAGGCGGGCGGCGCTGGGGCGCAGAGGGGGCGCTGGTTGGCGCGAACCCGCGGGGAGCGGCGGCCGAGAAGTCGCCGGAGGGGCGCGCTCTCGCGGGGAACGGTGCGGACGGGGCTACGGTGGCCGAGAACGGGCGGTCGGAGCAGCCGAGAAGGAGTCGGCCGGACGCTCGGGGAGGACGGCCGCGGGCAGGGGTTAGGTGAGAAGTGGGTTTTCTGTGATGGGAAGAGGAGAAGCTTCTCCTCTGATGAATTTGTGAGTAATAGGAAAGAGATGGGAGTGAGTTTAAGAGAGTGGGGAATGAGAGAAGGAGTGGGGCAACTATCCTTCTGCAGTAGGAGAACGTGGGGGTTATTAATGGGAAGAGTAGTGGGTGACGTTTGGAAAATGAATGGAGGAGAGTGGGGGAATATTAAGGGAGAGTTATAAGAGGGGGAAAGTGGAAGAGTTGGGTTGTAACGTTACAAAACGTGTGGAAGAGGAACAAGTCCCCACTCCCAACCGCCAAGACCAAGTATTATTATATTTTTTTTTCTTAAAGATTAAACTAAAATCTGAATTTAGAATTAGAAAGAAAAGGTTTGGGCTCAGGCCTGGATCTGGGCTCGGACTCGGGTCTGGGTCCGAAATAAAAATCCAAGTTATAATAATTATTTTCGAAATTCTTTCCATCTAAAAATATTTAATTAATTATAATAATAATTTTGAAAATGTTAATTAATGAAAACGCTAATTAATAATAAAAACTCTATTAAATAAATTAATACGAAGATGATGGGTTTCACAATCTTCCCTCCTTAGAAAATTTCGTCCTCGAAATTAAAGTAAGGTAGGAAAGACAAACATGTACGGGTACTGCGCCCGTAACTCAGGTCCAACCATAAGGATTTCCAAGACAGTCGTGGATGAGACGGTTTAGGGACAAGTTTTATGATATTATCCACGCGAAAAAAAATACAAAGGCGAACCAAAGTACACGAGGTTGATCAGACCATCATACACCGGTCCTGATTAGACAATATATTAGTGGGTGCACCCAATAAAATATCGTCATGATCAAGCTTGATTTAAAGAGATAGCTTACAAAACTAGGCTAACTTAGCAGCATTAGTCAAATTTAGAACGGGAAAAGAAAAGATAAGGAATAGGAGTTTAAATGATGGCTCAAATTCTGATTTTCTTCTCATCTCTGACTAGGCTTGCAACTGGTTTCTCTGGCACTGAAAGGTTGATTCCAATCTTTATCTCTAAATTATCAAAATGTGACTCGGATCCGAAATATAACGTCTGAGCTGTGACGTAGAAGACGTTGCACATTCTCAAGATTAGCTGGTAGAGCTAACTGGTACGCTACTTCCAACGCGTCTTAAACTTCAAATGACCTGATGTACCTGGCCTCAATTTCCAGCTCCGTCGAAACTGATTGTTCCTCTGGTAGGAGAAACTTCACCCAAAGCAATTTGGTCTTCCCAAGACCTACCAAAATCCAAGACGCAAAATCTTAATACATCTTCAAGCGTCTGGATTGACCTCTCTGCTTGCTCGTCCCGCGGTACTCCATGAATCCGGTAAATGTGCTTTCCGTACAATGCTGCCCACTTCTTAGTGGATAAACCAACTTTGAAAGTGTGCTGACTTAGTCAGTCGGTTTACTAAAATCCATTTGGTGCCCTTCCCTCCTTAGGAACAAGGCAATCCTTACTCAAAGTTCATTGTTATATGCTTCTACTTCCACTCCGAATTATCCAGCGGCTTCAACAAGCTTGTTGTCCTCTTGCTAAATTCCTCATGTTGACAAATTCACATCTAATCCTATACCTGGAATTGTCCTTCTTTATCCCATAACACCAATTAATGGAGGCATATTCCGATACATCTTATTAGCTCCTAAATATATGGAATACTGCGACTGGTGCAACTCGTTCCTCCGCTTGTCAGCCGATACGTAAAGTCTCGTACCATTCTTCAGAGTTCCAATGCTGATTAATTTAGAAACCCTCAAGTGTTCCTGCCAACACTTGATCTCTAAGCCTGCAAAGTGCTTCGTTTTGAAATTACGTTCTCTTGATTTTTATCCCTCAGCCTCGAACTTCTTCAATACTGAATCAGCATCCAGCTCCGTCCTTCTATCTTCAGGTAGTATAACCTCCAGTCCAAACTTCTTGATGTCTTCTAGCAGGTGCTAGTCCTTGGTTAAGAACTTCGCCATCAGTATCGACCAAGTGCAACAACAACCACATTAGCCTTACCTGAATGGTACTGCAGGTTGATTTAGAAATCCTTCATATGCTTCAACCATTTTCTTAGTCTAACATTCAGCCCTTCCTGAGTGAAAATATATTTCAGACTTTGGGTAGTCCGTAGATATTTTCACTCCCTTTCCATAAAAATCATGCTTCCAAAGCTTCAAAGTAAAGATAATTGCAGCAATTCAAATTAGGTGTGGGATGATTCTTCTCATGAGTCTGTAGTTGCCTACATGTGTAAGCAATTACTTTCCCATGTCGTTGAAGAACGCAGCCCAGTCCTCTTCCAGAGACATTACTGTAAATTGAGAAACCACCGGTTCCTGCGGGCAGCGCAAGGATTGGTGTAATGGTAAGTCTCTTCTTCAGCTCCTCAATGCCGCCTGGCAATCTTTCGTCCAGATGAACTCTTCATTCTTCCAAATGAGCTTCGTCATCGGCTCAGCAATCTTGGCGAAATCCTTCACGAACCTCTGGTAGTAGCCGGCCAAGTTCAAGGATCCTTCGAATTGAACTTGGGATATACCACTCTTCAACAACAACTATCTTCCATCGAAATTTCTCTCTTGACCACATGGCCAAAAGTCCACCTTGTCAAAAATCCATGTTCAGATAACTTACCATAGAATTTCTTTTTCCTCAAAGTTTCCAAAACTTCCTCAGGTGTTCTTCATGCTCTTCTTCAGTCTTCAAATATCAGAATGTTATCTATGGAGAAGATAAACTGATTCAAATACTCATGAAAATCTCTGTTCATGAGATTCATGAACACAGCAGAAGCATTTGTCAGTCTAACGTCCTGACCAAAGAAAACTACCCATACTTGGTGTTTGAACGCCGTCTTGGAAATGTCCTCTTTCCTGACTTTGATTTGATGGTAGTCAAATCTTAAATCAGACTTCGAAACACCTTAACTCCACACAACCAGATCAAACAGATCCTCGATCCGGGCAAAAAGTACTTGTTCTTTAGTGTCTGGTAATCGATGCACATCCGTTGTTCCATCCTTCTGGGCACAAACAAGATAGGTACTCCCTAAAGTGAAGTTCCACTCTGAATAAGTCCTAGAGTCTTCATTGATCTGGTCCTTCATCTTCTTGGCCACCTTCGGGTTGACTCTGTAACATCCTTTAGAATTTAGGGAAAGAGCCGGGGACTAGGTCAGGGGTGAATCCTATGTCTAGATCTGGGATAATCCGGGGAGACTATCAGGGAAAACATATGCCATAAGGGTGTAACTAAAACTTCTATTCATGTGGATAATTACAGCAAAACTCTTATGATTGATCTAAGGACATCCAAAAAGATGATGCTATACAGCGGTTCTAGGTACTATTCCTCATGGTTTTGGCTCTTGTATGAGCAGTCTCCAACTGCTTCCTTTTTTTATGAACCTCGAGTATGCATCACGCCTCATTGTAAGGGCAGGGTCTGCTGGATAGAAAAAGGGTCCCTAGGTTGTGGCCTAACAGGTGTTGCTGGGATATGAGCTCTGGTTTGATGGAAAGATAAGGGGCAGTCCTTTACCCGATGTTCAGCAGATCCACATGCCAAACATTGTCCCAAACTCTTGCGGCAACTAACGGTCTGATGACCAGGCCTATTGCAATAGTTACAAGCCCATAGCTTCTTATGACAAGGCTGCCAGAAAGTAGAGTACTTGATGGGACCCAAATATCTTCTAGATTCAGGGGTATCCTTCCTAGGGCAAAAGTTCTGCTCTAACTAAGGCTACATCATTGACGTTCTTCTTGTCTTCTCTCGTGATATTCAGCTGTTCCTGCTGGGCATCATCTTGAGCTTTCTGGAACTCCATGATTTCTTGAAATAGGGTAACCATTTGGAAGATGTTTGCTGGTACTGGTGGGGTAACAAAAATGGATACTCCACCAAGAAAATGCAACTCAGTTTGAGATGAGGTAGGAATCGCCAGTGTAGGGAAAACTTCACTGGATGCACTATGGGGAAGGTCAATCAGCCGCGAGGGAAAAGACCCTGGGCTTGGTTGAGGAGATGGGGTATGATCCGGAGATGACACCTCATCGCCAACAGAATTTGGTCAACGGTCATTCTCTGGAAGGTTTAGGACGCACACAAGCAAGGTAGCCTACCGGTCTATAATCAAGCAAAAATATTTACTTATATAATATATTTCGGTCCTATGTTGTGACAAATTGATGTTCTAGTGTTCTAATTGTTTCTAAATATGTTTTTCTAAGTTGTTGTTGGGACCTGCATGGGCCACCACTAAAAACATGTCACGACCCGATCCCAAATAATTGGGTCGAACCGGATCATGCCCAGCCTGCACCGTTGTTGAGACGACGGCAGTAAGCTGTATCACTCATGCAGGTAAATAAGCAACACAGTCTAATTGTCACAACTTTAATAATTCGAATAGTTTAAAAAAAAACTTTTTACAATAAAATGAAAGATACATCTGTAATACACTGTTTTCCACAACATCATGAATTATAAAAGAAGAAGAAAAATCTAGGCATCCAGCTCATCAGCCTCGAGATCATCGTCCTCTAGTTGGAATCTCAGGAAAAAATACCATGGAACAAAGCATCATCAACGATACCTAAAATGTTGGGTCTCCAGTCAGGAGGGAGCAAAGTACAATTACGAATATCCAATAATTCAAATAATAATTTGAAATTTGCAATGTTAAACAATTTGAAATACTTTAACAATATTTTTCAACAATTCTACAATTGAAAACAATGTGATTTGAGTAGGTAACGAACTATGACCGGCTTGGGATGATTCAATTATATCCTAATGATACGGTCCGGCCTATCCTCGTGTATAGGAGGAATCAGCTCGCACAATCAATGATGCAATATAGGGGTATTGGTCATAGACGCTACACTACTCCCCCAATATCCCGAGTCAATCAGATTCAATCAATGAGTCAATATTCGAACTCTAGGAGAGAGTTCCGTGTAGCAATGTGGTTTAAAATTACAATAAAACAATTACTAGATAAAATTACCAAATAGACATAACTGCACTTGCCTTTGTTTTAGAATGACTGGATAGACGAGTCGGTACCGAGGAGGAACGTCAGGTACGACTTCGAGTTCCTACAGTTGAGAACTCGACTTAGATTCCTGAATAACCAGACTAAGTGTGCTAGTTGCAATCTCTATTAGACATGTCCTAGTCAGGTTTTATGTTGTATTAATTTACAGCTAATGATTACGTCGCAACTACGTGCGTTGATTAAGCGGTTAATTAGTTTATTTGGAAATGCACGAGAATCAATTACAATTCGGAAAACTTAGTGTTTTGTAATATATTTATAAAAATACAATTTCTTTTAGTGATAAACCGTGAATTAATAATATTTTATTCATTTTAACCAATTCATAATTAAACGGTAAATTACGTTCTAACCTACGATTATGCGACGAATCAAAACCACCCAAATCACATCCACCAGAAAAAGAGAAATAAAATAAAACTACGCTACACAATACATTGGCTCAGCTAATGGTCCTAGGGTGGGCTTATGCCCGGTACAATTTTTTTTTACATTAAATAAGAGAAAATGACTGAAATAAATAATTAAAGTGCAAGAATTAAATATCTAATTATAAATAGCCTAAATGTTAAATAAAATAATTGAAAATGAAACTAAGAGTCTCAGACCCGGTCCATTCCTCAAACTTCGGCTAATACCACAACGTCCGGTCGGACCGGTGCGTTTGCATTTCGCCAGGGCCCACAGACCGGTACGGTCGTCGCCCGAAAAATCAGTTTATAATTCATTTTCGAAAGCCAATTTTGAAATTAATAAAAATATAATTCTTGTAAAAATTTGGGCAGCATTTCCTCTATTTCGGGACAAACCCAAAACTGGGAAATGCGCCAACAAACTCCTGCAAATATTTCCAACCCAAAATAATCCACAGAATATCCACCAAAATAATTTCCAACACCACCAGGATAATTCCCGAAATATCCGGGAATTCCATAATCCAACCAATCCACACAAACCAGCAAATAAAATCACAGAAAAATAAGCTAACGCAGCTAACCGAAAATACTACGCTGCTAACCGGATTTCCCAAAGGGAAACCGGGGACCGATTCTCATCACCGACTCTACGGGAGGGACGAACTACTGTGATTACCAAGAAATTACCAGTTTCCGTTGGCGGGGAGCCGCGGGAAAAATCTCGGGAAAGAAATCCGAACTAAGTCGGCAGCAGGTCGAAGTTCCGAACAGCGACGAGAGTCCACGGACAGCGGGAACGCCGGCAGGGACAGCAAGGACCGCGGGAAGGGCGCTGGACAGCGCAGCGGAGCACGCTGACGCGGCGGGACGCGGACAGCGCAGCGGGGTCGGGGTTCTGCCGGCGGGGGATCGCCGGGCTGACTGCGACGGAGGAAGCCACGCGCACTGGACGGGGGAAGGCGCCGAGGGGCAAAGGGGGCCGCAGATCTGGACGGCGGGGAGAGCGCCGACGCTCGGCCAGAGGGTGGCGCGCCGGAGGCGGATCCGCGGGGACAGCGCGGGGCGGACGGCAGAAACTTCGCCGGAAGGGCGGACCGCGGGAACGGGGTGCTGCCCGAGAGGAAGTCGGGGCGGGGGTCCGCGCTCTGGACGGGAGAGGCGCCGGCGGATCTGGCCGGAAAGGGGGCGCGCGAACGGGGCAGCGCGCCGGAGATGGTCGGGGTTGCGGGTCCCGGTCGGGGCCGGGAACACGGCCAGAAGGTCGGGGCCGAGAGGGGGTGGCGCGAGGGGGAGCTCGCGGAGGCGGGCGGCGCTGGGGCGCAGAGGGGGCGCTGGTTGGCGCGAACCCGCGGGGAGCGGCGGCCGAGAAGTCGCCGGAGGGGCGCGCTCTCGCGGGGAACGGTGCGGACGGGGCTACGGTGGCCGAGAACGGGCGGTCGGAGCAGCCGAGAAGGAGTCGGCCGGACGCTCGGGGAGGACGGCCGCGGGCAGGGGTTAGGTGAGAAGTGGGTTTTCTGTGATGGGAAGAGGAGAAGCTTCTCCTCTGATGAATTTGTGAGTAATAGGAAAGAGATGGGAGTGAGTTTAAGAGAGTGGGGAATGAGAGAAGGAGTGGGGCAACTATCCTTCTGCAGTAGGAGAACGTGGGGGTTATTAATGGGAAGAGTAGTGGGTGACGTTTGGAAAATGAATGGAGGAGAGTGGGGGAATATTAAGGGAGAGTTATAAGAGGGGGAAAGTGGAAGAGTTGGGTTGTAACGTTACAAAACGTGTGGAAGAGGAACAAGTCCCCACTCCCAACCGCCAAGACCAAGTATTATTATATTTTTTTTTTCTTAAAGATTAAACTAAAATCTGAATTTAGAATTAGAAAGAAAAGGTTTGGGCTCAGGCCTGGATCTGGGCTCGGACTCGGGTCTGGGTCCGAAATAAAAATCCAAGTTATAATAATTATTTTCGAAATTCTTTCCATCTAAAAATATTTAATTAATTATAATAATAATTTTGAAAACGTTAATTAATGAAAACGCTAATTAATAATAAAAACTCTATTAAATAAATTAATACGAAGATGATGGGTTTCACAGGTATGGCGACACACCGGAGCCCAATCGAAGTCGGCGTTGCAAATATGGATGACGGTGGCCGGGCGCAGGTCCACAGGGAGGCGCGGGAACGTTGCCGAGAGGAGGAGGGAGGCGTCGCTGAGTTGCCGGTGGATCTGGCCGGAACAGGTACGTATTTGTGGTGGTGGTTGATCATGATTTTAGGTTTTAGTAGTGGCGGGGTTTGTTGGCCGGTGAACAGGGGTGGCGGGTTTGGCAAGGCTGCGGTGGTGTGGTCGGGTCTGGGGTTTGAAGTGCTGGTGGTCGGCTGGAGTGGCCTGGCGGTGGTGGTTGTGTTGGTTATGGTGCGGTGATGGCTGGTGGCTAGGTCGGGGTGACTGTGATTGGGTCGGGTGATGGTGATGTCGACGGTCAGGGGTCGGGTATGGCGAGGAAGCTTGCTGGGGGGTTGGTCGAAGTTTTGGGGGACTTGGTGGAGGCGGCCAAGGCCGGGGAGGCGGCTCGACTACGGCTAGGGTTAGGGTTAGGATTGCTAGGAATTAGGTTTTAGGCTGTATCGAGTCGGGGTTGTGTCCTGCGAGACACGGATTTGAATGTCCGGGTGTGTCGGACGGAAACAGTCATATGTATATGTAAAGGAAGATAAGTAGTGGATGGGACACGGACACGATCATGGACACGATGCACTCACTTTTGGTTGAGGAGTTTATGGAGGAATAATGTGGAGAAAATAATGGAGGAGTACCTGCCTATTTATAGGATGTGTGAATTTCCAATTGGATAAGAACTAGAAATATTAAAACCCAATTAGATAACTCACAACTTAATTTAAAATCAAATCCAAATCTAAATACAAATCCAATTTAAATCAAATTAAATTTTTAGTTTAAAATCAAATGAGATAATGCAAATTCCAAATATAAATATTAATCTACTATTTAAAACACATCCATAAATCAAATCAAGTTTTAAATTGCTACAAAAATTTCAAAATATGTTTTCTAAAAATACTAAAATAATAATTTCGAAAATACATTATTATTTACAATTAAACTCAATAAATATTTATGAAATATATATGTATACGCGAATAATATTATTTACTAGTAATAACTATTTTTTTTCACGAAAGACTTTTTATAAATAATAAATAAAATAATAATTTAAAAACTTTGGTACGATAACAAAATAATTATTATGTATATTATTTTGAAACTATAAATGATAGAAAATATTTTTCTAAAATATGTACGCTCGCACATATTCGCACTCGTCGAACAAATTCGAAAAACGAACTTCCGCACACGATGTACAATACGACTACGTGATGTACAATACAAAATTTTAAATCAGTACCAAATTTAATAATAAAAAAATATAGTAAAAATTTAGGGATTTTACACGTAGACCTCGAATAATCTCTTAGGGTAGTGCTTCGTGCATGACTTCCCCGTAGATCGGTAAATCTAACTCGTTATAATTTTTTTTCATGAATCAAATGTAATGCCCCGCTCCGTACGGTGCATTACGATGAGTCGTTGAATCGAAGAGTTGCGTTGACCCGATGAAGTATCGATACGAATCGATGCAAAGCATAAATTCGGTTTGAGCAAAGTATTGACTTCGGTTTATCTGGTGTGCAGGCTATGCTTTTGCACTGGATTGTAAAGGGTCGATATTTTGCCTTGTTCGAAATGATGTCCGCAAAACCAAATCGTCGCCTTGCAACGGAATCGTGGCATGGGCACGGTAGGCCAAATCAGTCGAATAGTTCAGCGGAGTGGCTAAGCCAGAAGAGTTAGCCGTACAACCAAGTTATGGAATCGAGCTGCTTTAGCTCAGCGAAACGACAAGACGTATCGACTTAAGGTGGGCGGGTTCTTGACTCTCTCTCCCTATTCCTTCACGTCTAATAAAATATATCCTCGTATGCGTAAGTTGCCATTAAGTTAGCGAGCGTGGCTCGAACGGTTAAAGGTCTTAGCATGCGTCGAACATTAAGATAGTACATTGAACAATTGAAGCGACGTACATCAAGTGTACAAGTCGCGGTAGGACAGCGATGGTAGAACATTAAAAGATAATATTGAGATGTACATCACGTGCACGACTCCGAAAACATTGAACACTAGGCCTAGAACATTGATTATGGCGTTGAGCGTGCCCTCGTGCACGGAAGCTAGGAAATGACCAAGTAACTACGGAATTAGGCTATGTGAATAACTTATGAATGGAATGCGTTGAATATAGATACGAAAAGTCTAAGCCGTTGGGCGTCGTGCATCAATACGGATGTGTTGGGGCATAATGTCGACGGAACTTGAGATAGAGAGAACATGAATATGTTTATGGAACGTGAGATTGGTTGTGATGAGATGACTTGTTTGCTATGGCGCGTATTGCATGGTCAATGGACTCGGATGGCCGTTGCACGGGTGCGATTTCCCTCGGACGGTTACGACCGGGGCACCGGGACCGTTCGGCCTAGGAAGAAATTATGTATGGTATTTATGGTACACACCATTAGGACGGGTTGCGACCGGCCAATGTTATGATAAGCTATGATATCAGTAAGTTTGGGATCCTTCGGATATTGGACTAGCAACCCGTATCGAAGCGATCATAGGCTTGCACATAAGGATGCCAAGTCCATTACGGTGCGAAATACCGTGACCTTCATATAGATAGGGCCGGTGGGCTGAGATTATAATTGGGTGCAGGCGTAGGGCCTGCCACCCTTACGCATATGTCTAAGTTTATGGTTGGTTGGTTGCGTGAATTGTATGATTGTTATGTAAGTTCTAACCATTGCAGGCTAGAAAAAATGGGACGGAGATGAGCACGATCACTATGTTTATGTTCATATTATGTCTAACTGTATCTGCCGCAGGGACACGATATGGGACACACTTATATTAAGTTGTTACGTTGAATATTGCCATGAAACTGATCCTAAGGCTAAATAGAAAGATCACCAAATTAAGATGCATGTTTCACTAAATATATTTAGTGTTTGGTTTGGGTGTGAGTGGGTCTTGATCAGTGCAGCGAGGACGAAAGCACTAATCTTCCACTAGTTTGCTTGCAAATTCAGGTTATGTTCGGCTCGGGGCAGAGCTTGGCTTGGATGCGCCGAGGCATGGAGTCCTTCGCGTTTCAAGAGGAGCTACCGCATAGGCGTTCAGACTTGCAACATGGAGATGTTCGGCCGAAGACTACTTGTTGGCTATAAAGATACATAATGCATGGAACAACGTAATCCTTTGCGAGCTAGAGAGATCATGAGCGTTGTAGCCAGTTGGCATATTCAGTTGGGCTATTTAAGGCCTTTGTAACCTTCAGTTCATTATTAATAAAAGAGATTCTTTTTGTATACCCTGTTTTCCTTCCGCTGCTTATGTTATCAATTTGAGATAAACATTATGTGAACCTGTTATCTTGTTTTGCACGAGCGCAACTCCAGGCTCGTGCGGCATCACGTCCCAGCGAGGACGATGATTTGGGTGAAATCTAGCGAGGACGAACGATTTCTCGGATCGGGACGTAACATCGAAGATAATATTTTTCTAACAATACACTGATAGCCTGGATGGGAAGAGAATCCATTATACTTGCAACGAGGTGACCCGTACATATTTCGTTGTTTCAATAGAGAGAAAAGGATGTGGTTCAAATAAGTTTGTCATCGTCTTCATCCGACATATCATTCTACCTCTTTGATGATTCTTCTCTTCCTGAATGGCTTTCCGGTCGAGCTTCCAGGAGCACTATGAGGCCTCGTTTGGTTCGCGGAATGGAAGGGAAAGGAAATCAATTCCTTGTCATTTCCTTTCCTTTGGGAAACTTTAATTCCTATTGATTTTCCTTTCCGATGTTTGGCAATGCCAAGGAATTTGGAAAGGAAAGTGAATACTTCAATGTGGGAAAGTGATTCCTTCCTTGGATGGATGGAATCACTTTCTCCCCTAATTTTCCTTCCATTGGGAATCACTTTCCTTTCCTCCTCAATTCCTTGGGCACCCAAACATAGGAAAGTAATCACTTTCCTTTCCCAACCGGGAGATTCCGCGAACCAAACGAGGCCTGAGCTCTTCTCCTTGCCTCTTTCCTCGTTTCTGCTTCAACCATTGTGCGTCTCAGACTAGTTACTTAACTATAGCAAATCGGAAAAACCTGAAAATGAATCTTATCTATAACATTATGTGGAGCAACCATCACAGAGCTTTAAGTCGAAGGGGCCAATCTACATGGAAGTACGGTGAAAAGGTGGAAATCGCAAGGAAAATTAATGGTTTTTTTTTTCTTCTTTTTCTGAATTGGGGCTATTAAAAACTTCTTCTTTTTTCAAAACCCACCATAATCTCTCCATATGAACATATGAAATGCTGCTTCTCTGAACCAGTATAAAAACATATGTAAGTCTCTATTTTTCTCTTTGAACTTTTTCTATTAATCTACTCAATAAGAAATAGCTTCCCATAGTTGATCTTCCTAGAATAACACCAAATTTATTTCCCTGAATATTTTTTAATATCAGCTCAATTACTCTTCCAGAGTTTCATAGTATACACATAATTTCGATTCCCAATATTCTATAGATAACTACTTAAAATACAACTTTTCCACTTTTACTCAAGTCTCTAGTATTAGAATTTAGTTGAAAAGGTCACTTAGCCAGTTCAATTCTCTCGCAAGCATTCCCAATTTTCTATATAGTGATTTATTGAGAAAGTAATATTATTTCACTATATACTTCCATTCCGTATATGAATTATGTATATAAACAAATAAAACCATAATATAAACTTTTTTGACATATAAAAACGTAGAAAATAAAGCAAAAGAATTACATAAGTGCCTTTACATATAACCTTTTATATCATAGAATTTGCACACAAGCAAGTGAAACTGCACTAATATCAGAAACACAGACATCTCGTGCTCTAAATATTTATGCAGGGCCGGCCCCGCGGTTTGGGTTGTCCTAGCCGGAGCTAATTTTTGTTGCCCTTTACCTTTATTGAAAGATAAATGTTTAATTTGGATTTTTGTTGGACCGGTCCTAAGAAAACTAAATGGCCTGGAGGGTTGTCCTATGGAGGGGGGTTGCCCAAGTCCGAAGTCTTGTCAGACTTACCCCAGGGCCGACCCTGTATTTATGCTTTTGAGTATCACCCAAATTGGTCCGTCTAACATCATGCTTGATGTTTTCACACATTGAAAGACAAAAGCACCACAATGCTGACAAGTTTAACAACGCGATTTAAAAGAAAAAAGAAAGAATCATACTCCAAATGCTACAGGTGTGTGAATGGTAGTTGCAGAGGGTATTAGCAAAGACTAATACAGACGATTACATCTAGGTGAAACATCTCAGGAAGGTCTCAGAGATTTTCAATATCTTAACAGCTTCACGAGAAACAATTTGTAAAGGACTACCTACAACTCCCAACTGTTCAGAAGCTTCAGCTTTCCATAACCTAAGATTTTGTATCGTCACTTCCAGAAATAAGGTAAGTCCCATCGCAGCTGTATTTTACAGCAAATACCCTGCATGAATGACATCTCTCGTAATTACCTAGTTACTCCTATTAATTTTAAGTAATCTTTTTAATTAGTAAATATAAGTAAAAATATTTTTTGAAAGAAAACTTTTACGGTGAAGCCTATAACTTTTGGCATTATATAGTAGTATAGATAATTATAAACTAATATGTGGAGCACAAGATGTAATGGCTATCAATTTCAATGGGTTGGGTTAGGAGTCGGTTCGGGTTCATGTAAGGACCCGTTTGGTAAACCGTATTTGGAGGTGGGATTTGAATTTTTATGGATTTGGAGAGAAATCCATGGAATCCTATATTTGGTTGGAGATGGATTTGGATATGGAAAGTATGAAAAAAATCCAGAACTTGGATTTGGGAGAAAAAATTAGTTATTCTTTAATAATTTTGTTAAAAATTAGTAAATTACAAATTAGTTATTCTTTAATAATTTTGTTAAAATATTTATTCTTTAATAATTTCGTTAAAAATTAGTTAATTAATAAAAAACTAACTAATAGTTAGTTATCATAATTATATTCTAAGTTAATAATTTATTAATTAATAATTTTATTGTTTAATAATTTATAATAATCCTAATTAATAATTTATTACTTTATTAATCATAATTATAATAACTTTATTAACCATAACCATAATCTTAATTAATAATTTATTAATTAATATCCAATTATAATCATAATTAATAATCTATTAGTATTATTATAATATTAATTAATAATTTGTTGATAACTATTTTATTATAATCTTAATTAATAATATTTTAATCACAATTAGAATCATATTTTATGATAATTTAATTAATAATTTACTAATCATCATTATATTAATTTATAATTATTATTTTTCAAATATTTAATTTATAGTTAATTAAAAACTAACTAATATTTATTTAAAAATTAACTAATCGTTAATTATTAATTATTAATCGTTAATTATTAATTTTATAATTATAATAATCATTATTTATTTAAAAATTATTAAAAATTATTAATTGTTAATTATTAATTACTAATCGTTAATTATAATTTATAATTATTAATCGTTAATAAAAAATTATTAATCTTTAATTATTAATTATTAATTATAATTTATAAATATTAATTATTAATCGTTAATTATTAATCGTTATTTGTTTAAAAATTAACTAATCGTTAATTATTAATTTTATAATTACTAATCATTAATTATAATTTATAATTATTAATCGTTAATTAAAAATCATTAATCATTAATTATTAGTTATTAGTCGTTAATTATAATTTATAATTATTAATTAGTAATCGTTAATTATTAATCGTTATTTATTTAAAAATTAACTAATGGTTAATTATTCATTTTATAATTAATAATAACTAATCGTTAATTATTAATTATTAATCATTAATTATTAATTTTATAATTAATAATTACTATAATTAATCATAATTAATTAATAGCTTAATTATTGATCTTGACTATAATTTAGTTATTAATCATAAATCCAAATCCTATGTTTGGTTGGAGTTGAATTTGGACTTGGATTTGGATTTTGAAATGCATGACCAAATCCAAATCCATTTACTAAACGAGCCCTAAAACCAGATTGAGATTCCAAAGCCTCAGCCAAAAAACTCAGCCCAAAAATCAATTTCCTGGCCTTGATCCATGCCCATTAACGAACTAAAACTCATGGTCCATCGACTATACCAACCCTAATCCCTAAATACAGTATCAATGATAACTAATAATTATCTACTATATAATAGAAAACTTAGATGGTGAAACTTTTAAATTCCGAAAATACCCTTACATACTTATACTAATTAAAAATAGTTCATTAATTTTAATAAAGACAACTTAGTAATTAGGAAGACTATCCTTCGGTCTTTCTAAACTAATTAAGAAATATTAAAATACGTACAAGGTACGTGCACATATGCTAGTGTATATAACTCAAAGGTGCTGATCCACACGAAATCACTACCCATAAATCCCTAAATACATTATTCATATTAATTAACCACAGAAACGAATTAAAAGAGGGTTTATGAGCTTCTTCTCACTCTAGCCCAATCCCTAAATAAAACTGAAAGGAAGAGGAGAGAGGGAGGCGAAGGGATCTCACCCAGGGGCTTCGACGGCCGGCGGAGGCGCTCCGTCTTCTTCCTTTCGAAACCAGACAGAGGGATACTTGCTTTCTTCGGCGTTTATATTTTCTATTTCCGATCTCCAAAGAAGTCCGCGAAAGGAGAAAATGAGCGGGACGAAGCGGCCTCCGCCGGACCCGGTGGCGGTGCTTCGCGGCCACCGCGCCTCCGTCATGGACGCCTGCTTTCACCCCTCCCGGCCCTTACTCTTCACTGGGTCGGTAGCTGCTGCTGCTGCTTCTTCTTCTTCTAAAATTTGGTTTTTTTTTTTCAATGTTTGTTGAAAGAAGTGTTTCTTTGTGCAGAGCGGCCGATGGGGAGCTTCGAATTTGGGACACGGTGCAGCATAGAACACTCTCTTCCACCTGGTAGTTCTCGATTGTTTTTTCTCTGATTGTTTTTTTTTTTCTTTTTCTTTTTTTTTGATGGTATTTGTGTCGGAACTAGGGCTCATGGTGGAGCTTCTGGTGTATACTCAGTCGCTACAACTTCTTCCATGGGCAACCGAATCATTAGGTGATTGATTCTTTCACTTAAACTACTCCTAGCGTCTGAACTGGTCGAAAAGAAGATATTTTTTTTCATTGTTGGCTAATGGTTGGCAACACAAAATTAACATCCTAATTTGAAAACAACCCACCCACCTATACAAGTTACAATAGAGCGCACACATGCCAGGATTTTAGTTTACCCAGGGCTCAACTTAAAACGTCCTGAATTTTTTTAACACAAAATATTATTTTCTTAATAATAAGTTAAACTAAATATTCAACGCTTAATTTCTTAGAATGCCATCATAATCCAAATGTGTGCATCAAATATCATTTTTCAAAAAAAAATAGTTATCAAAATGACATAGGATGAATTTCGTAAGTACATATGTTGCTTAAAACAATTAGGGAAAGTCAAAATATCATCTTTATATATAAGAGATGATGATTCTGCTCCCTTTGCTTTTACCTTCAAAAAATATCCTCCAATTTCTTCTGTCCACGGAAGAAAATCTACCACAAAATGAAGGTCAATCCCAAACAAATAAATATAATAAAAGAGAGTGATAGAATAATAAATACCAATATAGAATACTTACTAGCGAAATTGGACTCTTCGATCCTTCCAAGAAGCAAAGGCATTCATTATCGAATCTGTATCGATCATTTTCGTTATTTCTTTCGATGTAGACAACCATTGGATCGCTCAAGTACTCATCTTTCATCTTGTTACGAAGGTACTTTTGATGTGTTTCAAAGCTAAAAACATGCGTTCTATAGTTGCCGTAGAAACATGAAGAGTCAAAACGAGACAAATCAACCTGTCGATTAAATTATAAGTCTATGGCTTGTTTGTTTCTATTAACCCACAACACAATTTTGAAATTGTTGACATATTCTGAAACTTCTAATGGTGAACCATATCAAGTCGATAATGAGCTAACTAAGATTTCAAAAGATGCATGTCTCGTCCGCTAAAATCACATGGATAAAACTTCTCAACAAGTAAAAGAATGCGATCGAGATTGAAATCTTTGAAGTTGTCCCTAGGATCTAGAACATAACTAAGCATAAGCAGATCCATTAACTCTTAATTGAATCTAGTATGTAACTCATCCAACTGATAATCAATCATTGCATTAAATATGTCAATGTGATAGTGATGCTCAATTGTGATGTGGTCATTCTGTTGGCAAGAATGTCATGTAGCTTCTTTGCACCGAGTGTTCATATCGGGTATATACTGGTATGGGAATGATATGGTTATATGTACACATTAAAACATATTTCTATACATATTTTATATATTGTATCTTAAGAATATCTATATCTAAGCATATTTTGGATGCCAACCAGTTTCAAAATATTCTAGTAAGGAAATGCAAAGAGATGTTGGTTTCTCATATCTCAATCATGTTTGACATAATACCAAGTATGTCAAAATTACTTTCAACTCTGTTTGGGTCTCTTTGGAGCTTAGACATGGGTGAGCCATACCTGACAAGAGTATCAAAGAACTATGGTATCCAACATACGTCGGATACGGATATGGTCATCTGGAGGAATATTCTTGCAACATAGCTTAATTGTGACCCGACCCATGCCATTATATTTATTTTTAATTTGGAACCTGGGCTAGGTCCACTTAAGTTAAATATATTATTAATAATTTAAAGTTGGTCTTAAAGAAGTAAGGAAGAATAACCTTTCCCCTTTCCGTATCGATTCTATTCCCTTTTGTGTCTGGCCGAACAAATGAAATATCATCTCCATCTCCGATTTTGATGTTGACATCAACATGTAAGTCTTTTTCTCTTTCTCACTCTCATATCTTTATATCTCGTATACTCTCACTAATACTTTGCTTTTTCCTCTATGTCAAGTTAGTGATATTCTTAACAGTTGTTTATTTCTTGAAAATCATTGATGTTGAATTCTTAAACTGGTATGCAATATGTACAACAAATTTCACATGCGATGCATATAGTTTGTAAATCATACGTTTGTCATACCAGTTAAGAGGAAACCAAGTCCACAACACAAAGTTCAATCATAAACCACAAGCTTGCCTCAACTAACCTACTGCACATGCCTAATTTTAGTCTTGAGGTCCCCTTCTAGGACTTTTGGTCCTCGACACCTCGCACTGCCATAATAAGGTTGCATATATGAAGTTAGCATATTCTTGTTTCTGTTCTATCCTTATAGTTGACGAAATTTAATGTATAGGTGAGATGGTTATGACAGTTTCCTTTTCCTCTTGTTTTCTTTTTTTCACATAGTCAGGGTAGAGATGGGACGTGTAAATGTTGGGAGATTCTGGAAGGTGGCCTGTCTAGGTACATACAATGAATCATTTATTTTAACTTCTCGGTAGTGATAGGATTTTTTTTTTGTCCGTGGAAGTTCTTTACATATGGATTTGCTGGTAATTGAGCTGATCAATATTTCATATCATCCTATCTTTTTTGGCAGGAAGCCCATAGCTACATTTAGGACTAAAGCATATCATTTTTGCAAGCTTTCGCTGGTGAATTCTCCGGCAAGTAAAGAACGAGTTCAGTTAGCCTCATCTGATGAAACAGGGTGTAGTCCCAACCAAACTACTACTGAAGTTGAAGAATCTAACAACCGTGTCTCTTTACAAGAAAGACATTCTCTTGGACAAACCGAAGGTTAGTCAGTTTTCCAATTTAATTGTAAATGCTAAACATCTTCTTTCTAGACCAAGATATGATGCCATGCAAAAGCAATTGACATGACAAAAAAAATTGCAAAAATCAAGATATGTTCATCAATCCTGGACATATGGTTTTGTTAACTACCAATGAACCTGATCTACTAATGAAGTTGAAGAATCTAACAACCTTGTCCCTTTCCTAACTCATTCCAAGTCCTGGACATATGATTTGCTATGCATATATCTACTAGGATCATTTTTTAGTATCTTTGCATATGTTATGCTTCTATCATAGGCCAATCAAAATGATATCTTGTTAAACTTCCACCAAACTATATGAAAAGTTTCTTACTAATGCAAGCAAGATATTACTGCAAAACTGATCTCTCATGTTTGTTACAATTATCACCAAAATCTACCAGATCTCTGTACTTCTCATTTTTTTTCTCTGTTTTATCAGACTATTTGAGTAATGATGGAAAAGAATTAATGGCTCTTGCTGGGGAAGAATCGTCTCAGGTGATTAGATATTCTTTTTTTCAAGATAATGAATGTATACCTTGTGAAAAAAGTAGATGTTTGCAACCTTATAGATAAAACTATTGTGATGCTAAATAGATACAATTTGCATTTTTAACTATGATTTGTGATATAGGTACCTTTTTATTAGCTTGAACTAAAATGTGACATTATTATGTGCAGGTTGAACTATGGGATCTCTCAACTGCAAAGAGATTAATATGCCTTCCGCAAAGTTCCATCACAACTTCCATAGGAAACGAAATAAAACGAAGAGGTACTAATCTGATTTTGATGCTAGCTATAATGTTGGACTACTATTCTGGTAACATCAAAAACAGTATTCAGTTATTGCTATTTCAAATTGACAATAGTAAATATCAAGGTTTAAAAGATTGAATGATATGGATACATATAGGCCATATCTGATATTGTTTGCGAGGTTAAAATTTGGCTATTTTTTTACACTGAGTAACATCTGGCTGAAACCTGTCAAAACTTTCCAGGTTTAAGTTATATTGCATGCTAAAAAAAACTTTAGGGTCTGCTTGGATTGAGGGGAAAAAATTAAGTAGAGTTAAGTGGGATTAAGTGAGGGGGAGTAGAGTCAATACATATAACCTTGCTTGGATTTGAGGGAGAGTTAAGTGGGATGTGTTTAATAACTCTTGCTTTGATTGAAGGTTTTGAGTGAGAGGAGGATTAATACAAATATAATAATTACCAAAATACCTTTATTACATATGTCAGAAAATTAAATTTGATTGGAGTTTTAATTAAACTTGTCAAAATATCTTCACAAATGAGGAAGATAAAGAGCAATATGTTGAAAGCATGAAAAGATAGAGAAAAACATCGTGATATTTTATATGACAAATAAGGGATATTTATGACTTTCTAAACAAAAACCCTCAACCCCTCTCGCTAACCCTCCAATTTGGGGGGGGGGGGAGGGTTAAAAATAGACAAAAGCGGGTTAAACAAACCCCCACTTAACCCTCTATAACCCCCCTCCTAAACTCCCACCCTCAAACCAAGCATGGTTTTTATTTTCCCTCACTTAACTTCCCCTCACTTAACCCTCTCAACCCTCAATCCAAACAGACCCTAAGCCAATGTAGGGTTGCCTATTAAATTGTGGTATTTTCATGATACAATTTACTAGTGGTGCAACTACTCACTAAAAGCACCATATAACTACATAGTGGGATTTAAAAAGTATGTTTAAACTTCATTATCACACATATATGTATATATGTGTGTATGCACACACACATCGGTGTGATCTTGTCTACTGGTAGATAGTGCTGGTGGTTGATATGGAGGGGTTTAGGGGTATCGTCTTTGATGCTTCTTGAAGAAAGCATTCTCTTGTATTTTATTTCGACTAATTGTAAGCATAGAAATCATATGTGAAAAGAAATTGGTGGGTCATTGGTCTAAATTTTTCTCACCACGTTTATTTATCATAAGTGTGTTATCTAGTTAATTTATTTAAATTAACTTTTTAATTCCAATTAGTTATGACATAATCTTAATTTTTTGCATTTTACCAATGAAAACAAAATTTTTATATTTGACGACGGACTTTGAAGAATCTATGTTCTTGGAAAGCTTTGACTAAGCGCAATCAACTAGTGGTGTTATAGCGCAAGGCACATAATGAGGCATAATGTATACATAATGCTCGAGGTGCATGGCGTGGCGCGTGCCTCATGAAGTGAGGCACACATTATTTATTTATTTTAAAACTCTAAAAATGCAATAAAAGTGATTGCAATATCATAATCAGTTATTTATTATATAGATAGTTTAGAAAAATTGTAAAATTGAAAAATATCACCCGAGGGGCTGCTAGACTCGACAATGGCGGACAATTTGTAAATGGAGATCGATGCTAACCTAACAATGAATTGTTTGATGTGGTAAGAGATGGAAAAAAAAAGTACAAAATAACTTACAAGAAATAAGTTGCAAAATAAAAGAGCCCACTTGAGGAAGCTAAGTAGACTTTAGTAGGGAACTTTCGTCGATAGAGGAAAATTATCTGCAAAGACTAAATGGAAGTTATAAAAAAGAGAGACCACGAAAAAGAAAAAAAATGAAACTTGCAAATTAAAAAATAACTTGAATCATTTGGTTGGCAATTGAGGGATGAGGGCCAACAATGATTATTAAAGAATTGAAAGATGGTCGAGAGATAAAAGAGGGTAAATATGGAATTCTAAAAGTAGAAAGTTAAAACGTGTCAATAGGGTAGTAGGTTAGAGTGGGGTAGTAGGTTAGAGGTTCATGATTCAACCAAAATAAAGTAAAACCAAAAGTTCATGTTAGGTTTCATGAGGTGGCGTCTCAATGCGCCTTGCGCCATGGCGCGACTAAGACGTGCGCCTCGCCTCATGGCGAGGCGCCTTGGTGCACCAAGCTGCATATCATGCAAATGGTGCGTGCCTCGATACGCCCCTGGAATCAACCAATTATAGGTTGCTGCATAATTGGGAGTTTCTGCTTAATCGACTAAGCAGTAAGCAGTTGTAGACTGAGCACATATGTTGCTTATTATCATGTTGGGAAGCATATTTTTGGAAATGATAATATCAAAGAATCATGTTAACATATCCTTGGACGAAGTTGCAGGCAAAGCCTTTTCACCTTTTATGCAAATCAAATACTTTATCTAGTCCGTACGTTTACTTTAAGTACCTTCCTTTTGTTATTTTGTTAGTCACATCAGCATGATAAACATGTAAGCAGATGGATCCATGTAAAGGTAATTTTACCCCTAAAACAAAATAGAGCATACAATCAAACATGACCATCTTACGACCATTTTACCTCGGTTCCATGTAAAAGACCATGAAGTCATAAGCTTATAAATTCACCTAAACCCAATTATGACCAGATTATGTGATTCTAAATCATGAAAAAGGGGGATTCCATTCTTTTTTTTCCATCTCCCACGCCTACTGCCTTTTGAATGTCAATAAGAAAATATACAAGATGGGGGCAAATCAATATAACATTTTACAGATGTGTGCATAAATGCATGTACATACTACATAGAGATACTTCTCTCTGTGTGCTTGTTGCGAAAGGTGGGATTTAAGGGCGGCGCTGGTGCATGGATTTGCTCCTTATATACTCATGTGTGTGCCTGTTTTCCGTTAAGTTACTCTAATTTTGCTTTTAATATATTTGAATATTTAGTGAGTATATTTTTGTTAGCAGACACCTAAATTCTTAATAATGCAGGGATGTGTATGGCTGTTCAGGCATATTTACCACCCGATTCACAAGGATTTCTAAATCTCTTGAGTGGGTAATCTTTTGATGCTTTGCCGAATTAAAGTTCTATTTAGACCTCTGAAGTATTTGACAATATGTATCATATCTTAAGTTTGGTATAAGATTCACAATCTTCTTATGTCTAAATTGCTAACCCAATATATTGTGGGAGGTTCAGTTATCATAATGCTTGTTGTTGCTAATAATGCTACTACACCAAAACTAACTCAAATACTCAAGATGATCATGTTTTTGCACCCCTTTGTTTTAAATGGTGGCACATAATTTGTCAGTCATCAATACTTAATCAGTAATGCCTTTATTTCTGCAACAAAGTTGTTCTGATGAAGTATGTCCAAACAGCTGTACATGTCCGTTCGGCATAACATGATTCACCCTCTACTTGTGCAATCAATTGTTGTTGCCTTCATTTTGACTTTATAACTGCGAAATTCACAAAATACTTGTCAATGTGACATATATCCTTGTTTTCTTGCTTCCTTATCGTCGGCTTACATTGACATACTATTAAGTCCTTTACTACCTTTTCTTTTGTTTACTTCAGACACTTATATTGTGCATGCATGATGCATCAACAACTGAATTGGTACTCAATTCTACTTGTGCTTGTATGAAGAAATCCTGCATCCTATGAACTATAAGTATCAAAAGTTTCAATAATTTGTTTAAGTTCTGGCATATAATCTGTTCGTTTAGTAAAGTATATTCAGTAAGCACTCACCATAGTTGAGGAATCATGGTGACGTAAAATTTAATTCAGTTTCATTTGGATATGCTTTTTAATGAGTTACAAATGATGTTCCAAATACTAACACCGTGGACTTGAATTTTTGAGCACGCTATGAAAATTTGGGAGAGCAAAGCCTAAGAAAATATATGATTTCAACATCCTAACTTTTTTTTTTTTTTTTTGCTAAAAGGTCACTGTGGTTACAAGTACTCCAAATGTTTTTTTATTGAGGTTCTTTCTTTGTCAACATGGTCTTTCCAATTTTTTGTTGATTCCCACAACTTCCATGGTACTTCCACCTACAAAACAAAGTGCTAAGGGAGAAAATGCTCAAACCAAACAACATTGCCAAGAAGTACAAATCAAGTAAGTGCACTTCTGTGAACTGCATTTCTGCACTTCTCAGACTTGCCACGAACTGACCTCTAATGCATGTAACTTGTTGAAATGCCTTAAGAGTTATTCTTGAAAAAGTTGAGGGATTTGAGCAGTTATGCTGCCATAATCATACATCACTTTATTTTGTGCCCTCATGATCCAGACGCTGTTGTAATTGGTTCTGCTCATTGGTTAACCTTTCTCCTTCTCAGTAGATATTTTTTGTCATATTATTTCTTATACTGACTCTCATGTTTCTAACAGAATGCACATAGTTCATGGAGAAATAATGACATCTTTCTTATGTTGCTTTTGGCAGTTATGAAGATGGAAGTATGCTTTGGTGGGACGTAAGGAAGCCAGACATTCCACTATCCATTGTAAAGCATCATTCAGAAGCAGGTTTGACCTAATTCATACGATTGCTTCTTAACCTCTCCATGCTCTTTCTTAACCACAGAAACTGTGGCAAGAATAAAGTCTAAATGATTAATCCTAATAATATCTAGGTTGTCATTGCTTCCCTAATGTGCATGCTATTATCCTCTTTGTCTGCAGTTTTAAGCTTAGCAATTGATGGTACGTGTACGGGTGGTATCTCAGGAGCTGCTGACAATAAAATAATGATGTTTTCTCTTGATCATCAAATGGTAATTTTAGACAGATAAGTATGTAACTTTTAATATTATTGCATATTAACTATTCTATTAGTTACTATCTAGATGCTTTCCAGTTTATGCCATGATGGAGCTACTTAAAGTTTTTCTTTTGAAATTTGACTTGCTGTTTTCAGTGGCGTCATATCTATGGATATATGCCTGAAATTATCTCTCAGTTGTGAGATTAAAACAGCGGAGTCATATCTATGGATATATGCCTGAAATTATCTCTCAATTGTGAGATAGTGAACTTCAACCATGAGTCAAGATCTAAGTTCCAATTTCGGATATCCTAGGTAGAGTTCCATTTTTGGGGTTTCATCAGTTACAGTCCGAGTTTCAGATTCATTTTCATATCAATACAACAACAACAAAGCCTTTATCCCCAAAGTCATACCATTCTTTAAAACTTCAAACCATGTTCGTCTTGACCTACCTCTAGTTCTAGCGGCTCCATGAGCATCTATTCGTACACCTACGACAGTTTTGTCTCATCTTGTCCTCAGTTGGCTAAAGAGGTATTCTATGTCCAGTTGACTTAAGAGTCAAGACTCAGTAATTATATTGATCTCTCTGTTATGTTTTGTACTCATCATGAATGTGTAATTTTGAACTTGTAGGAAAGCTAAGGAACCTACTATTTATCTATTGGCTATTTATATAGCATATCATTTCCAATAGAGAAAAGTAGTAGGGGTGTTAGTGATCAAACTCTTTTAGCAGGAACTACTTGCTAAGACCTCTTCTATTAGTTGAATAGGATCAAACTTTTGTGACTTGGGATGTAGGATAAAAAAAAGCTAGTAGGCTTGTAAAGAAATAAAAGATATCATGTGTCACCTCCAAAGCTAAGGTTATTACTTCACGGAGCCACTTCATTGTTATCCTCATTCCTCTCCAGCATAAAGATATATCTCGAACTTGTCTTCATCCTCCTCTCCATGGTCCGATTCCGAAGAATCAAACTTCTCTACTATATCCGGCTCTTTCGCCACTTTCTTTTATTTTGAGAAGAGGAATCTTCATGTTTATCTTTCCTTCCCATCTCAATCTCCTTACCAGCTCTCCCGCTCCACATGCTTGGCCAACTACATGCCTCATTTTCTTCTTCTTCTTCTTGAGATGTGTGTTTGCCACGTCTTCTTGATATTCATGCAAAAACTTTACATTCCGCAAATTCTTTTACGATAAGTGGATCCCTTTGCTTGTTACTTTCTTCTCTTGCAATTTAAAGTTTACAAAAACAAGATCATTCAACCTCTTTGTGCCAAGTCTATTTGTTTTCTTTGTGTGTAGAAAAATTACACATTATAAGTCTTAGTCTAATTAAGTAACATAATATAATAAGTTATTGTTTATAATTTACCATCTCAAAAGAAAAAGAACTCCATTTCCACTCACTTGCAGATGAATTATATGTAAGATTAAAATCCAAATTTCCATTTCATTCAACTTCGGAAAATCCCAGGCATTCAAATGCCCCACCATTTTGCTACAAATAAAATATCATTATGCAAATGGTAAAACTATGAAGCAAGATTTCAAAAATTCAAAACTAAAATTAAATAGATGAAATATGGGGATAATTTTTTTCCATTGTCTTTATTTCTAAGTCGTCTCCAAAACATTCTTCGGCTTTACTATACTTCAAAAGATCCCCGAGGACCTTTTCTTGGGTGCTATGGTCCTCATAGAACTTCAGTAACAAGCACTCTATCCATAAAGATCCTACTCCGGTCTAACTATACTTTCCTTTCATAATAAAGTTCCTCGTTCAAATAGTAACCCGCTCTATGTAACGGGGTACGGTGCTTTTTATCCTACCGTGCAACAATGATATTTCAAATTGTTTGATACTTCTTCTCATCATCGTCCAAAATTGTCCTTATTTGTTTTTAACATTCTCTAGGTCTCCATAGAGACATCCCATTCCTGCTCCCAAGTCATCATTAATCTCTAAAGATGATTTGATTTTCATAACTCGTGCCTTGGAGTCTCATCTCCATCAGCTCTTCTTAATACATGAACAAGCGGCTCAAAAATGTTACAAGCGTGGTCAACATCATTCCAAAAGGAAGCATCAAAGATGATGCTACTAGCTTGCAATCCCTTCTCTTTATGAGCAAATTTCATTCTCTCCCATTGAGTAGAATTAATTGTATCCCTTAATTTCCTCTTCTTTTCCACTATGTTCTCCAAAGAGAGGAAAGAAATAGAAACCTTGTTACCCCCGGCCTCACTATATCCCTTTCTTGGTGAACTCCTCTATTAAGCTAAGAGGATATGAATGCGAGTACAAAAATATGGTCAAGGTCTTCGCCTTCGTAATAACCCTCTTCACATCATTTTATTTACTAATGTCATTTAACTTGAGATTGATAACATATGTTGCACAAGATATCGATACATCTTTCGATGCTTCACTTGAAGTAGTTTAGCTTCTACCATGTTGTTGGATGCATTATCCGTCACAACTTGCACCATGTTCGAATGCCTAATCTTCTCAATATATAAATTAACCTATTTGTATATATAAGGTCTATCATGTTTATGTTTCTCATCGGAAACATGAATCAACTTAATGAAGCAAACACCCAAGCACAACCATGTATATTAAACTTCTACCCTTCGCATCTCTCCATGCATTGGTCAGTAGAGAACAACCATTGGTAATCCATTTTTCTTATGCACATCCAAATCTACTGTGGTTTTGTCTACCTCGATCTTCAAACATGTCTAGTGAGGAGATGGTTTCTTTAGGCCCTTGCCAAAGCTTCCAATGGCTTCTAGCATGAGATCAAAGCTAGACCCATCACGACATTCTATATCTATGAAGCAATATATTAGATGGTGGTTTTAACTCTTTCTTCCTTCTTAAGGGAGCTTTGCTTCAAAGTTTTACTCTTCTCTATTGCCTCATGTTCTTCTGTTGCCTCTTCCAGAGTACATCTATAAAACTTGTCAACTAGCCAAACTTCATTCTCATGTGTTCTCTTCTTTCCATGCCTTTAACCCAAAGATGCATCCATGTCTAAATCCTCCATGAATCCGAACCTTACTCCTTAGCTCTCAAAAGTGTTTGTTCCTTATCATTTTTCTTCTTTATTCCCTCCAAGATAGTGAGAAACTTAGTTCGGACCTCCTCCGGAACTTGGTTACAACTTGCACAATCAACCTTTATATAGGCCAAATGCTTCTTGAACCTTGTCCCGCTTCCATTGTATGTACTACTTGTATGTAACCTTTGTCTTGCTATTGGGAAGTGCTTGAACCCCATGTAATCTTTGTCTTGCTTCCATTGTATGTGTTCTTATAATACTTGCATGTAATCTTTGTCTTGCTATTGAGAAGTGCCTGAACCCCATGCTTCCAAGCCGGATCTTGTAAATAGGAAGTCACCGCCATTCTATTAGAACCAGAATACGAGATTATCAAGTACCTAAAGTTACAATACAAAGCCAAAACACAGAGTCAAGACAACAAAACCTTTCAATTTTCTTTACAATTTTTGCTTTGCAAATTCCTATGATTTTTTTCTTAATAGACCATCTAGTTCTTTTGATTACATTTGTTGACAAGTTAAATTGATATTGTAAGTTATGTAATAATCACTATCAACTAACAGCCTAACTAGCCCAATCCGTAGCTGGAAGTGCATATCTACTAAAATAAACAGTTTCTTTCAACTAAAAGATCATGGCCAAAATTAGAGCTACGATATTCACTCCAAGTAGCACTCATGCGGTTTCTACGAAATTCACTCCAAAACACAAGATTACAACAAATCGAAGTAGGGTTATTGTCCGTAGCTGGAATTGATGGGCCGACTGCGGATGATAGGGCCTCCTGGATTAGCATGAGGCTTGAAGTAATCAATTGCAACATCTTTGCTTGGAGATGTAGGGTTATTGTCCGAGACCGCACCTTCTCCTGAGTCTCTTGTGCGACCGGTATTACTTCAGCAACATATGTTGACATCCAGGCGTAGGGGTGCTCTGGTGGGCAGGTTTTAGGGAGTGTTCACAACAGTTTGGTTGACTACAACTCGTATGCTTAGGTGGAACTCTGGGGATCCGTTGTCTACGCTGTAGCTTGAGTCACATATGCAAACATCCTAATAGTCATGGCTCTGGCTAATGTAGTGTGATTGTTGACGCTTGTTGTACCCAGAGAGGGTGGTTAGTTCGTGAGCGGGAGTGTCAATTGCGACCTAGAACGAATGTTGTAAATCATTGTAGGCCACACGCTCGTGTCGGAACTTCTTGAACACATATGAAAGGAGCAATCGAAGAGAGGCTTCTCATAGACGGTGCCAAATGTTGAGGAAAGTCTCCGTTTCTTGGGCTTGATCTAGTAGCTTGATTCGGTATGCTTTTAGGCTCGTGTCTAAGAATTTGCTTAGTCTTCCTTCCGCTTACCTTCTTCTTCTTCCTCTTTTGATCACAAGGTAATCAAAGACGCAAGACGCACTCGAGGCACAAAGGGTCCATATCGTCCAAAGCGCAAGACATACTTAAGAGACGCCCGAGCGAAACAAGGCACACAAATTAAATAAAAATAAAAATACACGTACATAAATAAATAAATTAGTAATATAAGAAAAAAAAACCAAATAACATATTAAAACAAACCAAAATATGTTAAACATAACTAAATAAACTAGCAAAGTAATAGTAGCAGTCAACAAACTAATGATACTTTGTGTTCTCTAACAATAAGCAACAAAATAAAAGAAACACAAATTGTAAAATAAAAGCAGAACCAATAGAACAATCATTTACCTTTCATCAAATTCCATCAAATTATCATCACCACCAATACTCTCATCACTATCATTTTCTGTCAGGTGATCCTATATAGACAAAATAAAAAGCACATATAGAAGACGCACCTAGGCGAGCCTCTCTACTTGTTGGAGCTTTGTTGTGAGGCGCACCTTTGACTACACTATTTGGTCATTGGACGACCTGCAACAATTCTACAAGGCAAGTGGAAAAGAGGGGGGGGGGGGTGTCCTTGTCCGTAGACCCTTCGACGAGCAATCAGTCATCGGAATATGAGAGTAAAGAATTTGATAGATCTTCGCCTAGAAAAGAAGTGCTGACCATTATTACCATTTTGGGAGGTACTTATAGGTGGAAGTGAGGGAGCATGTGCTTGTTGTCCAAGCTTCTCTATTTACAACTTTGTCACTGATTATTACAAGTCTGCTAGTGGATATTTTGCTATGCTTGGGGGCAAAGTGATTTGATTTACCATTGTGACATTAGGTTAGTCCATGAGCACTCAATTTTACTCTTTTACCCTTTACCTCTTCTGACCCATTTTGTGCAATTGGCTGCTCATTCTGGACTTTCTTCGGGCTAAGGTCCCTGTGGTGACATACGCTCAGTTTTACTAGATTGTTATTGGGCTGAGCTATTTTTGGGTACTTGGACTTGGATGAAAAAAAAAGAACCTACTAGTTTAAGGATAAGATTCAGGTGTCTGTTCATCCAACTGATCAGGATCTGACCCGTTTGTTTAGCTTCAGAAGTTTTGTATTTTACTCATAGATTAAAACCTATTTCTTATGTTCATAGATTCAACCCAAACCCGACTTCTTTTTTCTTACGCTAAGCTAGGGCTCAGAGGAAGAGAGGCATGAACCTGTCCTTTGAAAGGTCATAGAGGTGTACTGGGTTCTTGAGGGTGAGGAAGTAGTGACAGCATCCTGTCCAACACCCGTATCCTTGTCCGTATTATGCGACATAGTTGATTAATTATTCTTCCTATCTTAAAAATGCCCGTATCACGTATATGTGTTCGTATTTGTGCAACATAGCTACATTTACATTTTGCACCTTTCTACCGAGAGTGATCCGGGCAGGAATCAGAATGTTTTGGCTGAGGTACTGATCCTCAGTTTGAACTAATCATCCAAATCATATTGTCTCATACTGTTAAAAGGCTAACTAAGCATAGGTGTAAATTTTCACACATCTGCATCTAACTGTATACTTACACTTGGCTATTTTTTTAATAAAAGGAGAAAATATATAAGATAGCTAAATTGGAGGCTAAGATATTTTGTTTTTTTCTCAACAGGCATGCTCGGATATTATACTTTATTTGACCCTAATTTAACACCTTGAATAATCTTTGGATCAACAACCAATTTAAGTATCTTATGTTGTAATTAATAATACACAATCTATTTAAATAGCTAAAGACAGGGTGCCTCAGTGACATGAGGCTTCTTTCGGTGCAAGATTTCAAGATTCTCAAGATATTGGTAACATTGCTCTCACTAGGCAAAGGCTGGTTATGTGACAGTGACTCAGAACTAGTATCCTCCTGGCCAAAAACATAAAGCCGCCATAGGATTCCAAGTGATACCTTGTTGTATCAATGAAATCATATTTTGGTGAGTAGAGATGACACCGAAGATGAAATAAAATCAAAAGAAATAGTTCAACTGTTGACGACAAAGGTGGTGGTCAAAAATACATTTTAGTAAGAGAATGAGGAACATCTACAGATGGAGAGGACATTGCTCAAACCTTGATCTAAGCAGGCAAAATGAGTTCTCAAGACTAGAGAAATAAGGTAGGGAAGAAAAAGAAGAAGAAGATGACGAAGAAGGAAAGCAGAAAAGAAAGAATATCCAAGAAAGGAACAAATAACAAGAAGTGGAAGAAGATCAAATGGTAAGCAAACTGCCGTTATCATTTGATGGCCAGCATAGGTTATCTGTAGGATTGGACTTTTTTTTTTTCTTTTCCTTTTTTGTTCTTTCCACTTTACACTTTACAGCTAATTCTGATAGGATATGGGTTAGGATTAGGGGTATCTAGTTACAGAACTATGAACCATCATCTAACACTAGTAGGGTGTGATATTAGGCATGCTATTATAAAAAATGGTTAGAAATGGATTGCCCACTCTTTGGAACTGAAACAAAGATATACAAAGAAGTAGATTATAAAATCACTCTTATACCTTTTTGTGTATGCTATACTATCATTCATGTGAGTAAGCAAGTTGAATTAACTCAGATAAGGGATAAGTAAACATGTTCAGGTGGTATAGGTCTGTTATATTAATGGTTTCCCTTCTTCTTTTTCCATTTTTCAAAGCTGGTGTATGAGGACTCAATCTAAGCATCTGTCTATTTTTTCCTGGCACTTTTTCATGTTTTTACTGTTATAATCTATAAAAGAAGCAATGTACACTTTATAGAACTTAGAATTTACTAGCTTCACTGTAAGGTTTCCTTTTCACTTCAGGGCACTTGTATTACCAAAAAGGAAATAAGCCTGGAGCGACCTGGCATAGCAGGAACCTCAATTAGAGCTGACAATAAAATAGCAGCAACTGCAGGATGGGATCACAGGTCAGTTCTGTGTCTCAGTTAATTCTCTTGCTGTTTGACACTAATAACCCACAACTTTTTTGGTGAAATTGTCTCTCGGTAATGAAATACCGTCTTCTGTGTTCCTAATTATAATTACTAAACTTTGGTTTAACAGTAAACAACTACAGTGAAGTTTCTCCTATCTTATTTTCCTCCATTGTTTTATAGCCAATAGCTTGTAAGACTTGGGATGTTTGCCACCACCTCCCCCATTAATTTGATGGTCTGGCAACCAACTTAATACCTGCATGTGAAATGTTTGTTTAAGTTCATGAAGTTTTCTTGTTGAAGAATGTGGTTGTACATGTAAATTTGATATTACTTTTACTTCCCACTTTCTTTCGTTGTCTCTTGTATTCAATGTTTTAAGAACTGGTTCAACCGGCCTTGAACAATGAACCAGCCACAACTCAAGTTCGGTCCTATATGTCGAACCGCATGAAACCGGTTGCACCACAACCCGTGTGAACCAGGAGCGGTTCAAAGAAAAGGACAAACCGAGTTAATAGGTTAGATTTATGTTTGAAGTTTTACAGCACAGGGATTTGAACCCAGCCCTCTTTGATTCTATAGGTGAGTCTTCATCACTTTGCTACGGAAACATTGATGTAAACTTTGTATTCCATTTTTATTTGAGTTAGTATTCATTGGTAAGCAACGATATTACTTTACAACCAGCTTCCACTATAGATGGTTCAGATTTTGAGCATTTGTGTGGTACGAGTAAACGTTGTAACTAAGACTGCTTCCTTAATTACCATTAATGGGATGTTGGGGGTTTTATTCTGATTGTTTTATCTCAAAAAGATGAAAAATAATATGAATAAATGAGAATACTAGAGATCTAAAATATTGAGGTTTGACTCAGTAACATGTTGGAATCATACAAAAGCAATATAGTACTTTTTTTTCCTTTCAAATTTTATAGAAACTTTTGTTTTGAGTATTAGTAGGTTTTACATTTTTCTAAATTCGTCCTGAAGAAAACTAAGACAATTAGTATTTTCAATTTGTTTTTATTGTGCCTATGACTTTCCGAGTATTATTATTGAAGTTGGGGGAAATGGTTTATATATATTAGTGATTATATTATTTTAACATCATCATCGTTGAAGTGGACCGTCCAACTGGTTGGTCCATGGACCTTCCACTTAAATGGTCCAATGGTTGGACGGGTTTTTAAAACATTGCTTCTGTAAATTTCAATTTTAGTTTGCTATGCTTATCACTTTTTTGTGTGTGACAGAGTTCGAATTTATAACTACCAGAGGGGTAACGCTCTTGCTGTACTGAAATATCACAGTGCTGCGGTATGCTAATCTTTTGTCCTCTATTTATTCTAGCAATAAGCAAACTAACATTTTAATGTTTGTTGAGCTGAATTGTTAAAACCGGTGTTAATGGTTTATACAATCTCGTGTCTTCTAGTTTTGTTTAGCAAATGAGCAAATCGCAATATTTTCATGTGTCTGTACTCCATGTTGATACTATAGGCCTGTTAGGTGGCATAAAATCTAACTTCAATTCATCTAACTGGAGTCCTGGAATTACAATTCCTGTTCCCATTGTCTCTCTGTCTCGTTGCAAGAAGAACATGCTTCTGACTTTTTTTTTTGAAAGAGTTGATATCCACATGAACACCACAGGACTTAACACTAAATATCCATTACATTTCACGAATTGTTTTTCTCAATTTTTGCAAGAGTTGGGAATTGGAATTCTTAGGGAATACAATTTTCAATTCCTGGATCCAAATTAGAAAATTTAGGCTCGACCTGGAATTCCCATTACATGCACAACTAAATGGACCCTAGAGGAAGGGCTCAATAGCACAAGAGGTCATATTTAGCTCTTTCATCTCTTGTGAAAAAGATGGCCTAGAAAATATGATGCTTTGCTCCACATCACAACATTATGGCTCACTATCACAGTTTCAGACAACAACAAATAGAGAACCTATTTTTAGAAGGCTTTTATATCTAATTTAGTGTAAGGTTTAACCTTCATCTGCCATTGTTACGTAGGAATATTGTTTGTGTGGGGTGCTGATTATAGTATGTGATCAAATTTTGGATCAGCTTCTTTCTGTAGTTGTTTGCATCTAATTGAAGTAATGGGAATGAGTGTATGATGCCGACATGGTGAAACCAAAACCATGTAATATCTGCATGGATGTAATTCACATCATATGTCAGTGTCGTGAAAGCTTCTGTTAGAGATTATTTCATTATACCTGGTTTTAGATTTTGCAAATACCAAATTTAGGTAATTGAGCTTTCAAGGAGACCACTATATGCTAATGAAAGAAAAAAAAAAAGGATCGCAGTCTAATATTTTCAATACACTGTAAACCTGATCATTGTCTCAAATTTGAACTACTACCCAGTATGAAGGTTTTCAATTCTAAGTACTTTTTCACAGCATAGACAATACTATATTCTTCACGAAGTTGGGTGTCAGTGACAATTAGTTGCACTTGCACTCGTATGGTCATCTGATATTCCTTTTGCCTTAATATGACTTCTAGATCGAGTTTGTGATTCAACATTTGTAGGGTCTAGGACAATATTTGGCTTAAAAATCTCATCGGAAGAGTTGAAATGTGTTAAGCTCCTCATCAGTGGTTATGTTCATCTTGTTTGCAGTGTAATGCGGTGTCCTTCTCATCTGATAGTAAGACGATGGCTTCTTGCTCAGAGGATACTACTGTAGCTCTTTGGGAACTGTATCCGCCTCACACCCAGGACATGAAGACGATATGTTAGGCCTAGGCATGCTGTTCTTGTAGGATTGCATGGCAATGATTTCTTGGTCCAGGGACTACTGCACGAGATCTATACAGATCACCTATCGGAAACTGTGTGCATTGCCTGTTTATCTATAATGTGATGGAAGTGGTATGAGTCGTGCTCGGAAGCGCATGTCTTTCACTTACAATGGCAATATGAAGAAAATGGTTTTGGAGTAATGTAAGTTCGTAGCGACAATGGTGAGATGGGGATGAACATGTTATCCATGTATGTGATTTTCAATTATCAGTGGAAAATACTCCTTTCTCTAAACAAACATTGGTTTTTGTAATTCATCATGTAAGCTTTGTAATCAAATACTGCCGTTCTGTTTATTATGTGTATGAGAGAATATAGCTCGTGGGATAGAATAGTTAATAGTCCTTGTAGGAGTTTGTAGGACGGGAAAGCTTAATTGCCTAACACTTGCCGAAGCAAGCTCTATATTATTATGGAAATTTTCATTAACAACATTAAAGTTTAATGAAATTGTATATGCAACATGAAGTTTCAATAATTTGTAAAAAAAAATTATAAGAAAAAAAAATGTAAGAAGTCTACCGGTAGAACATATTGTGTTAAAACGTCGTAGGATATTTTTTGCAATTGTGTAAATTACTTGTTAATCATCTCAACTAAATTGGACTAAGCTCTAGCTTCAACATAAACGCCTATTGGTAGCGCGTTTGTTTAGGAAACGTCATTCCATTGGACATTTTAGGTCTCAAATTGTAATTTCATCGAACTAGGTTTTTAGCCCAATCTTTTAAACAAAATTCTTGGTACGTCCATCCACCTAGTCTCTTAAAGGAAAGTTTTGATTTGCTATCGTCTTTTTAACGTCTTTAAACATACTTAGCAATGGACTTTCTCTTGCTAATTGACTGGAGTTTATCTTGCTAATTGACTGGTCTTTTCCTTTAGGCTAACGGATTTGGATCTGTTGACCCCCAAATCTACCCCCTCCCTCAATCACACTTTCGTATGGTTCTAACCGAATTCCTTTATTTTTTTGATGGAGATAAAAAAATTAGAATTCTTGCCATATTTTCTTTCATGTGTTTGTAAAACAAGAAAGATATTCAAGAAAGAGCTGATTTTTCTTCTAGTGTTTGATTGGTGTAGGAAAAAAATGTTCCAATAATATTCTTGCATTTTAAAATAAAAATATTATGTAAATTCAAAAGTAACGGATAAAATAGACAAAAACATATTTGAGTAGGAATATTGTCGTCCTAAATTTTCTTAATAAATGCTGAGTGGAGAAATTAATCTCATAGGTTCGAAGAGGAACCATCTTTCCTCCTTTTTTTTTTCTTTGTCAGACAAATAGTTTCTAAGCTTGTGGCTACCAAACAAAGAAACGAACAACCTTTCTTTTGTGATTCCTTAAATCCGTGAACAAAACATGGCTTCAGGGTTGTCATGGTAATTAGTAAAACCCGCTTGATTATTTGAAAAATTATATAGTTTGAATTTCAAAGATAAACTTGAGGATTTTAATCTCCAAGTTTAATGAAGTCTACCCACCTAAAGCCTCTGGTACGGGGATTGAAAACCACCACCTCCTTCAAGTAACTCACAATTCTGTAACAACCGACCCAAAATCAATTGGTCTAAATTTCAAAGTTAAACATATACAATTAGTTAAATACTGGTTATCACTATGCCGCAGCAGAAATTCTTCGTTAATTTGATTTTTTTAAACTGGAAATTGCTAAGATACCCACTTTCGTGGTGGATGTTTATGAAAAATCCACCCGCAGGGTGGGTTTTATGAAATACCCAACATTATGTATTTTCACGTTAAATATTTCAAGATTTCCTTTAGATGCTCTGTATTTACAAAATTGCCATTTTGATAATACCATAGCTACCCCTTTGCGCAAATTTGGTCATATATATGTATTTGAATTCACAAACTCAGATTTTGATTGCAATTTTTGTCTTCTTCTTCTTCTTCACGAGAGATCTGAATTCCATTACTCTCATCTTCAGTAGAGATCGCAAAGATCGTTCGTAGTTCACTGTGCTTTTCTTCAGTAGAACTCCGATCATCGCTCATCATCATCATCATCATCTTCGTGGAGAGATTTGAAGTTTTCCGGCGATTAGGTCCTTTTTAATGGCTTCATTTTGCAACGATTTAACTTGTTTCTGAAGCTCGTTTTTCTCATTCCTGAGCCTTTTATTTGTCTCTTTGAGCTTCTCGGTTGTTTGCACTGATATAAAACAAACAACAATAAAAAGTATGATATCAATCAATATATACTTTAAAAAAAAGAAGAAAAAAAAAAGATCATTCTCCGTGATCTTAACATGGGGAATGACCATTCTCCGTGATTTTAACACCATTCTCCGTGATTTTAACACGGAGGATGGTCATTCTCCGTGATTTTAACACGGGGAATGACCATTCTCCTGCATTCTAATACGGAGAATGGCCATTCTACGTGATTCTCCATGATTTTAACACGGAGAATGACTATTCTCTTGTATGTTAACACGTGAATGGTTATTCTCCGTGATTTTAACACGAAAACGGCCATTCTCCATGATTTTGCAACGGGGGATGGCCATTTCCCGTGATTTTAACATGGAAAATGGTCATTCTCCTGCATTCTAACACGAAGAATAGCCATTCTACATGATTTTACAATGGAGAATGGCCATTCTCCGTGATTTTAACACGGAGAATGACTATTCTCCGTGATTTTACAACGGGGAATGGTCATTCTCCTGCATTTTAACACGGAGAATGACCAATCTCAGTGATTTTTACAACGGAGAATAGCAATTCTTCGTGATTTTAACACGGAGAATGACATACATTTTAACACGGGAAATGACCATTCTCCGTGATTTTAACATGGTGAATAACTATTCTCCTGCATTTTAACACGGTGAGTGGCCATTCTCTGTCATTTTTAACACGAAGAATGACTATTCTCCATCAATTTAACAAGGAGAATGTCAATTCTCCGTGATTTTAACATGGAGAATGACCATTCTCCTGTATTTTAACACGGAAAATAACCATTCTCCATCATTTAACACGAAGAATGACTATTCTCCATAATTTTAACACGGAGAATGACCATTCTTCGTCATTCTAACACGGAGAATGATGATGATGAAGTGGGGTTCCAGTTGATGCTGGTGATGATGATGATGATGATGTGGGATTCCAGTTGATGATGATGATGATGAAGTGGGGTTCCAGTTGATGCTGCTGCTGATGATGAAGTAGGGTTCTAGTTGATGTTGCTGCTGATGATGAAGTGGGAACTAATGATGACGACATGGTGTGAAGATTACGAATGGAGAGTCACCGACGAGTTTTTGAAGTAAGGTTTGAAGATTTTGGAGGAGAAAACCTAGATTTGAAAGTGAGCAGTGTATGGAAGAAGAGGAAGAATCGAAACATTTTTTTGAAGAGTAGGTTTCGTGGATGTTTTCAATAAATTAGAAGGGCAAAAAGGTCATTCTGCACCTTTTTATATATTTTTCGCTAATTCTGGGCACGCGATAAAATGTTATTTTACGGTAGTTTTTTCATAAAACTTTTACGATTTTTGGGCATTTGATAAATTTTTTCTTTTTTAAATTGCTTATTATCTATATTGTTTAATAATATATTTTATTAGGTTTAAGATTTTGTTTATTAACACGTAAGCTTAGGTATGTTTTGACATGTAATACTATTTTGCTTTATTACATAGATATAAATTTCACCTTAACCCAATAGCTTGACTAGTGGATCAAATTATTTTTTTTAGGGGAAACTGTAATAGCCAAGAAAACTTCTACAACGTTCAAAAAAAAAAATCAAAATGAGTTATCAAAATTATCAATGTAAAAGCCTTCTTTTTAGATTGTCAAAACCTGATAACCAAAATACTTAGTTCCAATGAGTTATTATTATTTCTATTTATTTGGTGGGAATTGGAGACAGTGGATCCAACAGGCATGCAATGCAGTATGCACTAAGTTCCGTACATATCGTCGGACATCTGAAAAAAAAATCGATAACCAAAATACTTGGCTCTAACATAAGCTTCAGGGCATCTTAAAAAAACATAAGCTTCAGGCTTTACTTATTGAAAAAAGAAAGAACTTTTTTTGACTTTCGTCCTACTTATTAATATAAATTTTATACTTCCATCACACTTATTATATTTATTAGACTTACAATTCATTTTTTGTCACGAACAATATTCGTTTTGTCATAAAAAATATTTTTAGTGACAAAAGGTTGGATGTAAGTCTAATAAATACAAAACGTGAGATGTAAGTAAACAAATTCATATTAATATGTGGGACAAACGTCAAAAAAAAAAAAGCAGCAATCCCAAAGCAGGCCTTAAGGGCTCGTTTGGTTCGTAGAATCATGGGGTTGGGAAAGAAAAGTGATTACTTTTATATGTTTGAGTGCCAAAGGAATTGAGGAGGAAAGAAAAATGATTCTCAATGGAAGGGAAATTATCCAAACAAGAAATCACTTTCCCACCATGAAGTATTCACTTTCCTTTCCAAATTTCTTGGCATTTCCAAAAATCGAAAAGAAAAATCAATAAAATTATAATTTTCAAAAAAAAAGTCAAGAAATTAATTTTCTTTCCCTTCCATTCCGCGAATCAAACGAGACCTAAATCCTACTTACTTGCGTGCTCTCTCTCTCACATACTTTAGTTTAAGCCAACCGGAACACCTACACCCACTGGTTGTGCAAACCTTTATCTGGTATCCTCCCTCTAGTAGTTCCTCCTCTCTCTCTCTCACACACACACACACAATTTTTTAGTTTGACCTAAAAAAGCTAATGATATTCTCTCTCTCTCTCTCTCCATACCTGGATTTGCATCGGGCGCGAGTCTGGTATGTATCCATGCCAAGCGCTTGCAGAAATGCCACTTTGAACAACATCTAATACTTATTTTCTATATGGCTGAATTTAAAATTTTCCAATGCATGTTGCCTGTTTATTGGATTGCTTCACTAGATTAAGTAGTTCCTTCCTCTTGCTGCAACGTCGGCGGTGCTTTGACACGGAACGGGCGTGTAATGCACACGAGGGTTGTGTGTTTTAATATGGGTTCACACTACGAGATATCCTTCTATTCCTTATCGAGATCTAATTAGTTGTGCAAATTTTGACTAATCTTACTTCCGCATGCAACTTCTATCGATGTTTCAAAAGGCAATGGCGCGAGACAAAGTTTTATCTAAGTCATCGCGGTGCCCTTATCTAATTACATGCAGATTCCTTCCGAGTTTGGACGAAAGGGGGGAATAGAGTATGGAAGCTTCACAAGTTTCTTTACGGCTTAAAACAAGCATCATGTCAGTGGTTTATCAGTTGTCAACAACCTTCAAGTCAAGTGGTTTTCACCAATCTTGACCATACTACTTATTGTTTGTCCAAACTCGTTCAGGTTGATTCACAGCATTGTTGGTGTACATAGATGATGTGATTTTGGCATGAAATAGCTTGGAGGACATCACAGATACTAAGTAATTCCTTTCAATCCATGAAAACTAAAAGACACGGGGCAACTTAAGTACTTCCAAGGTATAGAAGTTGCACGATCAAAGCAAGGCATTGAACTTTGTCAATGGAAGTATGCTTAGGAAATCCTTGAAGATACAAGCTTTCTAGGTGCCAAGTCATCACGATTTTTGGTCAATCAAAACTTATCACTCATACAAATGAATGGTGAATTGCTAGAAAATCCATCTCAAATCTGAGGCTTGTAGGACGATAATATATCTGATTATTACAAGACCAGACCTTGTTTTTGTTGTTCATGTATTAAGTCAGTTTATGGACAAGCCTAGACATCCACATCAGGAAGCAGTACACAAAGTATTAAGGTATATCAAGCAAGCACCGGGCAATGGCACTCTTTTACCTACCACAGGATCATTGGAATTGAAGGCATTTTGTGGTGCTGATTGGGCTCATTGTAAGGACACGAGAAAGTCCGTAACTGTATACTGTATTCTACTTGGTCAAGCACATGTTTCCTGGAAAAAAGAAGCAGAGCACAATTGCTCGTTCAAGTGCGGAGGCAAAGTACCGGTCTACGGCTATAACTTGTTATGAGATAACATAGTTGCAAAATATATTGAAAGATTTAAATGTGGATCAAACACAACCAGTTAAGTTGTTCTATGACAATCAAGCTACCATTCATATAACCTCGAATCAAGTATTTCACGAGCACACAAAAACACATAGAAATAGAATGCCATGTTGTGCGTGAAAAAGGTGCAAAGAGGAATGGTTAAGAGCACATTCTGACCAAGGATCAACCTGCAGATTTATTTACGAAGACATTGAGTTTCAACATATTCTGAAGCATTAATTGGCAAGTTGAGTGTAATTAATATACACATCAACTTGAGGGAGAGTGTTGAAGGAAAGAAGTTATCACATGAAAGAATTGACAAAGGGAAGCAGCTGTTAAAGGAAGGAATCCTACCATATCAATTAACTGATTGTGTAAAATAGAATGAGTTAATTGTGTATAGTTATGGCTAATTCTAAGGGCAGTCCACATTTTACTTGGGGCTAGCCCAAAATGTTTCTCAATATTTACAAGTTTGCCACTCCCATTCTTTGCTTGGGGCTAGCCCACATATGGGTATAAATACCAACTTTTTTCTTTTTAGAAGTTCTCTTCTCCCCCTCTTCTCTTCTCCCTCTTTCTCTTGCTCTCTTCTTTCAAAAAAATTTCTAGGTCACATAATTAAACCCTAGCCCAAATTTCTTTCCAACCTAGATTTTGTGAAGATTGTGTGTGAAAATTCTAGTTATAGTTTCATCGAATTCTACCATTATTTGGTATGTCATCGAATAAATATATGATTAGGGTTGCAAATATTACTTTCACATATAAATATTGAATTTTATGTGTTTAATGTAGGAAAAACGCAAATCGGTGCTTCGGAAGCACTCTTGGAAATTAAATTTAGAAATTATTTTCTTGTCTGTAGGAAGCAGGACTGCGGTCACTCTGACAGTCCTATGTTTCTTCAGGACTGTCAAAGAGTTGACAGTTAAGTTGTAAAACAAGACTATCAGCAATGTGACAGTCCTGAACAAACATAGGACTGTCAGTGTGGCTGCAGTCGTAATTATTTGTAGGATTGTCACACTGTCTGCAGTCCTATGTATTTGCAGTAGTTTTCATATTTAATTTCGTTTAGTTTTATTAACTTTAATTTCTATTGTAGGGCTTATCATCTTCCGAGATTGTGGTACCTCCTCCAATTGCCGTTGATGGAGGCAATTTATTCTTGACCATATTTGGTTTGAATCAAGCGATGAAGTGCTACATTGGTACCGAGAAGTTGGATGGGAAAATAATATAGTTATTATGATATCCAGATCGGTCCAAAACTGCCCGGGACGACAAATTGTAGTGGTTGGATGTGAAAGAGGTGGTGTGATCAGATGCCATAAGAAAAATATAGTTCTACAAAGAAAAATTTCAGAAAGAAATATTGGTACGAGAAAATGTGGTTGTCCATTCAAGATCCATATTACAAATATTAATGTGCGACTCGATCGGTTTATAATTCAAAGGTTTCGTCCCGCCCGGAGGCTCTAGTAACTTTAATGTGCGCTTCAGCACAGTTGGTACGAAGCCAAACTGACGAAGGATTCTATCAGGCATGTAAGACTCCATGATTTCATAGCATGTGATCATATCATGAAATAAAGTTATTGGTTGCATTGGGCACTACTCCCTCGTAAATCCTGGTATGGATGCCAAACTATCTGTAGGAAAAGTAAATTGTGCGTGCATAGCTTAATTTAGTAAATCGTCATGACCAAAAGAATCTAACAAGAAATATGCTAACTACGCTACCTACTTACCTCTTCTTGCACCAAATTATCAAGTACATTACGAATGGTTGCCAGTGTTCGATAATTTTTAGTTTCAGCCGTAGTTGGCCTCCATCGGCACATTCTTGGAAGGTGCACTCCGTAGTTTTCGTTATCCTCACCCCGCTTCAGCATTAAAAAGTGCTCGTATATCCATGCATGTATAATTTTTCAAAGAATAGTCAACAATTTAACAACAAAATTTTGTATATGAGATTAACCTCTAAGAAATTTCCTTACATGGAGTAGGGTCTGGCATCCTGCGATTGTCTTAGTACCGACACAGGATGCTGCACAAAGTTCACGGTAAAGATTTGCTAGTATACCGCTTCCCCAAGATATGTCTTCCACATCATCCACGTCGGATAAATTCAGAATATACCTCACATGAATCGAGGTTCCAGACTTATCTGAAATGTCGACGGATCCCAGTATGAAAAGGATATACGCATGGGACACCATGTAAACGATATCATCATCGGCCTCCGTCTCTCTAAAAGACTCTTCCAAATATGACAAAGGAAGTCTGTAGGACTTCTTGAAGTCTTGAAGGGTTGTAAAACACGTAGCATCAACCCCAAGATTCTTTGACACAAACTCAACGATATTGTCTTACCAGTCAGGGGATTTCTCATGGAAGAGTTCTTTCGTCATGACCCGACCGGTAACATTGAGGTCCAATATCTGATGGATGTTGTCAAGTGTAATCGTCATCTTCCTTATTGGGAGATGAAAAGTGTTGGTCTCTGGATGCCATCTCTACACGAAGGCTGATATGAGAGCACTGTCCATTGTCTTGTAGGCATATCGGGCCAAATTTTGCAAGCCGGTCGAAATGTTCTTGTCCTTAACGGTGTCCCCTAATCTGTCAAACTGCCAGCCCCCGGACTTCTTTTCGTGGCTCACGGCCCTAAGCATACGAAAGCTCCTCTGTATGTCAGACAATAGGATAAAACTAGAATTAGGAAATATATATCGGGTCCTTCCATATTTGATATGCAATGTGGTTGTCAAACGACAACAACATTGAGTAACCTTCTGAACGAATAGGCTGCTGAGAAAAAAGACCCGAAACCATCATCTGTGTGGGTTCGGCCAATAGGCTCGTCGTCATCGGAAGAAGACGAAGGACTAGGAGGAGCTTCTTCCTTCAACTTCGACCGAGGATGGCGAGCCGTTTTCTTCGTCCAAGCATGGCGAGCCGGTGCAGTCAGTTATCTTTCTTGATTGGGTTCAACAATTTTGATTGGTCCCTCAAGCGGACGGGTCACAGTATGTTCTTTGCGCACCGACGCGGTGGGTCATTTTCTTTTACCGGCGGCCGCAGGACTGTAAAAAGAAATAAACAAGTAGGGGCGCGGAATGACTGTCAAAAAATAATATTACACAAAATAGTCTGGACTGCAAGATTACATGCAGTCCTAAAACTATACAGGACTGCAGGACTGCATGCAGTCCAACTTTACTTAAAGACTACAGGACTGCATGCAATCCTGCTGTATTTTAGGACTGCCGGATTGCCTGCAGTCCTTTGTGTAGTTAACGACTACAGTTCTTCGCTGCAGTCCTGTCATTTTCGTGTGCGACTATAGGTCAGAAACGGCCAAATCGATGTTTTGTCATGTTCTAGGGTCAGGGTTTGATATAAAAAAAGATTTTTTGTGTTCAAAAAATACATACATGAACCCTAAATGTGTTCTAACATATTTTATCAAACTATTTAGAGAATTACCATAGATTCAATAAATTTAAAATGAAAATATGACAAAAATATGTCAAAACATACCTAGATTGTGATGAAGGTTTGGGCTTGGGTGCCATTGCTTGGAATTACAGGAATGGAGAAGGAATTTAGGTTTAAAAATTTGGAAGTGGAGTTATGGAGAAGAGAAATAAGGTTTAGGGTTTGAGAATATAGAAGAGAGAAAGAAAATGATGAAATGAAGTGTTTGAAAGGATTTTTTTTTTGGGGGGGAGGAGGTGGGCTAGCCCCAAGTAAAATTCGGGCTATCCTCAGTAAAAGTTTCACTTTCATGGGCTGTCCCCTAGTAAGGGCTAACCCTAAGTAAAATGTGTAGAGTGCACTTAGAATTAGCCTTTATTTTTATGTTAAGTTTTTCAATAGCAAGTCAATGATATTTTGTATAACATTTTCTTATTTGGATGAAAGTAAAAAAAATTATTACAATAATAAAATTAATTAATTAATTATTAACTCAATTAATAATTATTGGGTTATTTAGTAATAGGGTCTCATATAATATGTTAGGATTATATACTAAAAGCATCACTTTTGTAGTAACCTTATTTCCTTAAATTTTGAATGAAAATCATATGCAAAAATGTTTGCATATTGTATTTGTTGCAAGTATTAATACAAATGTCTGAAATTCTATATTGTAGATAATATGGTGTGTGGTGTCACACAGAAGATCTTATTATCAGTTCCCTATGAAGTATATAAATAGTTCACAACCTAGATGGACTTGGACAATCTATTGGAAATATTGTAATGTAATCTGGTATTAGTCTATCTTGACTATAGGTTTACACTAGTACACTTTGTGTGTATTGAACAGGACCACTTGAGGTTGTTCTCTTTGTACTGACTACATAAGTGAACAAACACCTCTATTATTATGGATGCTTGTGCTCTTAATCCGAATATGATAACAGACATGTATATGCAGTGTACATTACTTTGACTCATGAAAGAGTGAGATTCATTATGGGTCAACAATCTCTATGAATTGGGTAATAACATTGTATGTATGATGGGTTGTTGATTATAAATAAAATCCATGTCCCGATACATCGGGTTGTTGATGTCCCCTTAAGGAGCTCATAAAGATTGTCATATAAATCCTGCAGGTGGATTATATCCGACATGACAAATAAAGTTGAGCTGTACTACTTAAGGATAAAAGATATCGTATCAATATAGTTGTCAGTAACTTAATTTGTTCGACGGACATTCGATATCTCAACAAGGGGAGCCAAATGAGCATATAATAAAAGGAGTCCATAAACATAATTTGGGATTAGGAATGTAGTACAACAATAGCTCATTAGTAGACTGAGCTATTGTTAATGGGCCTGGATTGTGTGTTCGGACTAAACACGGGATATCCAGATCCGTTAGGAGGCCTAACCCTAATTTTTTCTCATGGTCCCTGTCGTAGCCTATATATATCCTCTATTCTCTGGCCGCCAAATGACTGATAAAAAATATGAAGCTTTCTCTAAATTCGTGATTCACGTAAGGAGAGAAAGAGAGGGCTGCCAAGGAGAAGAAAAGGTTGGGAGATCGTTGCCCACACGACGTCCAACTCGAGGAAGGAATACGTACAGAAGATCTTGGGATCGTCCGCTCGAGATTGCCAGGAACTACTTGTCTTCTTCCCGCCGCAGGTATAATTCGTGAACCCTAGTTTTCGCCTATGAAGGTTAGAACATGTATTAAATCTGTTTAACTTTCTATCGATCAATACGCACACCAAAGTAAGGGTCCTGGGAATTTCCAGTTCCATCATAATATTGGTAGGGGTGAGCGTCGGTATAAGCGATCGTTATTTGATCGAACTTTTTGATACTTTTTAAATCAGTATTTAAAAATCAATACCAATATTGTACCGTTTAGAATCGATTTTTTTGGTTTTGGTTAAATCGGTATTCGGTCGATTTTTGTTCGGTATTGGTATTTTACCAATTAACATTTGATCAATCAACACAGTTAATATTGTAGAACCTCTTAACCTATAATTGTTTTTAACTTTTTTGGAAGCATTAAAGTTTAAAGTCAAACCTCTCCAACCAAACAATTAATCAAAATTATAAGAACAATATATAACAAGTCGGAAACACCTAAAAATGAGCTTAAAAGATCAAACAATGTCACTAAGTTTAATCTTTAGTATAAGTTTAAGTAATCAAAATATACTTCAAAATTTTATGAGAACACAAAAATATAAGGTCAAAAGATCAAAAGCTCAATTCTTAGCATTCTTAACATAACTTCAAGTCCACTAAAATCTATTCTAAGTTCTAAGAAACTGACCAAAATAAGGATAAAAATAAAATGAGTAGTATAAAATTAAACACGAACAACATTCTTACATATATATATATATATATATATATATATATATATATATATTTTATATATATATATATATATATATATATATATATATATATATATATATATATATATATATATATATATATGATCGGTTCGGTATTTTCGGTATGGTATTACACTCAAACCGTTTCCACTACCATTATACCATATTTTATTTGGTTCGGTAATTCGGTATCGATATATAATTTCGGTTAGGTTTTTCGGGATATTTTTAATCGATATTCGGTCGGTTTTTCGGTATCGATCGGTATATGCTTACCCCTAATATTTGGTATTATGGTTTGGGTCTCCATAATGTCCAATATTATGATTTAGGCCTCATATTCACTATTGACGCCCATGTTTGTTACCAATCTGGAGACTTATGGAGACTCGAACCCTAATGCAACATAATGAAGACCCAAACTCTAATATCAAATATTATATGAGACTCTATTACTAAATAATCCATAATTATTTATTAATATTAAATGTTTAAATTTATAAATTTAAGTACTAATAATTAATATTATTGAACATTAACAAAATAAAAATGATAATTTGGTACCAAATATAAACCATTAATATAAATTGGTGGTGGCATTGATATTTTCAATGAGCCAATTTTGAGCTCCTCCTTCATTAACCAAAGCCTTGCCATCAATTTTATATTACTAAACATCATCCTCGCTACATCGAACTCGACGCCACCACTGATTTTTGAGAACCCAATCCTTTACTATATAATACGGCTTGGAAACAGCTCAGAAATTTACCGTCCAAGTTGTATATATAACAACCATTTAAATATATTAAAAAAATAGTAAAAAAAGATGATTAAATAACTACCTAAAAGTCTACTAATTATTAAAAAAAGCTAAGTATCCAACTATCTAATATGATTTATTTATAACTAAATAATTCTAACTAAAGTGGTCAAGGTATAAGTCATTTTTCTTGGTTGCTTGAGTTCAATTTCTAGAAATGACAATTTTTAAAATAAATTTTATATTTAAGTTATATTTTTTTGTACGTACAATGTACATGCACATTACTAGTTAATATAAATGAGTGTTTGTTAACAAACATCATCCCACATTCCTCACCTCTGCCTTCTTCCTCCTAGTGCCTAAACTAAAGTGTCACGTTCGTTCCCAAATTTCGTGTTTTATGAATTTTTGGTATTTAAAATTTTTCTCGCAAATGAAGCTTTGTATTGTGTTTTTGTATTTTCGCGTATCTGGTTTTAATTTTTATTATTGATTTTCTATTTACATAAGTGGGACCACCCTAGACTTGTAGAATAACCATTGGCATTATCATAGACCATTGTTATGACCCGTACGTACAATGAACATTGAACCCGGTTCACTATTGGACCTTTGGGATATTTTTCTCCACTATATAAACCATCTCACTCTCTCTCCCCATACATTTCATTCACTCTTCTTCCTCTCCCTCAACCCAACCTAGGCAAATACATCTTGCTCAATGGAGAAACCATAATTTTTGTTTCTTTGATTTCCCTTACATATTTCTTTGTCTATATTGTGCGCCATTACATCCTCTACATATTTAGTACTTGGTATTTTTGAATTTGAAGGGTATTTTGGTGTAGATCTAGAGTTTTAAAACTTGAATTTTATGGGTTTTTATGGAAATAAACTTTTAAAACCTGTTATTTCTGAAAACTAGTAGTTCCATGTTAGAGAATTCAATTTCATGCAGTTTTGGCTTTTGTTTTGCCGGATTTCGAGTTCTAGAGAGGAAGTTATGGCCTTGGCAAGTTTTGAGAAACTTTCATGGCCGAACTTGCTATTTGGGGACGACGATATCCATGCGTGCAGGATGCCATGGACGTCTGTCCATGCGCCAGACTATCCATGCGACATTTTGTCCATTTGCAAGACTGTCCATGCGGTAGTTTGTCCATGCGCGCAGGATGCCATGCGTGCAAGATGCCATGCGCCAGACTGTCCATGCGTCAGTTTGTCCATGCGCCAGACTGTCCATGCACCAGATTGTCCATGCGCCAGACTTTTCCTGCGCATCCTTTTTCCTGCACCAGCCTTTCCAGGCGCATGATTTTCATATGTGGTTGCCATCGCTTCGTGGTGCTGTAGAGAAGAGCGTTGAAGGTTGCAAACGACAATGCAAGAGGGAATTCTTGAACAAGAATTTCCTAATTACACTTTATTTTTGATCTGGATCGTGATGATAGAGGGTTGCTTCGTTATTCCATTGACGATCTGACTGAGAAAGAGGGTTGCTGGACTTAACTTCACTGGCTAAGGGGAGTAGCAATAACTCTCTCTGGAATGCTCGGAAACTCTTGAGGAAATGCGAGAACTGGGGGGAATCGAGAGCTTCAAATGGAGGAGAACTCCTATTTATAGTTGAAAGAAAGAGTAGTCACATGCCTATGAGTAGAACTCCTATTTATAGTTGAAAGGAAGAGTAGTCACATGCCTATGAGTAGGCAGGCACGTGGGTCTTCAACCACCACGTAGCAATACAAAACAGGAGTCAGTTATAACCAAGCGTACTTCATTGATGTTTGGGGGGGGGGCTATGGCTGACTGCCACGTAGCAGATATGGATTTTGTTGTTGGAGAAAATCTCGAGCTTCTTTAAACCCATTCTTTGGTGTGACTCGGCATTCAACACGTGGCACGCGCACAAGTCACACACATGCTTAGGAATCACTATCCTAGGTGGCGCATTGTTATGCGCGTGGGTAGAAGCACACGCTCTCAGGAAGACCTAGGATGACACACACCTGTTTATACTATTTTTAAGGGGAATGAATATTGACTTCTGTGTTCGCCACTTACACGACGATCGAAGCATCGGACGAAAGTCTCGAGAGAACCTACTCATTAAATGAAGCCTCGAGGAGAGCAACCGATAAGCGTAGGCGGGGGCGCGATGGATCAGGCGCACATATAGAAGTGAGGCACGAGGAGGAGAGGGGTGCTCCCTTAGAGAGGAGTGAGTAGCCAAAGTAATTATGACTTTGGTTTTTCGAGCCCTCAGCTGTCCTTCGTACAGAGATCGAGGCGTCTCTGAATGACGCCTAGATGAGACGTGACCATCACGTTTTCTAGGGATGGGTCATGGACAGCTCGACGCGTAGGTGAGGTATAGGCAGCCTGAGAGACATGAGTGGCTCAATGCTCTAAGTGAGGCGTAGGTCGTTTCTTCTTTTCTAAGGCACGTGACCCGTGCGCCTACAAGACCCCCTTCAAAGTTTTCTAACTTGTTGAGCAAAGTTAGAAATACTTTGAACAGAAGCGGGGCGCACACCGATATGAGATCAACACGATCTTTATCTGGATGAGAATGGTTAGTTTAGTTCTATCCCGAGTAGATAACTGTTCATTTTTCTTCTCATCAGAATACACACCGTTCAAGGCCTATAAATAGGCGTTGAGATGAATCCCTAGAAAACCGTTCGTCGTGAGAATCGAAGCGTCAGGTTTATCACTATTAATGCCAGGTTTGTTTGCATTTAAGTGTGGGTTCGAGCCTATAAATAGGGCTCTTGGAGAGAGTCTTTCTATTCGTTTTCCTTTCCTTCCCTCTTCTTCATGATCGACGTCAAGGCTTCTCCGACTCTTTTCTTCATTGGAGAGGAGAATAAACTCAAGGCGGAGCCGCTCGATGCCTCTGTTGGCATTCCACTCGAAGCTCTCGTCATGATGTCGTTCAGCGTGGACGTGATGCACTTTTCAGTTGATGGTAAGTGATCTGCTATGGAGAGAGAGGGAGAAAAACTTTGCTACTCTCAGATGACTTGGTTTCTTAGAGAATCATGGACACTGACATGTTGGAGCGTTCATCACTGCGATACGCACTTCAACCTCTGTCACGCGCCGTAACGCGCGTAGACTTCACTTCTCGGATGACTTAGCTTCTTAGAGAATCATGGACACTGACATGTTGGAGTGTTCGTCACTACGATACACGCTTCAACCTCTGTCACGCATCGTAACGCGCGTAGACACTGTCAAGGTGTTCACCATATAAACTCTTGCCTTATGTCATGATGCATGTGCACGTGCCAAGTTTCTGGCATGCGTTGTAACACGTGTGTGCAGCTACACGACGAGACCTCTGTTGTGCGCCTATGTGCTAATGGGCGCCCTCTTGCGCTATTTGCCCACTGTCGAGCGCGCGAAGAAATTTTTAGCGTATGTCATGACCCATTCCTGAATAATCGGATACGAGTCGGACACGCCCAACCTACGGTGGTAGACACAACGTAGTAAGCTGTATATAAATCTCATAAATCAAAGTGAATAAAATTCAATCATACTCATCACAGCTTCTATAAATCGTACCCAGAACACAAATCACCATGTTCATCATAGATATCACTATGCTTTGTTGTACATATTTACAATAGATGTCCGGAAACAAATATGGTAAAAGTAAAGCAACTCTAAGCAATTATTAATACAGTCATCCAGCTACATCAATAGGTACTACATCATCCTCAAGACAGAAATATAAATCTATACAAAGGGTTCCTAAATCCAAGCCAAGTCTCTACTCATGAACAACATGTGCTCCAGCATTTGCTATCCCCTACTGTGACCCATAACTAAAGTAGAAGTCCTCATCAGTCTCACATGCAACATATCCAGTTAGGAAAGGAGCAAAGTACAACCCCGACAAAAAAATACTATACAAAGTAATCTGAAATGCACAAGTAATGATATGAACTAACCTGCAATATGCAACAATAGTACAAGAACTGAAACAATGAACGCGATAATCAATGCAATAGTAAATTTAAAATATTAATTTAATGTGTGACTAGTTGGAAACCATAATATCACAATGAGGTGTGGCTTAATCATACGTGAGGTGTACGATTAGGCTATTCACAATAGCCTAGCTAGCTAAGGGGTTGTGGTCACACACTAGACAATATTTTTCTAATTTTCGTAAGACAATCAATGAGATACAGTATGATCAATGAGGCACAATACAATCATGTCAATCTCGTGCCCAACATAAGAACAAGGAGAAAGACAAAAATACAAAATAGAGAGTTCAAGTCGGTGTACTTGCCTGGATTGTCGTAGGTGATCAAGTCCAATATCTGGAAAAATTTGTGTGAAAAAGACACATTATTATTTTAGAAAGTATTCCTATGAAAGCTTACTAGACTACTCCTATAAGTCTAAACCTTACTCATTTCTAAATTTATTCCTTATTGGATCCCATTTAATCCCTAACATGAATATTACTAACCTAGCAACTTTTAAGTATTACTAAAAAAAACTAACTAAGTCCAGCATATGGACTAGTCATCCAAAAGTTCACATAATCAGCCCACCCCTATTTATTATTGGCCTTGTCCCTTGTTTAAAAGCCCATCAATTTTAACTATCCTTAAAAGGCCTATGCCCTATTAGCCCAACTCAGCAACTAGCAACTAAATCCAACCATTTCTCTACCATATAATGAAACCCAGCCCAAGAACTCATTGGTCAGCAAACCTAAACTATCCGTTAAGTTTAAATCTAGGCTTTTTCTAAGGGCACAACCAATTTTACTTGGGGGAAACCCTTACTTGGTGGCAGCCCAAGAAGGTGGAACTTTTGCTGGGGGCTGCCCACAAGTTGCTTGGGGGCAGCCCAACCCCCAAACCCTCATTTCCTTCCCATTTCTTATTTTTCTCTTTCTCTCTCCACCAAAAGAAAATCTCTCCACCAAAAGAAAAACTCTCACAAAACCCTACTCTCTTCTCCACCACTCCTCCATCACTCCATTCCAAATTCTTCCACCACTCTCTCCTCCACCACTCCATTGCAAGAGATGACACGCAAGTCGAAGCAATTATCGGAGTCTAGGTATGTTCTTCCCTAATTTTCTCTACATTTTCTAATTTTTTTTCCAAATCAAAGAATCCTTGTTAAATCTCCAAAAAGATTGGATAAATTAGGTTTAGAATTACTTTAGGGTTGATGAATAAATTTTTTGAACACGATAATTCGCACACATTACTTGAATCCCAAACCCTAGAACACTACACGACGTTCGACTGCAACAGTCGAGCAGCATTAGGACTGCCAGGAATGTGGCAGTCCTACTGTAAAGTATGACTGCCAGACTCCATGCAGTCCTACTTTACAGTAAGACTGCCACATCCCTGGCAGTCCTAATGCTGTTTAATTGTTTAACAACTGTATGTTCAATTGTTGTCTATTTTAGTTAACATGATGTTTAATTGTTGTCTATTTTCATTCCCTGACATTAGAAATTCTTAACATGATGTTTAATTGTTGTCTATTTTTGTTTCTATTATTTAATAACTATATGATGTCCTGCAGTCCTCCGGCCGCTAACAAAAGAATACGTCCCACCGCGTCTAAGTGAAAGGAACGCGGGGGACGTCCTCTCGAGTGCCCGATTAGAATTTTCGAACCGGCGCCCCAAGCTCGGTCTCGGGCGCAGCCACCGGCACCCCAAGCTCGGTCAAAGTTGTTTGGAAAGGCCCGACATGATATGTAGTTGGATATTCAAAATTATTTTATATTTGGATGTAATTTGGATGTGGTTGTTGTTGTTTGGAAACTTGACTTGTGGATTTTTCGTATACTTTATTTTGGATAATTTGTCGAATATTTTTTGAAGGATATGTTGTTGTTTGGAAACTTGACTTGTTGGATATTTTGTCGGATATGTTGTTATTTTTTATGTAAGTTGGATCTGATTGTCGTAATTTGGATACGTACTAGTAGATATATTTTTATGTGGACATGTGTGTGTATAAACTCTCTTTGGATACCTAATTGAAACTCTCTGTGAGGAGAGTTTGTATTTCAAACTCTTCTCACAGAGAGTTAGTATCAGGACTGCGACCAACCAGACAGTCCTACACTAATGTAGGACTGCCACACCCCTGGCAGTCCTACACTAAAGTAGGACTGCCAGGGTACTGATAGTCTTAATTGAAACTCTATGTTCGATCATGCTGGTAGGAGCTGGCTCTTGCTCTTGCTCTTGCTGGCTCTTCCTCTTGCAACATACTGTAGGAAACTTAGAAGTAAGTTCATCCATATGCATATCTACTTCTATTGTTTTGCTAGGGGAAAACAATATCTTCAGGTGGATATATGTACAATATCTTCATATATTAAGTATAACGCCAATGCAAAAAAAAGATTCAGAATTAATTTTATACATGAGGATATACGTACAATATCTTTATATATTAAGTATGTATGTAAATAAACATGCTAATGACTTGAAGCTACAACTATACAGACACATACACACATAAAACCGCACAAAACGAAGCAATATATTACTATATAGTGGAGTTAAAAATCAGATAAAGAGCTGATATGTTCTTTCACTGGAAGAATCTAAATTTTATAGTGCTGGACTCGATAAGTCATGAAAACAGTTGAAATACGTTAACATGTTTGTTTCTTTTTAGTGTTATTGCAATAGACTATGCTTCCTAGCTAACCTTCATGTACAATCATTCTTAATTTAAAATGAAAAACACCTGTATAAAACCCCATCTAACTAGTTCTTCCATAGCTTTGACTCCAACTCCTGTGGCATGAAAGATGAGGGTCTCATAACCTTCAGCTTTTAGTCTTTCTTTTACAGCATTTACGCATGGAGTTGTAACACCAAACATAGTTACAATATACTTAATATATGAAGATAATGTTTATACAGGACTGCCAGTACCCTAGCAGTCCTTTATTAAGTAAGGACTGCCAAGGGCCTGGCAGTCCTGACCTAAACTCTCTGTGAAGAGAGTTTGGGTATGAAACTCTCTTCACAGAGAGTTTTATACAGGACTGCCAACACCCTGACAGTCCTTTATTAAGTAAGGACTGCCAGTGACCTGGCAGTCCTAACTTAATATAGGACTGCAGAAAGTTTGACAGTCCTACTTTATATTAGGACTGTACAACCTTGGCAGTCCTAATGTTAAGTCACGACTGTAGCAGCCGAACAACTACAACGATTTGTCGTGTTCTAGGGTTAGGATTTTAAGAAATATGTGAGATCATGTTCGAAAAATTCATTCATGAACCCTAAAGTAATTCTAAACCTAATATTTATGTTTATGTTTTCTGATTTTGAGTATGAGTGGAAACTTTTTTGGTAGCTGATCTTAGACAAATTTAGGAGAAATTTTTTGCCAAACATGATTGAGATATGAGAATTTTTTTGGAGATAATTCTCAGAAAAAAAAGAAGAAAAATTTGGGAAATTTTTTTGGATTAGGGTTTAATTCTATGACCCAGAAATATTGGGAGAGAAGAAAAAGTAGAGGGAGAGAATAAAAGAGTTGAGGGAGAGAGGAAAAGAGTAGAGGGAGGGAGAGAGAAAAATAAAAAAGTTGTCTTTTATACCTAATGTTGGGCTGCCCCCAAGTAAAAAAAATTGATGGCAAACTTGTAATATTTGCAAACATTTTTGGGCTGTCCCCAAGTAAAATTGATGCTGCCCTTAGAAAAAGTCTAAATCTAAGCCATCAAAGTTATTAACAGCACCCAGACTTTACACTGCTACTCTGTCAACTTAAGACTTATATCGTCACGAGAACATAAATTCGTGTCAACACACATAAGGTACTAGGGAGACGAAATCCTGCACCTTATCGATGTCAAAATTTTAGTGTCAACCAAATGCTATAGATGACGTGATGCTTGAGAAACTTAATCACGTCTGAGGTTTTTATGTCAACAAGTGGTACTACTTCTGTCCACTTAGAAAAGTAGTTGGTTATCGCCAAAATAAACCAGTGACCTTTTGACGATGGTAAAGAAATTGTGCCGATGATATCCATTCCCTATGCTTCGAAAGGCCAGGATGCAACTGTCAGCTGTAATAATTCCGATGGCTGGTGGATGAAGTCCGTGTGGATTTAGCACATTCGACACTTCTTAGCGTATGCCAATGCATCTGCTATCATCGTGGGCCAATAATAGCCTATGTGTCTGAGTCGGTCCTAAAGTTTAGGACCTGGTTGGTGGGCCCCACAAGTGCCATCTTGAGCTTCATGGAGTGCTTCTTTGGCTTATGTACTGGATAAACACTGGAGTAAGAGTCCGTCGAAGGAACGACGGTACAATATTTTAGTCTGAATGTCGCAGTAGAATCGAAGAGAGTGTCTTCTAACAGAATCTCTTCCTTGGCATTGTCAGTTAGGATTTCATAGACCACAAAATCTATAAAGGGGGACCGCCAGTCTCGGGTATCCTCACCTGCCTCCGCAGAATGGCAGGCTTGCGTATATAAGTTGTTCTTAGGGCATACCAGCTCTTGACCGATTACTGTGATTTGTTTGTTGTGTTCCGACGGATGCTACTAGTGAGGCCATAAGACCACCCGGGGCATCAGCTTCCAGGTTTCACAATCTTGGAACGTGTTTTATAAAAAAATCTCATAAAGGTAGATATCAATAAGATCGCTACTTGATGATACGAGATTGGGTTTTCATGTCGGACCTCGTATTGCCCTCGAACCTGGTTGACCATCAGCTGAGAGTCGCCGTAGGCTTCCAGTAAATCGACCCCTAACTCTTTGGCTAGCCGAAGCCCTATAATGAGAGCATTTTACTCGGCTACATTATTGGAACATGGCTCCAAGAATGAATATGCTCGTTGGATGACTAGATCATCAGGAGAGATTAATACTACCCCCACTCCTGCCACGATATCACCCTTGAGACATGTCCTTGAAGCATCGTCAAAGAATTGTTGCCAAAGTGGATCTTCAGGTGTGACGTGGGCCTTTGTTACCTCGTTCGGGATGTCTTCATAAAGCTTTGAGTTTTCAGCTACCGGATGAGCAGTCAGGAAGTCAGCTTACGCTTGGCCTTTGATTGCTTTTCGCGGAACAAACACCATATCATAAGGTGACAATAGTATCGCCCACGTAGCGAGACGTAAATTTAGCACTCCTACTGGTTTGGTCATAAGGACCATGTCACGCCCCAAGTCGACAAGCCGTTCGTCCCCGATGTTATTATGCCGAATCGATCGTCCTCGCTAAGGTGTGATGCCGTACGAGTCTGGAATTGCACTCGTACAAGGCAAAAATGTTACGTTGATTATTAATTGAATCACCAAGTTGAAACTTCACAAATCATATTAGAATAACGCAGTTTAGGAAGATAGAAATATACTTTTCATTCATAGCTTGCAACGAAGTGTAAGTCATAATTATATTGGATGCTGTTGCGGCTACATTGATTGAAACAAAAGAAATATACTCGATAAGCTGCCTGAGCTAATACTTGCCATTCCATACATTCGCCCATTTATACATAATCCTTTGATGAATTGGCTTCAAAATACTTCAGAATAGGAAGAGCTTCAAAATGCCTCTCCGTACTTCAGCTTCAGTTTAGAGCTCCCGCAGCACCTGAGGAGTTGGAAAGGGGGTTAGCACACTTGCTAAATGGTTGAGACGAACCCACTTGTCTAAACCGGCTCTGATTGTTAAGGTAGGCATGCTTTAGAGTTTTTTTTTTCTATTTAGAACTAAATGAATTCAGTTTATATCGATAGCCATCTTTGAAGTAGTAAAGCATACAGTGAAACATAATGATTTATCACTGTTCTTACCACGGTCGTGCTCGTCCCAGCATAAAATACAGATAATATTTACTACCTGTATAAGACAATAGGTGAGCATGATCTATCTTATATGTGCGGTCATTGATGCTACGCACCACGAGGGACTTTTATATGGTATTACGACATGCGTGTCAGCTTGGGTTGCAAGTCCTGTTGCAGGTCCCGCAATGCCTCGCACCGAAGCACGAATTTGTTTATTCCTCCTAGGTCGATTCGGTTCCGATGCCCCCGATACCGCATAGAGGAAAGTTCAACTTGTGCACAAGCTGTCCATGACCATGCCAATGCGTGAACAATTTAATATGTGCAGACAGATTTGTATAGTACAGACAGTATTGAGCGATAATATCATTTGTGCCCTACTCATGCAACGAATCATTTTCCTCGAGCCGTACTTCTGACTTAGCATCCGTAGGCACCAAATTCCTCAAGGCACCGTAAGCCACAATCGACGTTTCATATTATTTTGCAGCACGTGAAATAGTCTATCTTTTTACTAGAACCTTAAACTTTCTCGTTTTGGTGCGAAACTTATATTTTTAGAGTAAATTACTCTAAATCGATACATTTTTTTCGGAGTTCTTGACCTTAGTGGATTGGCATGTATTTAACTTGGCATCGTCGATTTGAATGAGTTCGAGGCAAAGAAATTTCGTTTGCGGGACATAGTAGAAAAGAAGGGACCGAATCACCCACCAAGTACTTTGATCGTGCCGACCATCGAAGCGCTTCGCAACATTCAAGCTTTAGTTACGCGAGCTCCTGCAATGGCACCAACACTTAGTTAGAATTCCTTCTTTTTTCTTCGCTTCGAAATTCGTAGATTGTATTCAAAAAATGATGCGAAAGCACTTTTACCAAAACCAAGCGGAAAAAGCTCCAAGAAAACCATACAGCGGTCCGGTCCCGTCGAAGGGACTCTTATATAGAGCTTACTCACCGAGACACAACCCGCTGCATCTAGGACTTATACCAACAGAAGTCGTTCTATTAGTTGGATCGATTCTCGTAATATCAGTCCAAATCGATTTGATCGATGCCGCAAGGTGTTATCGTTTACCAAGCTCAGCGATCGAGTCAGATGGCCATCTAAGTTTCCGACCGATCTGACTTGGCACAAGCATATTATGAAGTCCGTCGGACCTTAAATTAGGCAAACAATGAAGGGTACTTCTTCTTCATCTTCGCCTTCGTTTTCTACATCGACTCTTCAACTTAATGGTTCTGCCAAAGCACGCGGACCAAGGACATCGACCGATTTCATAATACCTTCTCCTTACGGTCCAAAATTTGAATAGGCTCCTCCGAGTAAGACAAGTCAGTACGTAGCTCCAACTGATCGAAGCTAACCACGTGACTTGGATCATGCATGTATTTTTGAAGTTGTGAGACGTAGAAAACATCATGCACATCAGCCAAGGCAGGAGGTAGTGCGATCCGATAAGCAACCGTTGTAACTCGCTCGATGATCTCGAAGGGGCCTACAAATCGCGGGCTTAATTTGCCTTTAGCGCCGAACCGCATCACACCACGCATGGGCGTTACTTTCAGAAACGCATGGTCCCCAACCAAAAATTTTAGCGGTCGTCGACGAAGATCTACTTCGCTCTTTTGTTGACTTTGTGCGATACAGAGTCTATCTTGGATCAAGCGGACCTTTTCGACCGCCTGCTCCACCAGTTCCGGTCTAAGCACTTGTCGCTCTTCGACTTCGTCCCATCATATTGGAGAATGAAACTTTCTTTCGTAGAGTGCTTCATATGGAGCCATCTGAATGCTCGACTGATAACTGTTGTTATACACAAACTCTGCAAGCGGCAAATGTGTATCCCAACTAGTCTTTAGATCGATCGCACACAGACGCAACATATCCTCTAAGATTTGATTTACCTTCTCCGTCTGACCGTCTGTCTAGGGGTGGTACGCAGAACTAAAATTTAGTTTGGTCCCCATCGCTGCTTACAGGCTCATCCAAAAATGCGATAGGATTCACCCGTCTCTGTCCGAAATTATTAAGGTCGGTATCCCGTGCAGTCGAACAATCTTGTCGATATAGATTTGTACTAAACAATCGACGCTCCATCCTACTTTAATTGCGATGAAGTGAGCCGACTTGGTCAATCTATCAACAATAACCCAAATTGTATCATTCCTCCGTGGCGTCTTCGGAAATCCAACAATAAAATCCATCGAGATATTGTCCCACTTTCACTCGAGAATGGCGAGGTTCTGCAGCTCTCCGCCTGGCTTTTGGTGTTCTGCCTTCACTTGCTGACATGCCATGTACTATGACACGAAAGTAGCCACGTCTTTCTTCATGCCGTGTCACCAAAAGTTTGTGTGCAAGTCCTTGTACATCTTGGTGCTTCCAAGATGTAATGAGTACTTCGCATAATATGCCTCTGTCAGAATTTTTTTCTGAGCTCGACCGTTTCAGGAATGCATAGCCTTCCTTTTAGTCGTATCGTTCCGTCTCCGTCTTCCACAAAGTCAGTCGCTCTTCATGTTGAAATCAGCTCGCACATCTTCTGCAGGAATGAATTGTCCTTCTGTGCGGTCTTTATTTTGCTAAGCAGGCTCGAAGCTAACTTCAACTGAGCTAGGTGCAGGTGTCGATACTCAATTTCGAGTTCGATACCCATCGCTTCAAGGTCTCGCCGTATCTCATTATTTATGGCCAGTGATCCCATAAATATTCTGCTAAGCGCATCGGCTACAACGTTTCCCTTGCCCGACGTATAATCGATTGTTAGCTCGTAATCTTTTATGAGTTTGAGCCAACGTCGCTGCCATAGGTTGAGTTTTCATTGCGTAAACAAGTATTTCAGGTTTTTATGATCTGTGTAGATTCTGCAAGCCACACCATAGAGGTAGTGCCGCCAGAGCTTCAAGGCAAACCCGATCGCCGCCAATTCTAGGTCATACGTCGGATAGTTTTTCTCGTGCTGCTTCAACTGTCGTGAAGCGTAGGACATGAATTTATCTCTCTACATGAGTACACACCCGAGGCCAGTTCCCGATACATCGCTGAATATCTGAAAGCCTTCTGGACCATCTGGAAGTACAAGAATTGGAGCTGAGACAAGCCGTTGCTTCAACTCTTGAAAGCTGGATTCACAGTCATCACTCCACTCAAATACTACTCCCTTCTGGGTGAGGCGAGTCAGAGGCGACACTAGTTTTGAAAAGCTCCGTATGAATATTCGGTAGTAGCCTGCTAAGCCCAAGAAACTCCGAATATCGCTAGCCGAGGTAGGTCGTTTCCAATCTACCACCGCTTCAATCTTCTTTGGGTCCACCGCGACACCTTCGACAGAGATTACATGTCCGAAAAATGTCACACTACTCGTCCAGAACTCGTATTTACTTCACTTGGCATATAATTTGTTTTCACGCAGAGTCTGCAATACCGTCTTCAAGTGTTCAGCATGCACTTCTCGATCTTTGAGTAGATAAGGATATCGTCGATGAACACGACTACAAATTTATCGATTGGGGTCAGAAGACTCAGTTCATCAGATCCATGAAAGCGGCTGGGGCATTCGTCAAACCGAGTGGCATGACTAGGAATTCATAACGACCATATCGAGTACGGAAGGCAGACTTTGATACGTCGTCAGACTTGATCTTCAACTGATGATAGCCTGAACGAAGATCGAATTTTGAAAATATTGACGCACCTAGCAGTTGGTCAAACAAGTCATCGATTCGTGACAAGGGATAATTGTTTCGCACGGTCGCCTTGTTGAGTTTCCGATAGTCGATACATAGCCGTATCGATCCATCCTTCTTTTTTACAAATAGTACGAAAGATCCCCACGAAGAGATGTTAGAGCAAATAAATCCGTGGTCTAGCAACTCTTGTATTGCATCTTCATCTCCTTTAGTTCTGCTGGTGCTATTCGGCAAGGCGCCTTTGATATCGGCCGTGTATCCGGAAAGGTATCGATGCTGAATTTTATTTCTCGATCCGGTGGTATTTCGGACATCTCATCAAGAAAAATGTCAGGAAAATCTGCCACAACATCAGTCTGCACTGTGTTTGTATTATCCTTCCGCATGTCTCGAACTGATGCCAAGTATCCCACACAGCCGGAACGCAACATACGCTTCGCCGAGATTGCCGATACCATCATTGCCGTCTTCGAGACCGTACCACACGAATATGAGAACTCTGTCTTGCCAGGAAGACGAAACACAACTCTCTTCTCTGCGCACTCGATTGTTGCATGATAAAAGCCCAACCATTCTATGCCCAGGATTATGTCATACTCTTTGATGTCTAGTACGACGGCATCCAAGGATAGATTCTTCCTCCGATACAAATGTGGCCATTCTTACAAATAAAGTTCGTAGGCATATCGACTCCCGCTGGAGTGCTAATGCTAATGTTCATATCTAGTGATTGTATGGTTATTTTATTTTCTTTCGCATAATCAGCAGATATAAAACTATGCGTTGCATCCGAATCGAATAGAATCCGAGTCGGTATATTTTTGTAGAGTAATATACCTGTTACAATAGTATCAGACGTGAACGTCTCATCCCGAGTTAATGCATAAACTTGGCCTTGAGCCCCATGGCATTGATCCTGCGGGTTCACCGGCACCGCATTTGCGTCTTGTAGTGTAGGCGCTTTATATTGATTCAGAACGTTCCTTGGTGGGTGATATTCAGTAACTTTTGAATATAATAGGTCCTCGTACATTTTGGGATCTATAGACTGTACATATTGATATAAATACCTTTATTTGGTTTATTGAATTTTGTTATTATTAATAATATTATTATTAATATTTTATTATCAAGGTTATTATTATATAATAATATTATTATTATTCGTGATATTGTATTTGTCAAATAAACGTTATATATATATTCGTATTTATATTAATAGGCCCTATAATAGAATATATTAGAATTTTATTTAAATTTTTAGATAGTATTATATATATATATATATATATATATATATATATATATATATATATATATATATATATATATATAAAATACTATCTAAAAAAAAATATACTATCTAAATATATATATATATATATATATATATATATATATATATATATATATATATATATATATATATATATATATATATATATATATATGGATAAATAAATATAAAAAAAATATGGATAAATAAATATAATTATATAGATAAATAAATAAATAAATAAATAAATAAATAAATAAATATATATATATATATATATATATATATATATATATATATATATATATATATATATATATATATATATATATATATATATATATATATATATATATATATATATTTATGGAATAATAAATATATATATATTGATAAATATATGTATGTATAAAGCAATGGGAGCATCAGCAACACTAGTGTGCCGAACCCGCACAGCCCAAGGGGCCAAAAACCCAACAGTGGACCTATAGTAGCACTGGCCACAGGTCCTTTGAGAAACCAGCTAATAAACCTCAGCCGCAAGGCTTAAACCCCGACCCGACCCTGCATGTGCGCGTATAGAGGTATATATATGGATCGAGAGGAGGAGAGATCAACGCAAACTTAACCAAAACCCTAGCGCCGACTCCCACACACGTGTGCGCCGCTGAACACCGCCGGAACAGGCCGGACACGCGTGCAGCGTGCACAGGACACAGAGCGAAATAGCAGCAAGGCGCGAACAAGTACGGTTTTCGTTATCAGATTTCTCTCCGTATATTCAACGGATTTCGGTTCCGTAAAATTCTATAGAATTCCCATATGACCATCTAGGATCCCCATTAATTAGTTCCTATTGAATTTGTTTGTATTCGACGAGAAATCAACGCGAACATCGAGAAAAACTTGTCAAAAAATAGGACTGAAAACAGTCGATTTAGCCTACTTTGCGTTTGATTATCTTCCAAACCATGCATGATTTCAAAAATCTACCTGAAGACATTTGTTAACAACACATAGGAGTCCAGAACCCTTTTTGTAGTTTGTGATATCATAGTTTATCTGTGAAATTATCCGTCTCCCAAAAATTGTGAAAATCTGTTTCCAAAACTTAAAAATCCATCGACATGGGATCCGTCCCGCCAATCCGGGCGACGTGGTCTCGAACTGAAAGCATTGAAAGCTGTGTAACGGCTTCGTGGTCATGTGGGCTTTGACGGAATTCAAATTGGTCACGTGTGCGCGACGAATTTGATCCGTATCCGTCGAAATTTACCGTATCGGCCTCTGTACAAATTTCTCAATTAGTTTGTGCACGTTCATCAGATCGAGACGAAACTTGTGCCAACGGGACCGTATCATTTTTCTGGTCCTGTATGCCAAGTTTGGTCCAATTCTGAGATAGTTGAGCGGATCGCCGTTTTACGGGCCCTACGGTCCGATTCAACGGGCAATTTTGTGCACGGCCTGCCGGAATCCAACTCTGGACATACGATTGTGTTCGTATCGGAAAACTAGATCCGTAGACATGTAGTTTGATGACTTTAGAGACCATTGACTCTGGCACGCTTTTCGGTGCAAAGCGGGTCCAACGGCGGATACCGTTTTGACCCGAAATTACCGTTTTGCCCCTGTATCCAGAATTGGACTTAAGGACAGGCAATCCTAGCTAATTTGACTATTCTGAGAACATTGGTGATGTTTATTTCAGCTTTTGGGGACTGTTGTACGAGTTTTGACTATTGTGACATTCTGAGTGGTTTAGATTATCGGTTACACCAGCACAGGACCACAGGCGAGTACAGTTTATTGTCTGCATTTCGATATTGATCTTCACTATATTTCATTGATTGGCCATTGATTATGTGATTTTTATATTCTATTATAAATTGTTGAGTCGGGAATCAGAAGTACCAAGGATGTGTGATCCGACCGTAGACAGTGTTTATTTTCATGCAGTAGACCTCATAGACGGTGTTTATTTTCATGCACTAGACCTCGTGGACAGTGTTTATTTTTCTGCAGTAGACCTCGTAGATAGTGCTTATTTTTTGCAAGTAGACCTCGTAGACAGTGCTTATTTTTCTGTAAGTAGACCTCGTAGACAATGCTTATTTTTCATGCAAGTAGACCTCGTAGACAGTGCTTATTTTTTATGCAAGTAGACCTCGTAGACCGTGCGGTGTAGTGTCCCAGACTGATCACATATCAAAGGTACTTCTAACAGTTGGGGAAAATATTTTGTGTCTATTTATTTACTATTGGTTTTCCGTATTTTCTGTTTATTTTCAAAAACATGTAATTGATGTCTAACCTCTGTTGTATAGTCATTTTCTTTATTTAAAATTGCATTCAGTGAATTGTGCTCGTTCCATTCCTGACTGAAAACCAACATTTTTCAGGTTAGCCGTGGATTCACTTATCTTGAGGAGTGACGGGAATACTTGCAGACAAAAGTCTAGAGACTAGCTAGATAGTTGAGTTGTAGTCATTCATTTATTTGTACAAGTTTATATTTTCTACAAATGTAAAACTTATGATCATTGTAAGTTAAATTAATTATGTGAATGAGCATTATTTGTGATTTTGATCTTCATGGCCGTGACAACGTTCTACCGCCGACACTGCGGCGTAGGCTGGCTTGGACACGTCTCGTATCCGTTTAAAAAAAATACAGGTGCGGGTCGTGACAAGTTTTTGTGGTGGCCCATGCAGGTCTGGTTTCACAAATCATGCGAACTCGTGATGGTACGTTAGTTGTACTATTGCGAGCCTGCGACTAGAACATGCGACTAGAACATGCTCATTCATGAACAAGAATTAATTTAATTTAAGAGAATGACTAGGACTAGGAGTCCCTTATACAAATTTTTCGATGGGTAGTCTAGACCATGAATTTAGATGAGGGTTATTAATTTTGATAGTTTGTCAGATCCCTTTGTCAGACCCCCATAGGTACACTATTACCTCTTGATAGGACGATATGATCCAATGTGGATATATTATTCACTTGGTGAGACAGAGCTTCCTAGAATTAATGATCTAACCTAGATGAATTATTCAATTTCTTCTCTTTGCCTCTTTAGATATCATCCACACACCTTAGTCCAAATTGCCTATTTAGTTTCTATTTTCCCTAGGGATTATTATTTTTTATAAATTCTGATTATTGTTATCCCCATACGAACCTCGAGTTAGTTTCAATTTAAAGTTTTCCTCAATGGTTTGGATATACACATGAAATAGATATTAGAATGATTGTATTTCTTTTGTCTTCATTCCTCCCTGTTAAATCTTTTATTTTAAGGGTTATGATTGATAGCACAACCACTTACGCTTCATTTCATAGTCAACTTGTTTAAATCTCTAGAAGCTCATAAATTCTTACAGATATAGTTAAAGAAATGTTAGTTAACTCATAATGGCAGGACAGCAGCGCACTGTCGTCATTAAATTGAATTATGGAGACTATGGATTCACTATAGTCAGCAGCGCACTGGCGAGGCACGATCCCTAGAGTGAAATTAGTTTAGGAAAATATTGGTTATAGAATATTGCTAAAACTATGGCTAGAGGACCTCTTTGATCGTAGTTACCCTTGAATCAATATTTGGTAGAGTTAAGAAGTGTTCAATTTTGTATCATATTTGAGTTACGAAACCAAGGGTTTACCACAGCCAGAGTATACGGGCGGAGCATAATCCTCGGTGAAATAACTTCAGACATGATTACAAGTTCATGATACTATAGAGGATAGGATATGCCGTGTTTGTCCCATAAGATCCAAAACTAATACTAGTGAAAGTTCTGTGAGTTCGGTAGCGTGTCCCCCAACCTAGTATTCCCTGGTCCTTGTGATCGATCTTTTGGCAAGATAATTGATTGACGCTAATAGGTTTACCTAGAATATAGAATTTAGAAGTCCATAACCCATTAGTTGACCAAGGTCTTATGAATAAGAAGATAGTAGGATGACCGAATAAGCAAGAACACCAGGTGAAGGTTGATTCTCGCAAAACTCGAACTACTTGTGCCTTCTTTCAAAAATCTTGTATACTTGTAATTTGACTATTTTGACCAATGTTGCTATCATAGCCTAGTTTTGTAAGCTTACTCTTTATCGAGCTTGATTCAAGACATATATTTATTGGGGACGCCCACTGACATATTGTCTAATCAGAATCGATGTATTACGGTCTGATCAACCGTAGTGCACTTGGTTCGCTCTCTCTTTGATTAACCTACATGGATTGAGATATCAAGGTATCTATGATCTCATCCGCGACTGCTTGACAATTCCTCTTGAATTATATGCCTTTGAATCACGTAATTGTATTCAGCGACATCTCTCTTGAATTCTTTATTATTTTTGTCTTTCACTGATTAGAAAAATGAAGGCTCGTAATTGATAGATAGATACAGAGTATTCCCTATGGCTATGAAAGTTGTATACACAAATATAGCTATCCACGGCCAGCCTGTGACTGGAACCTTGCCTTGAGTTACTCGTCCTCCCTTCGACAATAAACCTACTATCCTAATCTTCTAGTCATTGGAGTCAGAGAATGATTAGGATCTTTCCCTTGATCAAATGCCAACCTAGGAGACTACCTATTTTCCAGAGACCAAATGTTGTGAGCCTCTAATCAATTATTTGAAGCTTGCTTCAACTAGAACCCTTGTGATAATTGTCTGGCAGGTTTGACCCCAATAGAAATTCACGACTCAGTTGTTAGAAATTGCTTCATATGACGTGCCTTAGAGCTGGTTACCCCGTCGATAACTCTTGTACACTATGGATGTGTATATTCCTCTATTTTATCGACCATGTGTTATTGTACACCTTCTTTCTCATTTATTGAGGAATGATCATTGACTTGACTTACATCTACCATATTTCGTTACGCCGTGCCTTATTCTCTATTAACAAGAGTCGAGGTACAGTATCCAAATTTTGGGAACCCTCTAACTTCATTATTTCTAAACCCTATCCTAGCTTCTAAGGTGGGTAGACTGTAAACCTTCTAAATTTTAGGATATATGAAGATTACCGATTGATCAGAATAATTTCTATTAGGGCAAAAATTAGTACCCCATGGACTCCCACTTTTCATTTAGATTATTTTGTGCCCCGGCCATGTCATTATTGTTCGGAGCACAAGACCAGCTGTTACCTTCCAACAAATTTTATATGCAAGATCTAGACGAGTCCACCTTCATCTAGGTATATCATGTCCCACTCAAACCCGTCCCCTTGTACTCTATTTTTATGGTACGACTTTCAGGTAAAAAGGACTAACTATAACCCTTACCATAGTATCGGTAAACTTCTCGACTACAACTAGAGACTCAACTTCGACTCGAATCTTTCGACCAATATATGGTTGTGATCGACTCGAAGCCCACTACGCACATGTCACCAGTGCGCCACTCAATTGTGCCCCTCTCGTGCAAATACAAAAGTCAATAAAGGCATATTTTGGGGCTTATGAACCTAATTAACCAACATGACTGGCAACTAGTTCAATCACTTGGGAGGAATATCCTATTCTAGGTTACCCTAACCTAGTAAAAATAGTTTTAACATAGGGATCTTGTCCAGTCCATATAGATTAGAATCCAAGGATCATCCAACCAACGATTGATGTCCAACCAGGGAACCCATTAAGACCCAGTAAAACCCATCCATGCATACTACCATATTTGGACTTTAAAATCGGACTACTTGAAGTAGGTCCCTATACCTATTATGTAGTCTCCACCTCTTAGAATCCAGGGTCATCCGTAATCATTATTCCATCTACCTGGAAGTCACGATACGATTTTGTATTGCATTTATATTCCTTGCGTATGTGTTTAAATAACCACGAAAAAGATCACAATCTTGATTTCTCAAATTCCATTCTATTACGGAACCTGTTCAAAATTTCGAGAACAGAACTTTTGTATTTCACGTTTTGCAAGCCCCTCTAAGAAATGAAGGGTTCTTGATTTAGCAAGTGACTGGACTAGAGTAGCCCAATCTAGCAAATAAGTCAATGGTTTATAAACTTTCCTTCGGGCTGTATCAATGGATACTCTCTACCACTCTGGAAACTCTATATTCGCTCTCGATTATTTTTCCTTATCTTCCTATTGTAGAGTGACGAATGGTCATGTTTATTGAAAATTACCGATATTCTCAGCTACTTGTACAAATTTGTTGTTTGTTACAAATTTGTTGCTTGTTAAATTTTTGGTTGCTGGATTGATAAGAGAGGATTATAGATGCCACATACAGTATATATATATATATATATATATATATATATATATATATATATATATATTGGTAGTAATTTTTAGCAATTAGTTGGAGGATTATAAAGTTTTAGTGACATAGCTTTACGGGAGTAGTATGACCAAAGGTGGGTAGAAATCCTCGAGATTTTTGTAGTTGCCAAAATGGCCAAGGAGAAGGATATAAACTATTTTTGAGGAATTAAATTTAAGGAGATGAAGGTAATAGTAGATCTTCTTTTGAATTGAAGGAATAGTTGTGAATTAGAATTTCGAGGACAAAATTATTTTTAAGGTGGGCAGATTTGTAACCCCTCTTCCCAGATTTTTAATAATATTTTATAATTTATTTGAATTAAATGATGATTTTTAGAGTTTTTATAAATAATTATTTAGTTAATTATTACGGTAGATGATTTTAGTCATGATTGAGTTTTGGTGTACCAGACGACTAGGAATCATGGTCCGGGTAGTGCAGCGGCGTGCCTTGACTAGTGTATTTGTCGTGCCAAAGGAGACCCGACCATAAGTGAGTCCTAACTAGGAAAGCCAGGCCAAGTTGCGACCTGATCCCTAAAAATAAGTTAATTATTTATTATTAAGGTCTATTGACTTGTAGAAAATCCGGTTGTACCAAATTAGTATGGACTTGACCGGACCCAGTCAAGCCCATGTAGTCATGAGGGACGTACAATGACATTCGTGTCGATGTAAACTGGTAGGAGTTTGTTGTATTTTATTTTAATAATTTAATGAATGTTTCTAAGTGTTCGTATTTAAATATTATAAATATTATTATTAGTGATATTCAGTGACTTTTGAATATAATAGGTCCTCGTGCATTTTGGGATCTGTATACTGTACATATTGGTATAAACGCCTTTATTTGGTTTATTGAATTTCGTTATTATTAATAATATTATTATTATTAATATTTTATTATCAAGGTTTTTATTATATAATATTATTATTATTATTCGTGATATTGTATTTGTCAAATAAACATTATATATATATTCATATTTATATTAATAGGCCCTATAATGGAATATATTGGAATTTTATTTAAATTTTTAGATAGTATTATATAAATATATATATATATATGGATAAATAAATATAATTATATAGATAAATATATATATATATTTATCTATATATATATATATATAGATAAATAAATAAAAATAAATAATATATATATATATATATATATATATATATATATATATATATATATATATATATATATATATATATATATATATATAAATGGATTAATAAATAAATAAATAAATAAATAAATAAATAAATAAATAAATAAATAAATAATATATATATATATATATATATATATATATATATATATATATATATATATATATATATATATATATATATATATATATATATATATATATATATAAATATATGTAAGTATAAAGCAATGGGAGCATCAGCAACACTAGTGTACTGAACCCGCACAACCCAAGGGGCCAAAAACCCAACAGTGGACCCATAGTAGCACTGGCCACAGGTCCATTGAGAAACCAGCTAATAAACCTCAGCCGCAAGGCCTAAACCCAGACCCGACCCTGCATGTGCGCGTATAGAGGTATATATATGGATCGAGAGGAGGAGAGATCGACGCAAACTTAACCAAAACCCTAGCGCCGACTCCCACATGCGCGCGCACCGCCGGACACCGCCGAAACAGGCCGGACACGCGCGCAGAGCGCACAGGACACAGAGCGAAACAGCAGCAAGGTGCGAACAGGTACGGTTTTTGTTATCAGATTTCTCTTGGTATATTCAATGGATTTTGGTTCTGTAAAATTCTATAGAATACCCATATAACCATCTAGGATCCCCATTAATTAGTTTATATTGAATTTGTTTGTATTCGGCGAGAAATCAACGCGAACATCGAGGAAAACCTGTTCAAAAACAGGACTGAAAACAGTCGATTTAGCCTACTTTGCGTTTGATTATCTTCCAAACCATGCATGATTTCAAAAATCTACCTGAAGACATTTGTTAACAACACATAGGAGTCCAGAACCCTTTTTGTAGTTTGTGATATCATAGTTTATCTGTAAAATTATCCGTCTCCCAAAATTGTGAAAATCTGTTTCCAAAACAAAAAAATCCATCGACATGGGGTCCGTCCCGCCATTCCGGGCGACATAGTCGCAAACCGAAAGCATCAAAAGCGGCGTAACGGCTTCGTGGTCGTGTGGGCTTTGACGGAATTCAAATTGGTCGCATGTGCACGACGAATTTGATCCGTATCCGTCGAAATTCACCGTATCGGCCTCTGTACAAATTTCTCAATTAGTTTGTGCACGTTCATCAGATCGAGACGAAACTTATGCCAGCAGGACCATATCATTTTTCTGGTCCTGTATGCCAAGTTTGGTCCAATTCTGAGACAGTTGAGCGGATCGCCCTTTTGCGGGCCCCACGGTCCGATTCAACGGGCAATTTTGTGCACGGCCTGCCGGAATCCAACTCTGGACATACAGTTGGGTTTGTATCGGAAAATTGGATCCGTAGACATATAGTTTGACGACTTTAGAGACCGTTGACTCTGGCACGCTTTTCGGTGCAAAGCGGGTCCAACGGCGGATATCGGTTTGACCCAAAATTACCGTTTTGCCCCTATATCCAGAATTGGACTTAAGGACAGGCAATCCTTGCTAATTTGATTATTCTGAGAACATTGGTGATGTTTATTTCAGCTTTTGGGGACTGTTGTACGAGTTTTGACTATTGTGGCATTCTGAGTGGTTCAGATTATCGGTTACACCAGCACAAGACCACAGGCGAGTACAGTTTATTGTCTGTATTTCAATATTGATCTTCACTATATTTCATTGATTGGCCATTGATTATGTGATTTTTATATTCTATTATAAATTGTTGAGTCGGGAATGAGAAGTACCAAGGATGTGTGATCCGACCGTAGACAGTATTTATTTTCATGCAGTAGACCTCGTAGATAGTATTTATTTTCATGCAGTAGACCTCGTAGACAGTGTTTATTTTTTTGCAGTAGACCTCGTAGACAGTGCTTATTTTTCTATAAGTAGACCTCGTAGACAGTGCTTATTTTTTTGTAAGTAGACCTCGTAGATAGTGCTTATTTTTCATACAAGTAGACCTCGTAGACAGTACTTATTTTTCATACAAGTAGACCTCGTAGACCGTGCGGTGTAGTGTCCCAGACTGATCACATTTCAAAGGTACTTCTAACAGTTGGGGAAAGTATTTTGTGTCTATTTATTTGCTATTGGTTTTCCGTATTTCCTGTTTATTTTCAAAAACATGTAATTGATGTCGAACCTCTATTGTATAGTCATTTTCTTTATTTGAAATTGCATTCAGTGAATTGTGCTCGTTTCATTCCTGACTGGCAACCAACATTTTTTATGTTAGCCGTGGATTCAGTTAGCTTGGGGAGTGACGAGAATACTTGCAGATAAAAGTTTAGAGACTAGCTAGATAGTTGAGTTGTAGTCATTCATTTATTTGTACAAGTTTATATTTTCTACAAATGTAAGACTTGTGATCATTGTAAGTTAAATTAATTATGTGAATGAGCATTATTTGTAATTTTGATCTTCATGACCGTGACAGCGTTCTACCGCCGACACTGCGGCGTAGGCTGGCTTGGACACATCTCGTATCCGTTTAAAAAAAACGGGTGCGGGTCGTGACACCCACCATCTTGCTTACGATCTGCGTTAGGTCGTCCATTTGCTTTTGATGCACACCAAATTGTGCTTTGATTTTCATCTAAAGCTGTTGCTGCTGCAGCTCCATCAACTGCAATATTTTCTCTATCGTAGTCTCGCTAGGACTAGCGCCCTTTGAACTCGACGAACTATCTATGGCGTTGGTTGCTGTGTCGGGATTGTTTTTATTTTTCTTTATAATTCCTACAAACGAAGCAAACCCGTTAGTATTTTTTTACAAAATATCTACGGGCTTACCTGTATGGAACTTTTATTTCACGCAGCATGTCGACAAGCATTCAATCGAGCAATCGCTACGAACATTCCAACAATGAAACATCTTTCAAAAATCCGAGAAAATATAACTGTGCTCTGATTGGAAATTGTTACATTTTGTGAGCTTGCACGTCTTGGATAAATGATAGTCATTTTTATTTAGACATTGATTGGGATGCCAAGAGATATCTCCCAAACTATACCAAATTTTTATCTAGATTATTGTTGTACAAATTGCTTGCTGTATTCCATTTTTGAATCGTCGCTTAAACTTTTTATCGATAAACTCTCGTGCCTATGATTTACCATCTTGACTAATAGTGCTGTTATAATCTAGTTTTGCAAGCTCATTGATTTATCAAGCTTGTTCATGACTTATGTTATTGAGCGCGCTCACTAACATATTGTCTAATCAGAACCGGTGCATGATAGTCTGATCAACCAAGTGCACTTTGGTTCGCTTTTACCTATTGTTCTACGTGGATGGGACATAATTACAACTTGACCTCTAGAATCCCATCTACGACTGCTATGACAATTCCTTTAAAATTATTCGGTCGTCTTTGAATCACGTATTCATAATATCGCTTTTGATCTCTTTATTGCTTTCGCCTTCACCTATTTTGGAAGGACGAAGGCACTTATACTAGAATTCCCTCTTGCCTACCTATCACTTATGACCCTTGTCATCCAATGTGACTACATCTTCGTCTTAAACTCCTCGTCCTTTCCCCGGCCTATATTTATATTCACCACTCAAGTTAGGAGTGAATCATTCTCGTAATCGTGCACTCAACCCTACCTATTCCTAAATTTCGAGGACGAAATTCTTGTAAGTTGGGTAGGATGTAAACCCCGTAAATTTCTACTATGATTTTTTGTAAACTTAGTATTAATTTTTTACTTTGCATTTTGTACGTCACATAGTCGTATTGTACGTCGCGTACGAATTTGTCGTACAGAACGTCGCGTATGAGCTCGTATTTTCGTATGGCTCGTCGAGTGCGAATATGTGCGAGGTACATATTTTTGTAAAAATATTTTATTTAGAAGCATAGTTTTTCAAATAATAAATAATAAATATTTTTTTATTTCGTAAAGTTGTAAAATGCATTATATTGGAATGTTCAATTATTTATTTTACATCATGAAAGGTTATATAAATAGTAATTTTGAAAATGAGGTTTATGCAAATGTTCATTTTATATGAGACATAAATTTATATATATAATTCTATTCTCGAAATTTATTTAATATTAATATTTAATTATTCAAAAAAGTATTTTAAAATAGTATTTTGGTTTAAATTTAATTAATTATGATAAATTATATTTGAAAGGATTTTATTGACTCTATTTTAAATATATTTTAGAAATAGTATGTCGCTATATTGGATTGGATTTGATCCAATTATTTTTATTTAATTTGAACTAAATATGATAATATCTGTATAGGATTTAATAAATCCCCGTCCTTATCCAACTGGAAATTCCCATCTCCTGTAAAAGGAGAGGTACTCATCCATAAATGACTTACCATCCATAAATCGTGCATCGTGTCTGTGACCACCACAAATCTTTTTCCAATCTCGTATAATCATCCACGTCGTGTCCACACCCCGGACACGACGATAATAAACACAGAATCCCCCGTCACCATCATCGACCCAACCACCACCCAGCAGCATCACCACCAACTCTGCCATCGCAACCGCAGCCAGCCCCCTCGCTAACCTCCCGGCCATCCGCTCCGTCTTCCCGTCACCCGGCCAACCATCTCTGTGGTCATCACCACCGCCACCATAACATTAGCCACAACACCAGCTTCACCCTTTGGCCACCGCCACCGGAGTGGCAGCCCTGTCTACACCCACCCGCCAAAACTTCTATTGTATCCCGACATCGCCACCATAGCCTCCAACCCGATCGTCCAGCCAAAATCGATAGCCACCCGGAACCCCAAGTTTTCAACCAAAACACCTTCACCATCACCGCAGTCACCCAACTCCGCCAATCGCCGCCCAAACACCACACAATAGGGAAATAAGGGAGGGGAGGACCCTAACCTGACAACTGTGCCGTCGTAAGATCCGCTCCGCCGCCCCTGCCATTTCCTCCGTCCTCTTCGGATTCTGTGCCCTTCTGCCGCAACGTGAGGGCACGAACCGTCGTACCGGCCACCGTCGACGCCAACCCTTCCGTGCGCGCCGGAGCCGAGACTCCCCCGCCGCCACGAGCAGGCGCGCCACCGCGCCCCTTCCTCCTTGTTCGCACAGCCGCGCCGGTAGTCCGCCTCCCCTCAGCCAGCGACTTCCTCCACCGCGCCTCTGCCGCCGCACGCGAGTACCCGCGCCGCCGCCACCTCCCCACGGAGCCTGCAGCCTTCCCGCGACGCCTTTCTGCTTGCGCCAGCCGACCCTGGTCTCCGATCCCGCCGAAAACTCTGCCCTCCGGTAAGCTCCCATCTCCCGCTCACTCTTTTTCTTCTCTCTCTTCTCTCTGTACTCTCCAACCCTCTCTCTCTTTCCCCTTTCTTTGGTTTTAATGAGCTTTTAAAAAAAATCGTGGTGTTTTGATAAGTAGTTTCAATTAGTATTAAATAATAGGCTTAATTGCTAATTGCTACCCTCAACTATCACACTTTTTCAAGTTGATACCCTAACTTTTTTTCGTAACAGATTGATACCTCAACTATATTTTTTTTTCAACTTAATACCTAACATTTTAAAAAACCCCAAAATGCCCTTATCCCTTCCCTCCCTCCACCCCCTCCCCCACTCCGGCCATCCCCCCTGCTAGCTCCGGCCGACCACCCCCCCTCCTCGCTTCCGGCCAACCTCCTCCCCCTCCTCGCTTCCGGGCCACCCCCTGCCCCGCCTCCCGTCCCGCACCCCCCTCCCCAGCCCCCCTCCTTCCGCGTTGCCACGCCCTAAGGGAGAGACGGGAGCGGACGGGCGGCCGGAGCGAGAGGAGGGGGGGTGGGGATGGCCTGAAGCCAGCAGGGAGGGGAGCCAGCAGGCGGGTGGGCGGCCGGAGCTAGCGGGGGGGGGGCAAGCGAGCAGGGGGGAAGGAGGGTTAGGGGTAGGGGCATTTTTGTCCAAAATAATATCCGGGTATCAAGTTGTTACAAAAAAAAGTTTAGGGTATCAACTTGAAAAAGTGTGATAGTTGAGGGTAGCAATTAGCAATTAAGCCTAAATAATATGTTACTGATATATATTTAATTATACTTATAGTTATGGGTATTAGCAGTATATAGGAATACATATGATTAGTGGATATTATTTTTAAATTAATTCATTATATTTTATAGGAGATATATATATATATATATATACTTATATATATATATATATATATATATATATATATATATATATATATATATATATATATATATATATATATATATATACTTATATAAAAAAATAAAAAAAATAAAAATACTTATATATAATTTTCCCAAAAACAAATGGTGAATAAAATGTGTAAAATTTTCTAGAATTATATCATTAGGCATGGATCCCATATATATGTATTCTAAACTAAGTTTAGACATATACAATATTAAATATTTTTACTATTTAAAGGAAATAACTATTTCGATCAACTAATTTTTTGTTTAACAAAACGGAGTTTTAACTCAAAAATATTTTCTTGAATTATTTTGTATTTACCTAAAATATTTTTATCATAAAAACATAAATTCTACCTAAAATAATATTTTTGGCATAACTTAGAGTTTTTGTAGAGAAATGACTTTTGGTTTTTTAAAGTACTTTTTCCAAAAATTTATTTTCCTAAATAAAATCTAGTTTTCAATTATTTTCTAAAAATTTCTATAGGTGTCTATCTCCACAATTTTTCCATGATTAACACCATTACTCACGCGTTCCTATTTTCCCGCAAATTTAGGCCATGTTCGTATGGACCTCGGCTAATGGACAAAACATGACATCTTGATCATCGCACCACACCAGGCGACACACCAGGCAAGATACCTTGCCATCTTTACTGCTTACATTTAGTTGTATTTTATTTCGTGTCATTCCTTGCTAACTCAAACCATCAAGCAACATCGATTTCAATCCTTAGAGTCATTCGCGTAACTTTAAAATCAAACCCTTCATGCACGCTGTCTACCTGTCGTGCTAACTTTTTGTATACGATCCATATCTATTTCCTCGATCAAGTCATCCATTCGTACATTCTAACTTTTTACTCGATTCGATTTCACCGACTCAATCGTTTTCATGTTTCACCTCTGCACAATCCTCAATCTCATGCACGTTCCGTGCACGTCCATTTCTTGGTTGTTCGAATCGACTCGTCAAAACTCAAGACTACCACTTATTTAACGATACTCAATCTATGGCTTTGCATAACATGACGCTCGCTGATAGACTCACCGGTACCCCGCATCCTCAATCGATCGATCGAGATTCCTGATGCTATCGTATACACCACTCAGGAATGAAGTCATCCAACAAATCCTCAAACTATCTTTCAAATCAAAACCGACTCCTTCAAATTTTTTTCGTTCGAACCATTCCTCAATTTTCAAGCACGCTCACCTATATCGAACCGACGTTATCGTCGCTCGATAGTACGCACCCCTATCGATAGTCATCTTACTTCTACTCAATCGAGTTCAACTCATTCTCGTCCGACATAAATCAATTCCTGCACTCGACTTTTCTAAGGTCGATGCAACTTTGGTGTATATGCCCAGTCCGACTTAGTCAACCGTGCTTGTACAAATCATTTTTTTGGTTTCTTGTCAAAAACTGTTGTCCTACATTTTTGCAAAATAGATAGACTTATTGTATGGACATCCCGTGGGACATTTGAGAGAGAGCGCACCAACGATAACAACTTACGGAAGCAACAAGTCAGAGTTTGCGGAAACAACGGAGTTAAAGAATTCAATCGATAGTCCAAGGACGTAAAGCCGTGCTCTGATACTATTATGTCACGCCTCGTTCCCGTAGGAGCGATCGTCCTTGCTAAGGCGTGATGCCGCACGACCCTAGATTGTGCTCATGCAAGGCGGGTTCCATAACGGCCGATTTCAGCGGCTACGACGGGTTCGTCGTACAGAAGTTCCATGCGGAGACATTGAATAATAGCAGCGGAAATTAGAACAAAATAGAAGTTATTCAAAAGAAGCTCTTTATTGATATTGAAACAAAGGTTACAATGGGGCGCAAGGCCAAGATTACAAGTCTCTCAAGCTCACTCATCTCATATTACAAGTCACTCAGCTCTCTCTCATCTCTCAATACATGTCTCGAGCCAGCGGAAGCTTCGGAAGGCGATGTCCATACATTATGTCCCGTATAAGTCTTGACTCCATGCGTCCGCACACTTCGAATCGCCAAAAAACTCCGTACCTCTACGCATCCAAGTGAGCTCTGCGCCACGAGCTTCTATCTGTGCCTGCACATAAAAACTATGTGGGTGTCAGTACTCAACTGTACTGGTGGAATGAGCTCCTCGCCCACCCATACAAAACCAACACGTTAGATTTACTTTGTGCAATATAGTCCCTTCTTATCAATTGTCTTTCTACTTTTTTCTTAGGATCGGTTTTAGGACTGACGCCTTGGCCTATTTGGTGTCTCTAGACCATCCCGTGCTTGCAACAACAACATCGACTCAACAACGTTAACCTATCATGTCGTGCTTGTCTTTCGGCCAAAATTAGAGACGCAACTACGCGATAGGCTCTATTTCCGTATGACCGTGCTATAAACCCTTGCTGAGGCCATGCCTCGTAACTCAAATGAGACTTAACCATATCGCCGCCTCACGGCCCTTGCTACTTCGATCACCAACAGACCCAATCAAGACTTCTGGACTAAGTATCACTTGACCGACTTCGCCTTGCGACGTTTCCTGACTTAAACTCAAGATGACTCAAACCAACTTATGCAACATATAGGCCAACAACTTAAGACCCGACGTCGCATCTCGTGTCGAAGCACGTCACCTATGTTGATGCCAAATCTTAGGACCAAACCTTGTGTTCTAACTGCGCACATATTCGACTGACTCAATCCAAAGGCACACATGCAGATTGCTGCCCATGCCGACCCATCTATATGAATTGGTCACTAACATCACAAGCTATCCTGGACTATAGCCTTGCCATTCGGTGACCCTTTCAATGCAAGTAGCTAGCCCCGCTGAAAGTTTTCGAATGACCCGAGTGGTTCGTCCAGCTACGGCTATACCTGTTTTCCTCCAGAACGACGCGGTCCCATGGCGCCCAGGGTTGCCGCTCGTGGAAACTCCTCTTTGTCGACAAGTTTTCCAATGACCATACAAAACTCGACACAAACTGACGTCTCACACAGTCATTCCTCTTCCAATGTTACCATCTCTTTCAAACCAATATCAAAACTTCTATCATTTGAGACCCCTCGACGATCCACGGTCGTGAGCATTCTTTCTATCATTAGAGACCCCTCGATGACCCACAGTCGCGAGCATTCTTTCCATGTTACCATATCATTTCATTCAACTCAATACCTATTCGATAGTCCTTTCTCCAAAACTCATTCAATCAACCGTGGTTCATGCCTTAAATACTAAGTCCGTGCATCGTGCCTCAAACCGACTTCTGATCTACGCGACGCTATCGCCCAAGTCATACTTTATATGACGGGCCTTGAAACCGTAAGACTATGTGGTTATACCCAACCGTAGAACTCATAGGACTGTGCTTGCTACCACTCCGATAGCCTAACATAACTTGCCTGACTTAAACGTACAACGACTCAACGAGCAAAGGCTGCGTCAAGCCTCATATTGTGGAAATGTGCCACGCATGCGTTCGACTTCTGAACGACCAAGTTATTTGGGTGCCTAGACTTATATCATAAGCCATGCAACGCAACTTAACTTATAAGGCAAGCCAAGGCTATGCGAAGCCTTGGACGATAGGACCGTGCATGCTTTATGAAGCATTTATGCGGGCGACGCCTAAGACTTAGGCTACGTTCATAACTTCGCCTACTCAACCAACTTTCCTTCTTCCAAGCCACGGGACGAAGGGCCGAGTGTCATTTTTCAAAGCACGCCGTGCACCAACTCTAAGCCGACCATTGGACCTTTCCCGATTCTAACGCAATTCGACCTGTCGGGATTATTTCCTTTAGCTATGTGGATTCGTCTCTTTTATTATCAAGCCTACTTGTGCAAGCTAAAAATATGCAATTTATTATGTGAATGCTAAGATGAGGCAAGTTCACCGAAACTATCCCACCTAAGCGAACGGTCGCCTCGACCGAGCCTTCGAGCAGCTGTTGCAAGGCTAAGTCCGAACGCCGTCGACGTTTCGATTCCTCCGATTGACTGAGCGGAACGGGGCACAATAGTAAAAATATAATTTTAGGCCAAAATGATGTTCGCTGTTGGACTCGATTTGCACCGAAAAGTGTGTCAGAGCCTATGGTCTCTAAAGTCATCAAACTATATGTCTATGGGTCCAATTTGACGAGACGAACCCAACTGTATATCCAAAGTTGGATTCCGGTTGGCCGTGCACCTTCTCAGAATCGAACCAAACTTGACATATAGGACCAGAAAGATGACACGGTCCTGTTGGCATAAGTTTCGTCTCGAGACAACGAACATGCACAAAGTTACGGACTAGTTTACAAAAGGGCTGATACGGGGTATCTCGACGGATACGCTTCGATTTTGTCGCGCACGCACAACGAAATCGACTTCCGTTGAATCCCACACGCCGATAACATCCATAAGTGTCTTTAGATGCTCATGGGTTGTGACCACGTCACCCAGTTTGTCGGGGCGTACGACGTATCAGAAAAATTCCTAAATTTTCTATCGTTTGAAAACAGTTTTTTGGTCAATTTGGGACACCGATTTCTCAGCACTCAGTCAATCAAGTCGACTTCTTTAAAAGGGTTTGACAGCCCAATATGTTGTCTTTTACTATTTTAATTTATTTTAGATAAACCATAATGTCCCGATTACAATTGGTCTTCTAAAACAGAGTTTCAACTTCAAAATTGTCCTGTTTTGAACGAATTTTTTTGTCGACTTTAGGGTCGATTTCAACTCTTTTTTGGTTCGAACGATTTAATCCGAAACTATCCAATGGATTTGAAGACGAACAGTTTAGGTTCATACCAGACAAAACGGCTCTAAGATTGGTCGAGTGTGTGCCACGAAATCTCGTCGCAAAGCCGGGTTGCAGGTTGTCGCTGCTGTCTACTGTTACTGTGTTTTGGCCGATCGGTCGGCAGTCTCTGAAGAGTTTTCGGCTGATGCAGGCGACCAGGAACACGCACGGGATGGAGAGGAAGGCTGTGGGCTGCTCAGAAGTCGAAGGTGGCTAGGTTTTCGCGAAGTTAATGTTCAGTTTATTCCGATAGCATCGGTATATTGGGTTAGATATACCCGAATGAGATATTTCGAATTCCCTCCCAATTCGAGAGGGATTTGAATTAGGATTTGAGTTCATCCACAGGAGAATCAGGTTTTAAGTTAGATTGGATAGGTTCTTGGAGGATTTGGTTGATTTTTATGAACTTTCAGTTCGTAGGGATTTCGAACTTCTGTTCGGTTGTTTGGTCGGGATAGCCCAGTACTGTGCACCCATTCTATTAAGGAAGGAAGGAGAAAAAGAAAATAATAATAATAATAATAATAATAATAATAATAATAAATAAATAAATAAATAAATAAATAAATAAATAAAAAGGAAAGTATTTATGTGCTTCTTCTCACAATATATTTGTATATGCATATATAGTCATATATATATATTTCCCTATTTTTTTTTCAATATATATATATATATATATATTTAATAATAATAATAATAAATAAATAAATAAATAAATAAATAAATAAATAAATAAATAAATAAATAAATAAAAAGGAAAGTATTTATGTGCTTCTTCTCACAATATATTTGTATATGCATATATAGTCATATATATATACTTCCCCATATTTTTTTAATATATATATATATATATATATATATATATATATATATATATATATATATATTATATCCTAGAATTTATAAATAAATTCCACAAATATTTATTAATTATAGTACAAGTTCACTAATTGTATAAATAATTCCATGTAACAATACTAAGGTATTTAAAAATTAGGAAGATGTTTAAATTATAATTAAATAAAAATAAAATGATATATATATATATATATATATATATATATATATATATATATATATATACATATATAAGAAACTCCCCATATTATTCTATAATAAGAAAAGCCGAATCTATACAAGTATACCAGAAGGCGCAAAATACCGAAGCCTATACACGTATACTACCAAAAGAAGGGGAGGAGGAGCCCAAAAAGACAAGACTCAGGAAAGGAAGGAGTTCCAAAAAGAGGTCTGGCTGCGGTTGGATTGAGCGCTCCGCTTGTCGCATTGCCTGATGGTCTCCCTAATCAGTTGGTCTGCGGAATACTAATAGCCTTTATATCTCGCATTGTTGCGGTTCTTCCACAGGACCCACGTCGCAGTAGCTGCAGCAATCAGATGGTGCTTGGACATGGAGCTCCATGCTTTGATAAGGTCTTCGTAGTGCCCACCCCCAATGTCTATTCTGCAGCGTCGGAAGAGATAGCTCAAAACCTTGGTCGGGAGTTCTTCCTGACAAAAGATGTGGTTGACAGTTTTCGAGTTACGGTCAGTGCAGCATGTACATGCGGACGCAAGGCTGAATCCGATAGTGCATAGGGTGTCATCAGTAGAAAGAATTTTGTCCAGGGCTCTCCAAATGATGAAGGACCACTTCTTGGGGATGCAAGTCTGCCAAAATAGTGCAATGCTAGAAAGGGGCATCCCCGAGCCTAGGATGACTTTACTGGCCGATTTGACAGAAAAGCAGCCCGTCACTCCCTCCTGCCACCTGAGCTCATCCGCGTCTGGCCCGATCTTCAAGCCTTCACGACGGATGAGCTCCACTGTCTCAGAACCAACCCAATCCCGCACTATGTTCCAGTCCCAATCCTCCCTAATGGGGTCCCACATGTCCTTGACCTTGTAAAACCTGTGAACATCGGGGTGAGTAGGAATTAAGGTATCTTCCACCCATCTTTCCCGGAAAGCTAGAGATTCTTCGTCGCCCACCCTGAGACGCATCAGAGGTTCGGCCATGGAGCGCCCAATGAGCATACGACGCCACGCTGCAGAAGATCTGCTTTTTAAAATAGCCATCGATGGGTGGATGTTCTTAAAATATCTGGCCTTCATGAATCTGGCCCATAAGTTCTGAGTGGTACGCAGCTTCCACCACAGTTTCATCGAGAATGCATTAACAATGTGGAAGAGTTTGGAGAATCCCAGCCCCCCCTCCTGGGTTGGCCTGGTCATTGTGTCCCAACTGGCCCAGTGGTGTTGAGCGATGCCATCACTGTGACCCCAGAAGAAGTTGCTGAAGATGATCTCGATGGAGTTAAGGACTATCTTGGAGGGGAGCACGCCGCTAGGGTGTAGATGGGGATGGAAGTGAGGACATGGTTAATGAGGATCATCTTGCCTCCCGGAGATAGCGTCGTGTTGTGCCATCCTCCAAGCTTTTTTCTGATGCATCTGATCAAATCCTCAAAGATACCTGCGTTCGATTTCCCATAGACAAGGGGACAACCCAGATAATGGAATGTGGGGTACTTGATAGGGAAGGGGATGGTATTGGAGAGGGTGCCAGCTTGCTCTATCATAATTTTGTGGTGAGTGTAGATGACACTTTTGTCCGGATTGACCATCTGGCCCGAGCAGCTAGCATAATTTTGTAGGGTGTTGTGGACCACCTCGACCGACCCGATATCTCCGGAAGAGAAGATGAGGATGTCGTCAGCAAACGCTAGGTGGGTGATAATGGGGCAGCCGCTAGACGTATGATAGTGGTAGAAGTTGGTAGTACAAGGCATCCTGTTGAGGTTTCTGCTCAGGGCGTCTGCCGTGATGATAAAAATGGTGGACGGGAGGGGATCACCCTGCCTAATCTTGCAGGTCGATTTGAAGAAGCCATCGGCCTGACCATTGATCACCGTAGAGAACCAGGAGTTGCTGATAGATCTCCACATGATATTGGTCCATGTTTTAGAGAGGCCGAATGCTCTGAATACCCAGATCATGAATTGCCACTCCATCCTGTCGTAAGCTTTCTCCATGTCAAGTTTGATGGCTTTGTTGCTCCCTCTAGCTGGAAACTTCATACAGGTGATTAATTCTTGAGCTAACATGATGTTGTCCTGGATATTTCTGTCGCGAACGAAGCCACTTTGCTCCTCAGATATGATTTTATGGAGGAGGTCCGACATTCGGAATGCGATGACCTTGGATATGATTTTGTTGGTGAAGGTGCACAGACTGATAGGACGAAAGTCCCGAAAGGATTTCAGATCATCTATTTTCGGAATGATGATGAGATTGGTGCTCGAGATTGCTCTTGGATACATCGTACCTTGGAAAAAGGCGACGACCGCCTCGTGGATGTCAGTCCTAATAATGTCCCAGCAGGAACGAAAAAAAACCCCTAGAAAATTAGTTCGGACCCGGGGAGCTATGCTCGTCTAGAGCCCAGACAGTGTCTTTTACTTCCAGCTCGGAAAGTGGAGTCTCAAGCCGGATGTTGTCGCCTTCGTTGATAAGGTGTGGAATAACCTCCAAGAAGGAGGGGTCCCTGATGACTATCTCTTTGGAGAACAGATTGGAGTAGTACTCGGTCGCTGCCTCCTGGATACCTTTATGGTCTTTGATGATGTTGCCGTTGCTGCCCACAATTTGGTGAAGGTGAGTTTCTGCCTACGACCATTGACGCATACATGAAAGAAATTCGAGTTTTTGTCTCCCTCGCTGTCCCATTTAAGTCTGGCTTTCTGCTTCCAAAAGTCTATCTCCACTTTCAGACAAAATTTAAGGATAGCTTTGGTGAGGTTGAGGGCCGTCCTGGCTGCGGAAGATCTATCATTCGTGAATCTGATTACAGCACGAATAACGTCATCCTCAGCCTCCCAGATAGCCTGAAAAATGTCCCCATAGGCCTGTTTGCTCCAGTCCGCCAGAGCTTTCCTCGTGGCTTTGAGCTTGATAGCCACCCTAGTAAGGGGTTCGTCGTTGTTCGTGCTGTTCCATGCTTGCGTGACTACCCCCAAGAACTGTGGGTGGTTGCTCCATAAATCAAGGAAGCGGAAGCTCCTTTTGTTCGGCCCCAGGTTGCTGGAGATACAAACTAATAGAGGAGCATGATCTGACTCGATGGCGTTGAGGTGGAATAGCTTGGAGGTGGTCCCCATACCGTGCCAGTGATCATTCGTAAGGGCCCTGTCCAGGCGAGAGTATTGTCGGCGATCGCCCTCCTGCATGTTGCACCAAGTGAAGGCACGGCCAGTGAACGGAAGAGGGGGCTAGGTTAGAGTTGAAAATGAAGTTGTTGAAGTCTTGCATGGCTGAAAGAGGGGGTGGCCAACCCCCGGTCTTTTCCTCTCTGCACATGACGGTGTTAAAGTCTCCAATGCAGAGCCAAGGGAGATTGTTGTGGTGGAGGTGGATGTCCAACAGGTTGTTTCACAGGATTTTGCGCTCCGTAATGTCACAACTGCCATGGACAGCCGACAGGATGACCCTCGTGGGTAATAATGGGTGCTCCATCCAGCATGAGAGGGCCTGCTTGGAGTCGTTGATGACACCGATTTTGATGTCCTTCGAGCAGAGGATCCAAATATTGTGTATGCCAGCAATGGCTATAGGGAAGCCTAGCTGCAGCTGTATGGATTTTAGTTTCTTGTGGCAAATTTTGGGTTCAAGGATGATCAAGACGTCAATATTGTGGGTTTTCTTGAGGCTGGAGATTCTCCTCTTGGTAGGTTTGTTCGCCAGACCACGGACATTCCACGAGAGGATGTTCAGCATTAATAGAGTTTATAGGGGGGGGTCGGTTGGCCCGCTTATATATATATATATATATATATATATTAGGAGCAAAATTTTCAGGGTGTTTACATCCTACCAAACTTATAAAAATTTTATCCTCGAAATTAAAAATTATCCTAATATATAACAATATAATGAGATTGAATTATCACGACCCGCACCCACTGTGAGGGTACGAGTACGTAACAACGCCCAGCCTACGCCGCAGTGTCGGCGGTAGAACGCTGTCCTAGGTCAATCATCTAACAACATAAGGGTACCTGTACAGTATATACACTCCGAATGGTGGTGACATAGCAATACAGTCTCAATCACATCTAAGGTAGAATACGATAAAAAGATAGAGAGATAAGGAACGAAATGAATCCGCAGAGATACAACAAATAGAAATCCAAGTGTCTATGATAACATCTCTACAACATCCAGATAAAATAACTCCCAGTATATACAATAATGTATCATTGAGAAAGATGAGGTAAAAATCTAAGCTAGCAGTCTAAACCACTGGTGGCAGATTCTCTACTGCAAGTGGGTCCAAGTCACAAGTGTTGTCTAAAGCTGCACCATAAGGGTAGACACCATAGCCTCATCATTCTCTGTAAAATTTTCAACAGGTCCTGTCAGGACGGGAGCGAGCACAATACATCTCAACAAATCATAACAGAATAGGAAATATAATCATGCTAGAGAGTAAGATACATGAAACTGAAGAATAGCATAATGTAAAAGAGAGAGAGACTGTAAGTAAATATCTACAGTATAATAGAGAACTAATCAGTGATTCTAGTGATTTAGAGTATAAGATGAAACATGTGAACAGCTGGAGGGTGATTCATGACTATACCAAAGAGGTGATTCGTGACTATTCTCCTTTGGAATTATTCACATGCTCATTTATACTCCTCCATCCCCAATCAATACACAAGGATCCAGTCAAGTTACGTTAAGATTCATGACTATACTACTGCCCATATAGGGTGATTCGTGAGTGATTCATGAAGATTCGTGAAGGCTCTGTGATTCATGAGAGTACAGGAATCACAAGCTGATTCATGAAGATTCATGATAATAGAAGTACGAGATACATGATGTAAGTAAAACACACGAGACAAGAGTATCTGATGCTCCCGAGGGAGATAACATCTCATGAAAGGATCCATATAGTACCAATCCGTGTTACCAATGTGTCAGCATCAAGTAAAGTAATCTAAAGCAGGAAATATAATCCTAAACAAGATATGAAATGATCAGAGAATGTACTCGCTTGGTATCCTGAATATCTGAAGAATATCTACTGTCCGAGGAGTGGTGTCTGTCTCCTACAGAACAGCACAAGTCACAACATGTCTAAAAATGATAATAAGATGCAATTCAATACATTTTAAATGAATCTAGGTCAATCTAGACCAAAGTCAACTCTTGGTCAACACTGGTCAACCCTAGAAGTCAAACTAGGTCAACTAAGTCAAACAAGTCTATACTAGTCTAACTAGTCTATTCTAGTAAGCCCACATCAATTCTAGACTATACAAGTCTAACTAGACTCTAGACTGGCATTCAAGCCACACCCATAGGCTAAGAGTCCTAGGCTATAGGCTATATCATGCCTAAGCCAAACCACATATCACATAAACACATGTCAATACATATATCTAATATAAAATACTACACTCAACAATATATAGGATACATGAATATGTGAATCTCTCACACACACACACACACACACACACACACACACACACACACATATATATATATATATAAATATATATAAATATATATATATATATATATATATATATATATATATATATATATATATATATATATATATATATATATATATATATATATATATATACATGTGTATATATACATATTCATAGAAGATTAGGAAAAAGGAATGTGATTGTGTACATATGTGTGTGGGTATGAGATGATTAGGAATTAAATCCCAAAACCCAAACCAAGTGACAGGTTTTAGAGAGTGGGTGTGTGTATGCATATGAATGTGTGTGTGTCATGTGTGAGTGTGTGAGAGGAAAACTGGAAATCAGTGATGTGTTCAGGATTTTTGTGTGTGTGTGAAATCAGAATATGTGTGTATATATGTGAGGCATGTGTGGAAGGGTGTAGTGTTAGGGAAACCTGTGTGTGTGAATGAGTGAGAAAAATAGTGTGGTAGTGTACCAAAGTGTGTGTCTCAATGTGAAGTGAAGTGTCATGTGTGAGTGTGTGAGAGAGTGATAAAAACAAGGTGACAGGTTAAGGAGAATGTGTGTGCATCATTTCAGTTGTGTGTGTGGGTTTAAGGGTCATAGAGTGTAGGCATTAACAAGAAAGCTGTTCTCTGGATTACCCCACAATTTATTTCAATTTATATACTTGTATTGTGTTTTAACCAGAACCATTTATTTCCATGGACTAACTTCACATTTATAGTTTAGTACTATGAAGTTATGAGGAGTTTGTCTTACTGATACCTATTTCATTAACCTGTTAAATGAGAGCGGTTATTTCCCCATTTCAATACTTAACCAGTTATGCAAGTATAATGGTACCTTGAGGGTTAAAACAGTGCATGTACATAGGAATCAATATGGGAATTCTCAGATTTTGTGTGTAACAAACAGTGTGCAATGTGACAGGATTGTGGTTGTGGTTTCTTAGGAATCATTTCAAATCGGTGAATGGGGGATAAACTTAGGAAATCAAGTGATGACAGTTCATGAGTGTAATGTGCATGATGGTGCATCTCAGGATATACAAAATTCGATTGACAGTTCTACATTATCAGTCCACCCATTTCGGAACCCAATTCCTATGTTAACAACCCAACCTAGCATGCAATTATACTCAGACATATTGGGGATGAATTATGCTGCAATTCAATCATAAGAATTTGGTTGAAAACTCACTAAAAATCAGTGATGTGATCGGTTCCAGGTTTCAAACCCAATCCAATTCGAAACCATAGCTCCACCATAAGTCACAATTTGATAGGAACATTATTCATACACTTGTAGGTGAACTATTTATTCATCTAACATTATTAAAAATCAGTTAATCAAAGATTAAAAATCAGAAAACCCAATTTCAGAACAGCGTATCAGTTGGTATCAGCCTATATTAGAAATTCATGAATTCAACCTAAATTAATCAACAAAAACACAATTGGTGAGTTGGTAAAGCAAGACACACATGTGCACGTGTCATAGAGTCTAACTTGAGTCTAAATGACCAAATCATGGGTTGATCTAGGTTAGACTAAGGTTACATACTAAACCAAGTCACCTTACTTAGGGTTAGCTTCTAGGTTAGGCTCCAAAGTCAACACTAGTCAAAGTCTAGATTAACCCTTAATTAAATTATACCAAAAATCATATAAATTCTAATAAATCACAATAATTCATAATAATTCCAAATAATATATATTAAATTCAAATAATTCAAAAAAATGACAAAAATACCCTCAAACTAGAAATGTGGTAGATAAAACACCCTAATCACAAGTCATGATTTTAAATAGTTTAAAAATGATTAAAAATCACCAAAAATCCTAATATGAAATAAATATCAATAAATAATAATTATAATTACAAAATTTCAAAATTATCCTCATCTAGAAAACTGGGTGTTACATGAATACGAAGGGAGATCATAACTCAGTCCCCGAAAAGATGGTGGAGGTAGCTACAGAAGGGATTTAAACTGACACCATATTCAACAAGATAGTGTATTTTAGTTCAAAGTGCTACCCAACTTATAGTAATTGGCTAACCTTGAAAATCGTTGTTAAAAGGCTTCTGAGAAGGACACTTTTAAGGGAAGAGGCAAGAGAATATGGGACAAGCACTCACGGATTATAGGTGAGCCTAGATATTGTCATGGTGTTCTTGGTCAGTAACTTCAAGGAGAAACTATTACGATTATCATCGTTCCTATAGGAGTCATACTTCAACAAGATAGTGACTAATTCTTGTTCGAAAATAACTTAAATGTGTCATTTCAAAAAGGATTTCGTTCTTCGCCTAACATGGAAAACTAAGAGGTGAGCTTGAAGAACTTAGGAAAAATGAACTCATGGCCAAGTGACGAGATTCTATAATAAGTACAGGACCTTGCTATAGAATATGATTAGGTAAGCGTTTAGATTCTTTATGTCATAGGGACTAGTGTGCGGTGGATCGGTGTTTGGTGTTGTGTAGGAGACGTGTGCTGGTTTAAGTGGAAATGCATACATCATAGGTGTGACCCGTCTTATTTGGATCATGGGTATTCAGTGTAGTCAAGGGAATGGTTCGATATTTGCATGGTTAAACTAAAATGGAACAAAATAGGCCTCTTATGATTTATCATAGGGGGAAATGTATCATACATGTGGTATAATTAAAATAGCGCATAGTAAGGTATGTTTGTGTGGGACATGTATGTCATGTGTGTAGTTTGACTGGTCTAGTTCTTGAGTATATAAAAAAATTTGTTGGAAGAAAAGGCTTGTGTTGTGCTCCAAATATCAAAGTCACGGTCGAGGGTATCAAATAATATGGATAGGAGCGGACGTTATGAACCACCATTTTATTCATTCCTTTGGAACCATTCTATCCAAATCATTTGCAATTTCAAGAACCCTATATTCTAGAGAGGCTTGCATATGCACTTCAGGAATTCTGTTCCTAAAATTGAAACTAAGATTAGATACTATGATATAACAGAATTGGAGAATCGGGGTTGTGATCATTACCGCGGTTATCTAAACACACGAGCAAAGGGATATAAGGTGCAACACGAATATCGTATCACAATTTCTAAACAGATGGAAAAACGGTTATAAAAGTTATCCAAATTTGGCATCCCATTCTAAGAGGTGAAGTACACTAAGTTCAAGTTTCTACCCAACTTATATAAGTTGGCTGATCGGAGAAAGCACAATTATAGGGCTTCTAAAAAGGTCATATCTCAAGGAGATATATGGGGATATGAGGTACTTCTAATCAAAGTCATGGACTCTATAGGACGCATAGGCACCACTTATTTAACATTACCCATATATTGACCATGTTTCATCAAGGCAGTAGGAGAGTCTTGGTCAAGCAAAACCAAAAACAAGTTGGTGCAACAAAATTCTATTCATTGCATAACATAAGCCACGAAGATCTACGATTAAGGAATTTATTGAAAGATGGCTAGTGGACTAAGAGATGGGGGCTATAGGTGTAAGGACCTATTTCATAAAGTTTGGTTTTATAGTTCAAATGTGGTGATATGCATGGATGGGTTTAACTGGGTCTCAAAGAGTTCCCTAATTGGATATCAATCTTTGATTATGTTGACTTGGATTTTAATCTATATTGGCTAGTCAAGACCCTATAAAATCAATCTTAACCATTCCTATTAGATTAGGGTAACCTAGAATAGGTTCCAACTCAAGTGGTTGGACTAATTGCCAGTCGGGTTGGTTAACTAGGTTCCTAAAGCCCAAAAATGCACCTTCTGTGACTTTAGCGTTTAAGTAGTACAAGAAGACTCAATTGAGTGGCACACTGGTAGCATGTGCATAGTGGGCTTTGAATAGATCATAAATATATATTGGGTCGAAAGGTTTGAGTCAAGGTTGAGTCTCTAATTATAGTCGGAAAGTATATCGGTATTATGGTATGGGTTAGAGTTAGCTTTTTTTGACCTGAAAGTCGTATCATAAAAATAGAGTACAAGGGGACATGTTTGAGTGGGACATTATATGCCTACATAAAGGTGGACTCGTCTAGGTCTTGCATATGCAATTTGTTGGAAGGTAACTGCTAGTCTCGTACTCCAAATATCAATGTCACGGTCATGAACACCAAATGATCTAAATAGAAAGTGGGTGTTCATGAGGCACTAATTTATCATCCTAGTGGGAACCAATCTGTCCTAATCAATCGATAATTCTAGTGAATCCAAAATTTTGGGAGGGCTTACAATCTATTCACTCCAGTAACTGAGACACGGTTTTAAGATTAAAGAAGTTAGATAAATTGAAGGCGTGATAACGGTTTAATCGATAACGTAATACGATAGATATGGATCAAGTTTGAAGATTGTTTTCCGATTTCAAATAGATGGAAAAGCGATTGCATAATAGCTTCCATGGTCATAGGTGATATGGTAAACTAAGGGGACATTCTGTGTCTATCTTCTTTCAAATACAAGCACTTATTTTTCTGAATTGAGTAAAGGTGAAACAATAAAGAGTTCAAGAGAGAGGGGATCGAATGTGAATACAAGGTTCCAAAGGCGATTGAATAATTCAAAGGAAGTTGTCAAGGCAGTTGCGGATGAGATCCTATAGGGCAAATATATCTCAATCCATGTGTACTAATCATATGAAGAGCGAACCGATGCAGTAAGGTTGATCAGACCATAATACACCGATTCTAATTAGACAATATGCTAGTAGGCGTCCCCAATAAACATGTCCTGAACAAGCTTGATAAAGAATAAGTACACGAGATTTATGATTGATAGAAAGCACAAGTAGTTCAAGTTCCTTAAGAATCTAAGTCTTATCCAGTGTTCGGGCTTATACAGTCATTCTACTGTCTTCTTATCTAAGGCCTTGGTCGACCAATGGGTCATGGACCTCTAAACTCTATAGTCTAGGTAGACTCACTACTGTCAGTCAATTACCTCACTTGTAGGTCACAAGGACAACAAAATGCTAGGTTAGGAGGCATACTACCCAACTTATAGAATTTTCACTAGTATTGGCTTTGAATCAATGGACATAAGTCATTTTCTTACCTCTATAGTATCAAAAAACTGTAGTCACATCTGAAGTCATTTTACCGAGAATTATGCCTCGCCAGTGTACACTTGGCTGTAGTAAACCCTTGGTTTCGTGACTCAAATATGATATGATTATCGGATATTTATTAACTCTATCTAATATTGACACAAGGGTAACTAAGATCAAAAAAGGACCACTAAGACATAGTGTTAACAACAGTCGATGACATACGGTTACTTGAAATAGTTTCAACTTTTAGAGGTCCCCGTAGTCTCCATAACTCAGATAATTGGCGACAGTATGCTGTTGTCTTGCCATCATAAATCATCAATATTATTCTAACTATATCTCTAAGAATTTCAAGGAGTTTCTAGAAATTCAAGAAAGTTGATCATAATAGAAGATGTAAGTATCTATCATATAAGTCTCAGTCCTTAAAAACAAAAAGATTGATCGGGGGAAATAATTGAAGACAATAGAAAAACAAACACCCTAACCTCTATCTCGTGTATATTCAAATAATTGAGGGAAAGCTTTGAATCGAAACTAACACGAGATTTATGTATGAATAACATAATCAGAAATTATAAAAATTATTCCATATGGCAAAATGGGGATTAAATAGGCAATTCTGACTTATGATATGAGGATAGTATCTAAAGAGGTCAAAAGAAAAGAATTGAACGATTTGTCAAAGTTAGAGCATTAATTCTAGGAAGGCCTAACTAACCAAGTGAATAGTCAATCTACATTGGATCATATCGTCATATCAAAATATAATAGTGTATCTATGGGGATCTGTCAAGCTATCTAAATTTAATAATTCTTTACCTAAATTGTATGACCTATGTAACAACCTTAACTATCCAACGGCCAATTTGAGTAAGGGACTCTTAGTCCTAATCATTCTTCTAAATCAATTCAATCCTAATTTGTGAATAAGCATTTCCTTATCGCAGGCTAGCAATAGTATGACTAACTTAACTACTATCACGAGTTTGCATGATTTACAAAAATAGACCTGCACGGGCCACCACAAAAACTTGTCATGACCCGTACCCGCTTTTCAGGATACGAGTGCGTGTCCAAGCCAGCCTACGCCGCAGTATCGACGGTAGAACATTGTCAAGCCGCAATGCTATAAATCACAAATAATGCTCATTCACAATAACCAAATTAAATTACAATATTCATGGATTTACATTTGATACAAGGTACAATGTCTAATAATTTATAAAGAACAACTGAACAAATACTCAACTATCTAATTAGTCTCTAGGTTTTGCCTGCAAGTATACCCGTCTTTCCAATGCTAAGCGTAGTCGCGGCTAACCTGAAAAATGTTGGGTTACCTAGTCAGGATGAAACGAGTACAATTCATTGAGTGCAGTTCCAATATATGAAAACAACTATAAAACAGGGATTAGCCATTAAATGCATGATTTGAAAATAGAAAAAGGCATGATAAAAATAGACAAAAAATTTACAGTAAATGAATAAACCAAAAGAAAATACCCTCTAAGTGTTGAAGTACCTTTGATATGTGATCGGTCTAGGGACAGTTACACCACAACGTCTACGATATCTAAACAATGTGTACGATGTCTAAAAAATGTCTACGATGTCTACTTTGAAATAAAATAAAAATATCTATGATGTCTAATTTGCAATAATTAAACAATATCTACGATGTCTACAATGTTTATGTGTCTACAATGTATAAGGTCAGATTACACATTTTTGGTACTTCTCTTTCTCGACTCGACAGATAAAAAATACATCAAAATATAAAAAAGACAAGAACCACATGTAGAATGACCAATAATGAAATATAGTATTAATCAATATCGAAAATAAACAATAAATGTACTCGTCTAGGGTCCTTTCCTGGTAAAACCGATAATACCAATCACTTAGTGTGCCACACAAAAGTCCAACTGCACAACAATCTTTGAAGGATGAAATAGATATTACCAACATATTCAAAATATTCAAAATAGCTATATTAGCCTACCCATAAGTCCAATTCTGGACACAGGGGCAAAACGGCAATTTTGGGTCAAAACGATGTCCGCCGTTGGACACTCTTTGCACCGAAAAGTGTGTCAGAGTCTATGGTCTCTAAAGTCATCAACTATATATCTATGGGTTCAGTTTGATAAGATGAACCCAACTGTATATCCAAAGTTGGATTCCGGTGGACCATGCACAAATTTGCCCAATGGATCGGGTCGTAGGCCCGCCAAAAGGGTATTCCGATCGACCTTCTCAGAATCGAACCAAACTTGGCATACAGGACCTGAAAGACGACACGGTCCTATTGGCACAAGTTTCGTCTCGAGAAGACGAACATGCACAAATTTATGGACTAGTTTGCAAAAGGGCCGATACGGGGTATCACGACGGATACGTTTCGATTTCGTCGCGCATGCACAACGAAATCAAGTTCCATCAAATCCCACACGTCGACAACATCGATACGCGACTTTTGATGCTCATGGTTTGTGATCACGTCGTCCGTTTTGTCGGGGCGCACGGCGTATCGGAAAAAATTCTTAAATTTTCTATCGTTTGAAAAAAGTTTTTTGGTCAATTTGGGACACCGATTTCTCAGCGCTCAGTCGATCAAGTCAACTTCTGTAAAAGGGTTTGACAGCGCTATATGTTGTCTTTCACTATTTTTATTTTGTTTTAGATAAACCCTAATGTCACGATACAATCGATCTTCTAAAACAGAGTTTCAACTTCGAAATTGTCCTATTTTGAACAGATTTTTTCGTCGACTTTAGGGTCGATTTCAACTCTTTTTTGGTTCCATTTAATCTAAAGTATCCAATGGATTTAAAGACGAATATGTTAGGTTCATACCAGACAAAATGGCTCGAAGATTGGTCGAACGTGCGCCAAGAAATCTCATCGCAAAGCCAGGTTGCAGGTTGTCGCTGCTGTCTACTGTTACTGTGTTTTGGCCGATCGGTCGGCAGTCTTCGACGTGTTTTTGGCTGATGCAGGCGACCAGGGACACGTGCGGGATGGAGAGAAAGGCTGTAGGTTGCTCAGAAGTCGAAGGTAGCTAGGTTTTCGCGAAGTTAATATTCAGTTTATTTTCGATAGCATCGGTTTATTGGGTTAGATATACCCGAATGAGATATTTTGAATTCCCTTCCAATTCGAGAGTGATTTGAATTAGGATTTGAGTTCATCCACAGGAGAATCAGGTTTTAAGTTAGATTGTATAGGTTCTTGGAGGATTTGGTTGATTTTTATGAACTTTCAGTTTGTGGGAATTTCGAACTTCTGTTTGGTTGTTTGGTCGGGATAGCCCAGTACTGTGCACCTATTCTATTAAGGAAGGAAGGAGGAATAATAATAATAATAATAATAATAATAATAATAATAATAGTAATAATAAATAAAAAGGAAAGTTTTTATGTGCTTCTTCTCACAATATATTTGTATATGCATATATAGTCATATATATATATACTTCCCTATATTTTTTTTCAATATATATATATATATATATATATATATATATATATATATATATATATATATATATATATATACATATATACACTAGAATTTATAAATAATTCTACAAATATTTATTAAGCATATAGTACAAGTTTACTAATTGTATAAATAATTCCATGTAACAATACTAAGGTATTTAATAATTAGGAAGATGTTTAAGTTATAATTAAATAAAAATAAAATGATATATATATAATTAGGAGCAAAATTTTCAGGGGGTTTACACCCTGAGGGGGTTGATCCTGGAGATGACGTGAATTGTTTGTCCCACTATGTAATGACGGATTTTCTGGATAACAAAAACCAGGACAAGACATTCTTTCTCAACAAGGGTATATCTATGTTCAGCTCTGATCAGCTGTCGACTGAGGTAGTATAAGGCTTGTTCGTAGCCGGTATCACAATTCTGGGCTAACAAAGCACCAAAGAAATAGTCCATGGCTCAGACGTAAAGTAGAACGGGTTTACCCATGACTCGGGCTACTAAGACTAGAGGGTTCGTGAGATACCCTTCTTAGGTCCAGACGTAAGGTACTCCCTTCTTCATCAATTAAGTGAAGGGTTTACAGCGTCCTGAGAGATTAGAGGTAAACCTTCACGATATATACTAGTTTCCCTCTGAGAGAACTAATCTAGTTGTGAGTGCTGTTGTCCGCTGTTAATCTACTATTCACAAGCTAAACGAGAGCTTGTCGTCTCTTTACAACACCGTACTTGGTGACAAGTTCACGACAAATCCAAAAACTGAGATGTTTTTTGAACTTGTAACCTCTTTACAACTCTGCAGACCAAAGACTCTAAATCGAACATGATGTTACTGGCTTCGGCTTAGAGATGGATAGATGAATGTGAAAGCTTTAGATCACTAAAAAACACTTTGAAGAATAGATAGAGAGAAGAGTGAATGATTGATTAGAAATAAAAAATCATTCCCTATTTATAGGTGTTTTTCCTAACCAAACTCGGGCAGAGTTCAGGCAGAGTTCGGATGCTAGGATCTCGCGAACGAACGTTGTATGCAGATTTGGAGGCAACTGAAATTCAAATTTGAGTTGACCGAACTCGGTCAGAACTCGGACCGAACTCGGTCAAAGTTCTGCCAGAGTTCTGTCATTTCAGAACTTACTTTAAATGGTCAAATTGCATAGGTAGGCTTTTTGGATATGTAGGGTTTTGAGATATAGGTAGGCTTCTGAAAGGTGGACTGGAGTTAACCTAAGCCAATAATAATCGATCGATTTTATATTTCATATCCTAAACTCAATAAAGAATAAAATACAAAAGAAATGTAAAACTTGACTCGATATTGATTCCGGTACAAATCGCTTTTGGATGATAACTCGTAAGCTTGTTATAGATGCAGTCCATTCTTTGATATTAATTTTACTGACCTGAAACATTAGTAGAAGTTCGTATATTTTACGTATCGACTTAAGTCGTCGTTGATTATCAAAATCAGATGTGACCATTAGGCAATAGGCCAACAGTTATGATGAAGTTTGGGCTGCTTTTAGCTCGACGACAGTCTTTGTCAAGAATGCTAGACTGGCATTCATAGTCTACATCATCTCCTCAGGCATTTTGAAGTGTCGGGTGTCATGGGATCTCTATTCGTCACTCGCCATATATGACGGCATGACACAGGTACGAGCAGATCGCTCGCTTTTCGTTCCTGACTCCCACGCTTCATTGTCAAAAGTAAAAGCAATCATCTAGGAGTAATCATAGTAATCGATGCTTCGATCGGTCCCTGAGGCTTCGGAAGTATGTTGGGAAGGGTATCCCCGATATTTTTCCCTTCGGTTCTGTGGGAATCACTGTCCCTTTGGAATGTGGGGTTATGGTGCAGTACTGGGAGTTGGCTACCCCTGTGTCTTGGATGTGCTGAGGGTTGATACCCCCAATTAGAATGGTAGCAAGTACGGGGCATTGGCTACCCCCAGCTTTTGAGGCTTCGGATAAGAGTTTGGATTTATAGCGGGTATTATGGAATACCCCAGTGTTGGTCACAGCCAACTTGCTGCTCTAGAATCGGTTCTTCAACGTACTGACCGAAGGATGGGAGTTCTTAGGGGAACTCTTTGTAGCGTGGCATGAGGCGAAGAGAGGCTCTTCTTCATCGTCTGACCGTATCCATTCGCTGAGACACTGTCGGCCGGATGTGGCGGACTGCAGTCGTTGAAACACGCACTGTCTTTTAGAAACTATCGCTAATTTTGCACAGCAGCAGTTAATGACTATACTAGCACACGTGTGCCCAACAGAGGGTATTTTGTGTATAGTATCTGCAGTTGTTTCCTTTACTTTGCATTTTGTGATTAATCACGTGATACAGATCGTGAGAAGAAAGATTCACTTTTATGCCCTCTTCAAGCCCTCGGGTAAATTGAGTGCTGCGGCATGTAAGTGGAAGTATTCCTGAACCCAGTTCCTGTGTGTGCAGCACATTTGGGCAACTGGGAGACTCTGAAAGTTGGTCGGGTCCTGGCACAGAGGTGCGCTGGCGAGACCTGTAAAGCTTTCCATCAGGCGCACGTGCCATGGTCAGCAGCGCACGCCTCACGTCATTTTCTGGTGCGACAAAGGTAGCACGTGTGGCACGTGCACCTCGCGGCTCGTCTTAGACTTGCGGCATGCAATGCCTTTGTCCTGGGTTCATTCACACGCCTGGGGTTCGGTATCACCCAAACAGTCCAAGGCCTTGAGTTTTCCTTAGGTTGAGTTGAACCTACGCTCAGTAGTAAGCGCGTTCTCCCCTCGCATGTCGAGCTTCTCAGAGTCACACACCTGAGAAAGAATGGGAAGGGAAGCAGTCGGCGTGCCAGGCGAGAGTGGCACGGGCGTGTGCTACTCTTCTTCGGCAGGCTGTAGGTAAGTTATACGAGCATTGGGCACCCAAGTCTTCTTCATCTTCTTAGGCTTTAATAGCCTAGGAGAATGGCATGCACTATCCCCAGAGAGCATTTCCTCAAATGCAGATTATTCAAATTTAACGGCCAATATCTTTACAGTGGTTTCGAGCATGGCCGTATCAGATTGTATCACAGCCTTCTCGTTGGAGGAGAAGGACGTCCCTAGCAGAGTTGTCATATTGTTTGCCATTGCTTCGTGGTAATGTAGAGAGGAGCGTTGAAGGTTGCAAACGAGAATGCAAGAGGGAAACCTTGAACAGAAATCTCCCAATTATACTTTGTTGTTGATCTAGGTCGTGATGATAGAGGGTTTCTTCGTTACTCCGTTAACGATATGACTGAGAGAGAGAGATGGTTGATGGACTTAACTTCACTGGCTATGGAGAGCAGCAATAACTCTCTCTGGAATGCTCGAGAACTCTTAAGGAAATACGAGAACTTGAGGGAATCAAGAGCTTCCAATGGAGGAGAACTCCTCTTATTTATAGTTGAAAGGAAGAGTGGTCACGCGCCTATGAGAAGGCAGGTGCTGGGTCTTCAACCGCCACGTAGCACTCCTAAACAGGAGTTAGTTATAACCAAGTGCACTTTACTGGTGTGGGGGGGCTATGGCTGACTGCCACATAGCAGATTTGGATTTTACTGTTGGAGAAAATCTTGAGCTACTTTAAACCCATTCTTTGGCGTAACTAGGCATTCAACACGTGGCACGGACCCATGTTACACATGCGCCTAGGAATCACTGTCCTAGGTGGTGCTTTGTATATATAGGCACAGGGGTAGAAGCACACGTGCTCCGGAAGACCTAGGGCGACACACACCTGTTTATGCTGTTTCCAAGGGGAATAAATCTTGACTTCTCTGTTCGTCACTTGCACGAGGATCGAAGCGTCAGACGAAAGTCTCGAGAGAACCTTACTCATTAAATGCAGCCTTGAGGAGAGCAACCGATAAGCGTAGTCGGGGGCACGATGGGTCAGACGCGCCCATAGAAGTGAGGCACAAGAAGAATAGGGGCACGCCCTTAGAGAGGCATGAGTAGCCAAAGTAATTATGACTTTGGTTTTTTGAGCCCTCGGTTATCCTTCACACAGAGATTGAGGCATCTCTGAATGACGCCTAGATGAACCGTGACCATCACATTTGCTAGGGATGAGGCGTGGACAGCTCGACGCTTAGGTGAGGTGTAGGCAGCTTGAGAGCCGTGAGTGGATTAATGCTCTAAGTGAGGCATGGGTCATTCCTTCTTTTCTAAGGTGTGTGAACCATGCGCCTACACCATGTGCATGACTTCGCATGATTTTTCATCCGCATGACTTTGCACGATTTTCTATGTGCATGATTTCCCATGTGCATGACTTTCTATGCGTATTTTGCTTATTTTATCTTTTTTTTATCTTTCTTCGATTGTTTGGGACTCCTACCATAATATAATATTTTGTGTCATTTTATAAATGTTAGTTCATATCCTTCTCGATATCGTGGAATTCATTGTGTGTGCATAACCCACTACATTTGGCATAGGGCAATCAAGTGTGAGTATTGTCTTATGTATCACGTGTTGTGAAATACAATAAGTTCGCAAGTGATAACTCGTGAAACGCTCGTACTCATCGCTCGTCATGTTAGGTCGATTCTCTAGTGTCTACGACTCGAGAAACAAAAAAGAAAACTTGTAGGATAATTGACTAGTAAAACTTACATAGTTCATGGGGAGGGGAGGATAGTCGCACTACCAGCAACTCCGATCGCTCAGGGATCAAGAGGCATGGATAACCCTGATTGGCGTGGGCCTATCGCCTCCATAGCTCATGCGCTGCGACACTTCCAATTTGTTTTATATGTTATATATTTTCAGTTAATGTTCAAAATACTACTAATTGTTAAATGTTCATGCTCATGTTGTTGCTCATAAGACGTTGTTTGCTCATAGCTCGACGAGCGTTCTTTGGCGATTCGGGTACCTGTAGTACAGGTGGTAGGGAAGTTCCTCCTTTGCATTTTAGTAATTAGGGCTTATGATAACCTAGCTAGTTAATAGTAGAAATGATTGGCCGTGTCCTGTTGCATGACTTGTCTTTACGCTTGCACTTGTTTTTGTTTTCGGTGCGTAGTTGGAGTGCTAAGTCATGCTCGGGTAACGGTCTGCAACCCTGATCCTTGTTCGGTTTACGGGTTGTAACCATGCTCCAGAGTGTTTTTGATGCCCTTTGACCGCTCGTCGTACTATTTTGCTCTTTAGTAACTTTTATGTTTATCTTCTAAGTTATTTCTTGCCATTTTTTGAGATGTGTGCATTGGTACTGCACAAGTCTCGACATGTACTTATTTTATCGTCTTTTCTATATTCTATGTGATTAAGAGTTTTGGTTTATCACCTTGGGCTTCCTTTGTGGTACTTGTTGCTTGAGGTTCTAACCCCACTGGTTTTGTTTGGCCAAATCGACCAGAGGATCTGCTATACCTTCCGTTGGATGGCTCTCACCCGTAGAATAGCAGTCGTAGCTCGCGAGTGGGTTTCTTCTAACCACTCATTTTCGTCATCATACTTTTGTGGTTATAGCCAAGGCATGCGTTAGCCCTTATTCTTTTGTCTATTCACCACTTTGAGCAGTTACGATTGTATATATTAGACCATGGCTGATATATACGTACATATAATATTCTATTTGCTAGTGTCGTATTTTATACTCACTAGCTTCATGATCATATATGATTTGTATTTTGGATGTCTTTTTACTATCATATATGATTTACTCTTGTGACTTGTTGTTGGATTGAGATACTAGAAATTTGTCGGCCTTAGGACTGGCATCATTGCTTGTTAGAGTCCACTCACAAGTCTTCTAGACAACCGTAATCGTCGTACGACATTTTGGTACTGTGTATGGAGTAGCTGGCCATGTCTGTCCTCATATTTTTTCATTATTCTGGGAACAGAGCGTGACACAAAGCCTCACCATCACCTTCCCTCTTTCCTTCTTGCTCACCATGGCTATGACCTCGAGCAGCCATGGTCCTCCTCCCTCGACTCCAGCACCGGGTATCACCAGGCCATCTTCTTTCTTCGTCCTCATATGCTTCCTCAACAATCGTGTCATCGATGCTACCACCGAAGCACCCTCTCATCTGGTCAAGCTTTCAGTCTAGACCTTATTCACCCTCATCATCAACATCTCCGACAAACTCAGAGATCGTCGACGCCATACCCCCTTCGGCTTCGTCATTGACATTTTTGATGTCCTATTGAGCCCACCTGTCTCGCCTGAGCACCGCCCCACATCTGAGCGATCTTGTCACTTCGTCCTCTCTTTGTCTTCCTCGTACACCTCTGCCATATAATTAATCCAACTCTAATTAAAATAATTTAATTTTAAAAACATTGTTTACTTTCCCCCACATCCTTCCAAAAAAGTTGATGTAGGATGGCCATAAAACTACAAGAACAAGTAGTTGACAGGAGGAGATTTTTTTTTCTCCACTTCTTGTCCGAACTTCTGCAAGCAACCAAACAAAAGAAATCTTTGGTGAGGATGTCTTCAGATAGAAAAGAAAAAGTGTAACAACTCTCTTTTCGAAAAACTTGAAAACTTGTTATAAGCCCACTGACTAAATTGAGTTTTTGATTATGGTTAATCGATTAAGTTTGGGTTTATAAAATCACTAATGATCATACAATCACTATAATATTATAAGCCCACTTCCAGATATTTTATTTTTTATTATTTTTATTTGATTACGATTTACTTTTATGGTCATTTGGACCTTAGTAAGCATTATTTAGTTATTATATAATTTATCATAATTTTTAGATATTTTAGATAATTTTTAAATATCTATTTTGTGAAGATTTATATATTTTATTGAATTTTGTGATTTACCATATGGCCATTCGGGGTTATTTTTGGGACCCAGTATTTTATTTAGGTCCTAGAACCTTAAAAACTATCTTCTAAATTTTGTAGATTTTTTTTGGTATTTTTTGGAATTACTTTGATAATTAAATATAGGAAAAACCTATTTTCTAGGACTTCTAGAATTTCTTGTGCTAGCCTAAGAGCAAATATTGACCCCAAATATTTTTCTAGGGTTCATTATACTATTTATATTTTCTAGAATTTTCCATAATTTTTGGGAATTTTTAAGTATTTATTTATTAAGGTTTATATATTTTTAAAGGCTTCTAATATTTATTATGAGGCCATTTGGGACTAATATGAGGTAAAGTATTTTTATTTATATTCTAGAAGGTTAAATATATTTTCTATAATTTTCTACAATTTTTTAGGAATTTTTAGGATTTTATTTGAGTTTATTTGGACTTAAAATGATTTTCTGAATGAAATAAATAATTATCCAGTCATTCACCGGCGGGCCACCTGTCGGTGGCAACTTCTACAGTAACCGCATCTTTCTTTCTCCTATATATATCTTAAAGTATTTCGTAAACCCTAATATTCACTTGGCCGTTTTGAAAGAGTTGCTCTTTGGAGACCCCGATTTCACGGAGTGATTACCGTCAACACCGACGTGATTTTCGCGTGCCGTTTTTTTATTGGTTTTATCTCGAGGTAAACTTTTTGAATATGTAATTTATTTTCATATACTTTGTTCCTAAATTTCTGGAGAATTCGTAGAGTGTCGGTTGTCCGAAACTTGACACGTTTTGGTGTTTTCGAGATTTCGGGAGGACCGAAAATCAAAATTATGAACCGTTTGAAGTTTCGAAAAGCCAACACAGGGCTCTACGACATATTTTTTCAGAAATTAATTCGTTCATCTAGTATTTTAGTTATTCTGTTGAACTCAGAATTGATCGGTGAATCACCGTTTTGGTCACGATTAGCCATAACGGCGACGTCTTTTGACCAAAATGTGAATTTACGACACGGTTGATTCCAGCACACTTGTGGCACTGAAATCTACTAAGGTGTATTTTCAAAATCTAGAGTTTACGATGTTTGACTAGATAGTTAATAACACACCTCGATTTACGTGCCATGGTTTTCAAAATTGGAAACATAACTTTTTATGGCCAAACTTCCATGTTTAGATTATATTCAGATTATTATTAGGTTAAATTAGGTTTTTAAGTAATTTATTTTATAATGAACTATTATTAGATTAGTCAACCCATTAGCCACTTATTCTATGAATTTAGAACTAGAACCTTAGAATTGACTTGTGGTTTTTATGCATGGTTTGTGGTACGTTGTATGTTATAGGTTGACAGCTTCTAGATTGGCAATCCCTCATCCTTGACTTGTGACTACGGTTTGTGCAAGGATTCAGGCAAGTGCACTTTCTGATTGCTTTCGATTTATAGTAGTCTTTCCATTTCATGTTTATGCATATGCTCTCTTGCTCGTTGACACATTGTTACACAGATTAGTGTCATGGATCTCTACATACTTTATTTTATGATTGTCGTGTTTTCGTGTTTCGTGACTTGTTCGAGTCCATGAGTAGTAGTCGGGAGGAAAAATATCTTAGTAGACATGTGGACTACCCAGAACTATCCTCTGTGTCTTTCTTGGAGAATAGCAGCTGCACACGACACGTGCAGGTGCCTGATTTACCCCTACCCGTTCACATGTCGAAACTGGTATTTTAAAACACATAGATAGTTGTCTTTACTTGTTTTTCTCGTTTTCTTCACCACTTGCCATGTCATCCTAGTTACATGTTCCTTTTCTAGCTGATATATTATGTTGTAGAGTTATCTACTTTCTTTCGTAATTTATCATGATATCAATCTTATTTTCTAGATCATCTCATATATGTTATTTTTTATGTCTTATGAATTCTATTATATTTTTGATTTGTCGTCGGTTTGTGTGCTTGTTCCATTTCTGACTGGAAACCAACATTTTTTAGGTTTAGCTGTGGCTTCACCTAGCATGGGGAGATACGGGTGTACTTACAGGCAGAAACCTAGAAATTAGATAGAAGTGGTATCATTTTCATTAATTGTAAGAACCTTCTATTTTTTTTAAATATAAATGTTGTAAAAGTTGTAATCAATTTAAAAATATGAATGAGCAATAAATATTATATTTTATGATTTTGAGCATCTTGGCCGTGACAGCGTTCTACCGCCAACTCTGCGGCGCAGGCTGGCTTGGACACGTCTCGTATCTGAAAAACGGGTGCGGGCCGTGACAAGTTTTTATGGTGTCCCATGTAGGTCCGTTTTTGTAAAAGACTGCAAACTCGTGGTAGTACTTAAGTTAGTCGTACTACAGCGAGCCTGCGACTAGAAAGTGCTCATTCACAATTAGGATTGATTTCATGTTTAGGAGAAGGACTAGGAATAGGAAACCCTTATTCAACTGACTGTTTGGGTAGTTAAGGTTGCTATATAAGCCACATGATTTACGTAGAAATTTATTGAATTCTAAACCCTATTATATAACTTAGGGATCCTCCTAGAAGGATATTGGTTTTATTTAATAAGAGGGTATGACCCAAGGTGGGTAGACTCTTCGTTTGGTAATCTAGGCCTCCCTCATTCCTAATCATTGTGCAATTTTATTTTCTCCCCTCTAACCACCATCGTCATATCATAAAAGTTGTATTGCCCATTTATTTCCTATTAGCCATAGTAATCTATCTTTCTAAGAAACATTGTTTTAACTTCACCCATTGTGTTTGAGCCTAACATGATCGTAACATATCCATATGTTTATTCCGTGCTAGATTTGTTGAAATTTAAGATATGTATGTGTTCCCTTCGATTCATGAATACTAGAGAAATAAAAATTGGAAACTTTTGTTCTCTTTTGTTCAACCATCTTCCTAATCGATCGTTTGGTCTTCAACATTGATACCTAAGTGATCATTTTATTTAAAATTGATATTTTCTTCAAGGACATGTACTTACACCTTTCTATCATGATCAACTTGTTGGAATTCTAGAAGCTTCTTTGAAAATTTATGAATATAGTTGGAATAATTTTTGATGACTCATAATGGCAAGACAGCAACACACTGTTGCCATTTATTTGAATTATGGAGACTACGATTCACTGCAGCCAGCAGCGCACTAGCGAGGCATGACCCCTAAGTTGAAGTAATTCCAAATAAGCGTGGGCGATCGAGCATTATTAAAACTATGTCTTGGTTGTCCTATTTCATCCTTGAGTAGTTATATCAAGATTAGATAGAGTTGATAGGGTATTCACTACCGTATCATTACTTGAGTTGTGGAACCAAGAGTTTATTGCAGCTAGCTGTACACTGGCAAGGCATAAATTCTCGATAAAATAACTTCGGATATGTGTACGAGTTTCGAATACCATAGAGGCTACATCTTTTACTAGCATATAACTATTAAGTTTTCAAATTGACTTGTACCTTATTCCTAGTTACCATCTTCTCAATAAACTGGTTGTTCTTCCTCCTCCCTTCTCCTTCTATTTTTTTGAATCGTCATTTTTAAACCTATTTTGATTTCCTTCCCCTAGATTCCTAAAATATAGCTAGATTTTGGGTTCTAAAACTCGTGCCTAAATGATTATGGATAAATATTTAAGCGTATCGAAACGATTTTGTTTTTATCATCCTTAAATAATTTCGATCATGACCAGACTACTTTTATACTTTGATCGTGCCAATTCGCAAGTTTTCTTAAATTTTGATTCTATAATCGTGCATAAATAAATTTTGCTTAACCAGTTAATCATGCCTATACTACGACTCAATTATCGCTAATATCTAAATTTCTACTATGATCATGACTATCTTCAACATGTTCATACTCGTGCCAAATATTTTGAATTTTGATCATGATAGAATGACTCGCATGATTAACTGTGATCGTAACTGTATCTTACTTGAATCTAAATGATTTAACCATATTTTGACCTTGACTAAATTTTGATAGTGACCGCGCCTATATAATTCCAACAACAGTTAGTCGTACCTGATGACTTTCTTGTTTAGTCCTTTTGATTATACTTTAATCCTGCCATGTAACATCTTTTCTTGGGGTTCGACCTTATCCACGATCTAACTCATTTTGATCATTGATCCTATCATTACTTGATTGTATTCTCACTCATGACTAATCGTGTTTTTCGAAATTTCGAGGAAGAAATTTCTAAGATGGGTAGAGTCTTCCACTGATAAATTATCCTTAACGTTATTATTAGTTTTATGTAAGGACCCAAGACTATAGCCTAAGGTCCCAACACAAAGCCACCTATATCTACTTATTCTATTTTTCACCCTAACTGCTAAATGATATTAATAAAGAATTTTCTTTTCTTTTAATTTTTAATTTTAATTTTAATTTTAATTTATCAAATTTTTTTACTAACTTTTCTCACCGATCAATCAAGTTCCTCTATCCTAGTAAACCCTTAAATTCGAGAACAAATTTATTTCTAAGGTAGGTAGATTTCTAAGCCGACTTCCCAATTTTTTATTTTTTGATATTTTTATTTGATTACGATTTACTTTTATGGTCATTTGGACCTTAATAGGCATTACTTAGCTATTATATAGTTTATCATAATTTTTAGATATTTTAGATAATTTTTAAATAACTATTTTGTGAAAATTTATATATTTTATTGAATTTTATGATTTACCATATGGCTATTCGGGATTATTTTTGGGACCCAGTATTTTAATTAGGTCCTAAAACCTCAAAAACTATTTTCTAAATTTTGTGGATTTTTTTTGGTATTTTGTGGAATTACTTTGATAATTAAATATAGGAAAAACCTATTTTCTAGGACTTCTGGAATTTATTGTGCTAGCCTAAGAGCAAATATTGACCCCAAATATTTTTTTAGGGTTCATTATACTATTTTATATTTTCTAGAATTTTTTCATAATTTTTGGGAATTTTTAAGTATTTATTAAGGTTTATATATTTTTAAAGGCTTCCAATATTTATTCTGAGGATATTTGGGACTAATATGAGGTAAAGTATTTTTATTTTTATTTTTATTCTAGAAGGTTAAATATATTTTCTATAATTTTCTACAATTTTTTAGGAATTTTTAGGATTTATTTGAGTTTATTTGGACTTAAAACGATTTTCTGAATTAAATAAATAATTATCCAGTCATTCACCGGGGGGGGCCCACCTGTCGGCGCCAACTGCTACAGTAACCGCCTCTTTCTCTCTCCTATATATATCTTAAAGTATTTCGTAAACCCTAATATTTACTTGGTCGTTTTGAAAGAGTTGCTCTTTAGAGATCCCGATTTCACGGAGTGATTGCCGTCAACCCCGACGTGATTTTAGCATGCCGTTCTTTTATTGAATTCATCTCGAGGTAAACTTTTTGAATATGTAATTTATTTTCATATAGTTTGTTCCTAAATTTCTGGGGAATTCGTAGAGTGTCGGTTGTCCAAAACTTGACACGTTTTGGTATTTTCGAGATTTCGGGAGGACCGAAAATCGAAATCACGAACCGTTTAAAGTTTCGGTAAGCCAACACAGAGCTCTACGACAATTTTTTTTCAGAAATAAATTCGTTCATCTAGTATTTTAGTTATTCTGGTGAACTCAGAATTGATCGGTGAATCCCCATTTTGGTCACGATTAGCCATAACGACGATGTCTTTTGACTAAAACGTGAATTTACGACACGATTGATTCCCGCACACTTGTGGTACTGAAATCTACCAAGGTGCATTTTTAAAATCTAGAGTTCATGATGTTTGACTAGATAGTCAATGGTAAGCCTCGATTTGCGTGCCATGGTTTTCAAAATTGAAAACATTGTTGGAACCCTAGAGGGGGGGGGGGAGGTGAATAGGGTCAAGCTAACTAATCAAGCACTTAGCACAAGCTAATTGGCAATTTAAAAATATAAGTGCAAGAGAAGAAGCAATAACAATACCGATACATGATATATCCTGGTATCCTCCCAAGGGGCACTCCAGTCCCGGAACTCTCTCCGGCTTTAATCCACTATTTGAGTAATAGTTACACACGAGTTTGGATCCGAAGAACTCGTCAACTTCTTACACGAGAGCTTTAGTCCGAAGGCCTCTCCGACTTCAACCGAGAGTTTGGATACGAAGACTCTCTAACTTCAACCGAGAGTCTGGATACGAAGACTCTCCAACTTCAACCTTTTACAATAGGTTTTGATCTCCTTATACAACAAGATGAAGATCTTACTTTTTAAGTCAATAACTCTAACACAATTTGTGGATGGCAAATGAAAGCTTTGTAGAGTTGTTTGTGGATAGGCTTTGGTAGTTTAGAAATTTTTTTAGGTACAAAGCATCATCCTTGAATGAAGGGGTTCAAGGCTATTTATAACCAAAGCATTGAAAAGAGCCAAAGGCAACTTTTCAGTCAGCGAACCGGTATACCGTCGGTATGGACCGGCATGCCGTCGGTATACCGGTCTGGAATGCAACGGCTAGAAATATAGCCGTTGGGATCATTAAACGCTCGAAATCCGACCGTTGGAATTTCAAACGTTACTGAATCGGCATACCGTCGGTATAGACCGGCATGCCGTCGGTATGCCGATTTTGTAGACAGAAACTTTCTGTGAACAAAATCGGTATGTCGTCGGTATAGACCGGTATACCGTCGGTATGTCGATTTTCATCCGAAAATGACCCTGGGCTAATTTCTACCATAGCTTTCGATTTTGCCATCCATTTTTTGTGTTTACAATTATTCCTAAGACTCATTACAGACTCCAGAAATACTGTAGCAGGTGCAGGCTTCTTCAGAGTCTTGAAATGAAGATGGCATTGCTTGGCTTCTTCCTTTAATAGGTGCTGGCTTTTTTCCTTGGCGGCAGCTGTCCAAAGATATCCAGTTTGTGAAAACTGAATACCTTTCGGGGGCTTCGCCCCCGAACCCCCGACGAGGGACGCTGCCCCCTCGACCCCCGTCCGCTGACCGGGTAGCGAAACCCCCGGGTACGTGGCTCCGGAGATGTCGTCGGGTGGTTTAGAGAAATCTTGTGGGATCCATCGTCTTTGTTCCACCATGATTTTTTTATTGCATATGTCTACATAGATCTTGCTTATTACTTTTCTGCATGTACATGTTAGACGAACAAAGCAATATACATAGTAGCAAGTATGATAAGTTTAATGTACATTAGGACAATGCTGAGTTTAAGTATAAGTGCTAAGGTGATAGCATAAATGTTAGTGATATCATAATGATTAAACTTAATTGAATGACCACAATCAAAAATATAATTTAGATTTTGGCAACCCGATTAAATTTAATATAGATAAGCTCATATAACTAAGATGTAAACCAATAGGCACATATCACCAAAGGTATAAGTATAAGTAGAAATGCTATAGCGATAGTATTAAGATTAGTGATAATGAAATGCTAAAATTAACAGATTAACCATATTCAAAAACATGATACAATTATTGGCATGTATTAATTGAATGACCCTCAATTCCCGTATTTTTCCGTATTTCGTATTTATATCCGTATCTGGATTTTGGCATGTATTTTTATTTTTCTCAACTTGTGGAATTTCGGTATTTCTCGTATTTTGGATTTTGACATGGTTCGGTTTTAATTGGATTGGGTTGGTTTGGTTTGGCTTATATGTGTATTGGAACACCTTAGCCTATACTCCACCCTCAACACACCACAACCCACCCTCTTTAAAACTCCACCAACCTTTTCTCTCTCCTCATAAACCTCCATTAATTTCTTCTTCTCCTTCCTCTAAACAACTCTCTTCTCCTTCCTCTCCACAACACCCACCCATAGGCAAGTGCACCTTGCCACCACATGAGAACCCCATTTTATTTGTCCATTTGCTAGTTTAGGACATGGTGATCAATATTAGAACTTGGTATTTTGTGATTTGGAGTCTCCATTGTTCTAGATCTAAGTTTTCCCTATTTTCGGTTTTGCATGGTTTTGATCTATTTAAGTTGGAGTTTTATGAGTTTTGAGGTTTCCATGTGGAAGAGAGTTCAATTCCACCCTGGTTGGAACTTGAAAATCCGAATTTGGAGTTCGGATGGCCAAGTTGTGATGCTTTGAAGTTTTGGGAGCCATGAGAGCTTCTTCTCAGCCATGGAGAAGAAGATCCTTTCCCCTGCGTGCGTGTTTTTACGCATATACAGCTCCCTGCGTGCGTGCTTTTGTGCGTACGCAGCTCTCCTGCGTGCGTGACTTTTCGCGTACGCAGCTCTCCTACGTGCGTGACTTTTCGCGTACGCAGATCTCTTACGTGCGTGACTTTTCGCGTACGCCGCTCTCCTGCGTGCGTGACTTTTTGCGTACGCCGCTCTCCTGCGTGCGTGACTTTTCGCGTACGCAGCTCTCTTGCGTGCGTGACTTTTCGCGTACGCCGCTCTCCTGCGTGTGTGACTTTTCGCGTACGTCGCTCTCCTGCGTGCGTGACTTTTCGTGTACGCAGCTCTCCTGCGTGCGTGACTTTTTGCGTACGCAGCTCTCCTGCGTGTGTGACTTTTCGCGTACGCAGCTCTCCTGCGTGTGTGACTTTTCGCGTACGCAGCTCTCCTGCGTGCGTGTCTTGTGCGTACGCTGCACCCTAAACCCCTTGCTTAAACCGTTGGCTCTTAGAATTTTGGTCTTATTTCTTTAAGCTTGGCTCTTCTATAGCCCTGTATATTGATATTTTATTAGATATTTTACGCCCATTTTATATCCTTACGCCTTTTGTCATGAACTTGATTTTACTTAATATGTTTGGAATGACTATTGTACGTGGCATGGTATGACAAGGAACTCGCATAACACGACAGTGACCCGTAGTGGTGCACTCCTGACATGACCAACCTGACATGATAGTGGCCCATCGTGGCGCACTCCTGACAAGTATCCTGACATGATTTATCTTAACGCTGTTGCGACGACTAACTTAACTTGACCTGCCTTGACACCGTAGGTAGTTCTTTCTTGCTTGCTTGTTAAATCCACTTGTCCTGTCTTGCATCATGTCTAGGATGGGACTCCTGAGTACCACGGTCAGGAGTACCTACTAAAAATGGATTAAGGTTAATAACTAGAATAACACAGTAGTCATGAAGAGATGACACAGCTACAGGCAATCCCGTTACCTGGGCGCTCTTGGGATCTATAGCCTGCCGTCGAGTAGGGCACATTTCCAGTACACCGTCGCGTGTTGCACCCTCTAAGTCACCGAAGGGTACATTTGTCTCCCGGGCGATGTACTCACCTGAATTCAACCCCTAATTTTCGACCTGGGTAACCTGGATGGTCTGCAGGGCTTGTGGCTGTGGATTAATCTCACTGCATCTTGTTAGTAATTAGGCCTGTGATAACCCTAGTTAGTTAAAGTAGTAAGCCGTAGTATCTGCTTGGCCGTGATTGATTGAATGAGGTATAACCAGTTTAGCCATGTCTTGATCCAGTACAAGATTGCGTCCTGTCTTGATTTCTTACATTATTATCTTGCCGATAAATGGTGGGAAGCCAAGTTCTGTTCAGATGAAGGATTACAACTCCGGTCCTTGTTTGGTTTACGGGTTGTAACATGGCTATCGGAATAGTTCCATGGTTATCTCGTCGTATATCATCCTGACATGTTTTCATAAATTTTAGTTTTAATACTAGATTTTTTTGTGCTAATTGCTGGCTTTTTGTTCTTATTTCGTGGCCCCCTTATGGCACTTGCTCTTTCTGGGGTTGACCCAGCTAGTTTTGTGTGGCCAGATTTTGGAGCAGCTCCCGAGGATCTACCAAGCTTCCAGCCCAATGGTGGCGACTTGAAGGAACCCGGGCTACGAGTGGATTTTCTATTTTGTTTCACTCACTCTATTGTAAAGTTATTCTTTTGAGGCGTTTAGCCGACGAGCACCTGTTAGCTCGATGCACTTTTACTTACTGTCTGCCTACGGGCTGTAAACATGATTAACAAATCCTAGGGTTGATCATGTATGACTTAACTCTTGCTAGTCCTAGCATTTTATACGACTAGCTTCATGATCAGCTGATATGTAATATTTGGGACGCCTCTTATTGTATATTTGGTGGTCAAACATCTTGTGATTATATTACTTGCTTAAGATTGAGACAATAGGCTTGACCATAAGAGACCGTTGGCTTGTAGTAAACCCTCATATCTAGACAGCCGTGATCGTATAGTTGAGATGTATTCTATTTCAATATACGTAGCTGGCTATGTCTGCCCCCGCTCTCCAGTATTCTGGTTATGGGGCGTGACAGTATAAGTATAAGTAGAAATGCTATAGCGATAGTATTAAGATTAGTGATAATGAAATGCTAAACTTAACAGATTAACCATATTCAAAAACATGATACAATTATTGGGTCAACTTGGGTCAACAAACATGACTTTTTATGGCCAAACTTCCATGTTTAGATTATATTCAGATTATTATTAGGTTAAATTAGTTTTTAAGTAATTTATTTCAGAATTAACTATTATTAGATTAGTCAACCCATTAGCCACTTATTCCATAAATTTAGAACTAGAACCTTAGAATTGACTTATGATTTTCGTACATGGTTTGTGGTACGTTGTATATTATAGGTTGACAGCTTCTAGAATGGCAATCCCTCATCCTCGATTTGTGACTACAGTTTGTGCAAGGATTCAGGCAAGTGCACTTTCTGATTGCTTTCGATTCATAGTAGTACTCTTTCTATTTCATGTTTATGTATATGCTCTCTTGCTTGTTGACACATTGTTACACGGATTAGTGTCATGGATCTCTACATACTTTATTTCGTGATTGTCGAGTTTCATGACTTGTTCGAGTCCATGAGTACTAGTCGGGAGGAAAAATATCTTAGTAGACATGTGGGCTACCCAGAACTATCTCCCGTGTCTTTCGTGGAGAATAGCAGCTGCACATGACACGTGCAGGGTGCCTGATTTATTTCCTAGCCGTTCACATGTCGAAACTGGTATTTCAAAATACATAGACAGTTGTATTTACTTATTTTCCTCGTTTTCTTCACCACTTGCCATGTCATCCTAGTTACATGTTCCTTTTCTAGCTGATATATCATGTTGTAGAGTTATCTACTTTCGTTCGTGATTTATCATGATATCGATCTTATTTTCTAGATCATCTCATATATGTTATTTTCATGTCTTGTGAATTCTATTATGTTTTTGATTTGTCGTCGGTTTGTGTGCTTGTTCCATTCCTGACTGAAAACCAATATTTTTTAGGTTTAGTTGTGGCTTCACTTAGCATGGGGAGATACGGGTGTACTTGCAGGCAGAAACCTAGAAATTAGATAGAAGTGGTATCATTTTCATTAATTGTAAGAACCTTATATTTTCTTTAAATATAAATGTTGTAAAAGTTGTAATCAATTTAGAAATGTGAATGAGCAATAAATGTTATATTTTATGATTTTAAGCATCTTGGTCGTGACAGCGTTCTACCGCCGACTCTACGGCGTAGGCTGGCTTGGACACGTCTCGTATCTGAAAAGCGGGTGCGGGTCGTGACAAATATTTATACTTAAATTTGGCATAGTCCTAATATGCACTAATAAAATCATACTTGATATTACATGCATTGCTTTGTTCTCCTAACATGTATCTACAGAAAAATAATAAGCAAGATCAACCATAGACATATGCAATTAAGAAATTATGATGGGCTAAAGACACTGCTTGCCTACAAAAATTTTCTGAACCACCCACACATCTCCAGGGCCACACATTCGGGGGTTCCACTGTTGAGTTAGCGAAGCCCCTGAAAGGTATGTAGATTTCCTAATATGCTTAGCTTTGGAAAACTGTCATCAAGAAAAAGAAAACCATCATAATACAAAGGAAGAAGCCAAGCAATCAAGACATCGCGCTCACTGTAATCTTTTTTTATTTTGAGTCCTTAATTAGTTTATTTGTAACTCAATAGAGAAACACAAATAATAGCTAAAACCAAAAACCAACAAAAAATCCAAAAGCCTAAATCTGGGGTATCAGACCGGTATATCGACGATATACCATCTATTATCACCTCAAGTTATGTTTTATAAGATGGAATATCGGTGGTATACCGTAGTATATCGACGGTATACCGAGTATACTGGCGGTATACTATTTAGCATGATTTGGCACATTAAATGTACTCCAACGGCTATAAAACTAGCTGTTTATGATCGTTGCTATGCACACTGGTGTACCGGTGGTATACCGCCTGCACATCACATTTTGGGTTATTTTCTCACTTGCTATTTAAACCCAAGTGCATTCTTTTATTTTTTTAAACTTCTTCCACTTCTTGGTGCCTTAACTTGTTTTTAGAAGACAAATCTCTATACATAAAAGAGCTATCATTTGCAAATCATATTGAGATAAAGTTGTAAAGTTCGATCTTCAATTGTTGTGAGAAGATCAAAATCTTTCTTGTAAGAGGTTGAACTTTGCAAGCCTTTGTATCAAAGCTTGTGTATAAATCAACGAGTCTTTGGATCAAAACTCGTATGTAATAAGTCGACGAGCCATCGTATCAAAGCTCGTAGTGTAACTATTTTTTATAATAGTTAACTAAAGTCGGGGAGAGTTCTGGGATTTGAGTGTCTCAAGAAGGATATCATAATACACCGGGTGTCATTATTATTACCTCATTTCTAGCACTTATTTTAAATATCTTATTAGCATTCATAATTGTGCTTAACTATTAGTTAAACCCTATTGACCCCCCCCCTCCCTCCTCTAGGATGCTTTCACTTGTTACAACTCAAAATCGGTTACAAAACTGTTGGAACATAGTGTTTGAGCCAAGTCAAGATTCTGGAGCAATGTGGCAATAAAGATCGAATCAGCACGTGATTCCTAAGCTTTGTTGACGATCTGACAACACTTCGAAACTGGTAAGTGCAAGAAACACGAAGTGAGCAAAACTTCTTGTTGATTGCTAGGAGACTTAATTGTTGGAAAGTGTATGTAGATGTCGTGTATGTTATTCTCGAAAATTGCAAAGAACAAACTATTTATAATAATAAAATAGATGAAGGTAGTTATTTTGTCTCTCCGCAGAAATATGATATTCAACGAAAAGAAGCTATCATTGGATTATTGTCCAGCGAAAACTATTTTATGAGAAGAAATTATTGTTTCGCTCGGAACAATAACTGAATGTTGATGTGGCATGCTTCTTTCACACGAAGCGAGACATGTTCTTCTAAAACCGTACGAGGATGACACATGGTTTGTGCAACTGCACGAACCACATAATGATCATGGGAGAAAACATGGTTAACGGTTGTACACGTTCATCAAAATTTTAGCATCAAGCTAGAGCCTTCGTGCGGAAGCCATTCTCAGTTGAGGCATGAAATATGAGTATGATTATTCCGTTGGTGAGTAGCCAGCAAAAATTTCCTTCATGTTAAAAAAAAAACTTCATGTTCTTCAAGGTTGATTTGACTTTGACTGATGTTTTTTGAAGACTTCAGATTAGGGGTGAGCAAATACCGATCGATACCGAAAAATCGACCGAATACCGATTAAAAATATTCCGAAAAACCGAACCAAAATTATGTACCGATACCGAATTGCCGAACCGACTAAATTACGGTATAATGGTAGTGGTAACGGTTTGAGTGTAATACCATACCGAAAATACCGAACCGAACCGATTCACACACACACACACAAATACACACACACGCACACATTTTTTAATGTTGTTCATGATTAATTTTACACTACTCATTTTCATTTTTATCTTTGTTTTGGTTGGTTTCCTAGAACTTGGAATGGATTTTAGTGGACTTGAATTTATGTTAAGAATGCTAAGAATTGAGTTTTTGATCTTTTGAGCTTATGTTTTTGTTTTCTCATAGAATTTTGAAGTGAATTTTGGTTACTTAAACTTATACTAAAGATTAAACTTAGTGACCGCGTTTGATATTTTAAGCTCATTTTTAGGTATTTGCGACTTGTTACATATTGTTCTAATAATTTTGATTAATTGTTTGGTTGGTAGCTTCCAAAAAAGTTTTAAAAAAAATATTATAGGTTAAGAGGTTCTACAATATTAAGTGTGTTAATTGATCAAATATTAATTGGTAAAATACCGATACCGAACAAAAACCGACCGAATATTGATTTAATCGAAACCGAAAAAACTGATTCTAAATGGTACGATATTGGTATTGATTTTTCAAATACCGATTTTAAAAAATATCAAAAAAATCGACTAAATACCGACCGATTATACCGACGCTCACCCCTACTTCAGATATTATGAGACATAACCCTTTCGATTTTCATAGAGTGACATTTATTAATTTTGCTGGCAAAGTTGTCACTCATGGTATTAATTTTGTCTCAGTGTAAAAGGCAATTTCTGCTGGTTATTCTCCCACGGAAGAAACTTACTCCGCAAACGTTTCTTGTGCGAAAGAAAGACAGTCTTTTTGCTAGACAAACAGGAGACTTGACAACTATCTCACTTCTTGAGGTTCATTCATCGTACTTTGTGACCACTTTCACTTCACCTTTTTTAGGTAATCTTTGAAAGAGTATTTTCTTGGAGATTTGTGCCGAGTAAAGGGGCTTTTGTCCGCTGAATACTTTGTCCGATCAAGGCTTAATCTTTTCGTGCGTCTAGCACACCCTAATATTTCCACTGGAAACATTATTTTGTGTTATGTTCGCTGGCAATATTATTTTAGGATATTCATATTTTTCATATTTCTACGAGACTTCCTTCAAAGATTATCAAATTTTAATTTGATTCGAAATACTTAGACTCGTAGAAGCATGTTCAACTTGTGAGCAACTTGCAATGGAAGAATCCCCCAGGAGGAATAATTGACTTACCAATAAATTGTGGCAGCCTAAGCTTCTGATACGGATATAAATAAGCAGCGAAACACTTTTGGTGCCGAAGAGCTAAACTTTTCGCACAGAATCACTTCTGCAGAAAGATAAAACATAATCTAAACCGATATATCTTTTTCGAAAATTGTGTGCAGACATTAGGTCTATTTTTGTCATGACCAGCCGTTGGCTATAAATATTGATTGTAAAGCTGTCATTCGACAAAAAATATTTGTTTATGTAGAACTTTTTCGAGCACCAATATTCTTTTGTAAATGATAGTCCAACCGTTTTTGACAAAATAAGTCACGTTACCATCACATTTCGATTTTTAAATATTTTCATCCAAAAGCACCAACGGAACATAGTTCAGACACTATTTAAACCAAAATACAAATTTAGGTATCAATTAACTAAAAAAAGTTCAATCATCAAAACGATGATCACGAAATTCCTCAGACACCTTTTGGACATTTAACTCAATAAATTTTAGAAACTCGATATATATACCGAGTGGTCAGAAGATCGATTTATATATATATATATATATATATATATATATATATATATATATATATATATATATATTTTTATATATATATATATATATGTATATATATATATATATATATAAATCGATCTTCTGACCACTCGGTATATATATATATATATATATATATATATATATATATATATATATATATATATATATATATAAGGGAGGTAAGGTGCCACCTCACGGTGAGGTGACTATATGTCAACCCCCCTCCCGCAATTATCATGCACTTGCATACTTTTCGGTGCATAATGATAGTATGGAATGACAACGTGTGTGTGACAACGCGTGTGTGTATATATATATATATATATATATTATTTCCGTACTTCCATGCATCAACAGTCCTGATTGTGATTGAATTTTCTTGTTGGAATAATAATGAATTCACAGATCCTCTGGATGTAGAGGGACGTACAACTCTGCTCCAATAAATCCTTTCTCGTCCTCTCTTCTCTCATCGCCGCCTATGCCGAGTCCAACGCCTCCACCGCACGCGTGTCGACTACATGTGCCCAGACACACACACACCCCAAGGCCGCTCCGGTGTCCGCCCTCGGCGCAGCTGCTGATCTCGGCGCATTCCAAGAAGCCGAACGCGTGCACCGCGTGTGCGTGGCTGTTCGGAACAGTCCGTGGCAGTGCACGCGAAGCTGACAATGTACGCCAACTGTGGCCGCGTCGAGGATGCGCCGAAAGTTTCTGAAGAAATGCTCGATAAAGATTCTGCGGCCTGGACGTGGCATTCTGCCCAGAGCGGAGCATTACAGATGCGATGGGTTTGTCAAGTACGAAAACCTCTAATTGTTAATTATGGGACGTTTTTTAACCGACCGTACGACCTCTGTTTGTTATTTTTTTATTTACTGATTTTGGTCGGTTTAAAAATCGTTCAAAACTGACATAATATAATTTTGAATGGCTTTAGAAACACCCCAAATCAGCAAGACCGGTGTAATATAATTTTAGGTGGCTTTATAAACACCACAAATCGGTAGGTTTTGAGAAATTTTATTATTTTTATTCCATTTATATATTCACAAAAAATATAGAATTATAACTACTAATATCCTTCCATATTTAATTTTATTCGTTAAAATTTCGCTCGTTAGTGAATTACCAAACATGGAGAGCCGCTACTTAAAACCACAGAAAATTGGATCCCACGTAACAACCACTCATAACCGGTACTTTAAAAACGTCTCATAACTCATACCGCTATAATTGCCAAGCAGACTCGCTAAAAATGGGATTTATGTTATTGTCGCTTCAAGGAGACATAAATCTAAAAATGAAAATTTTAGATTAGTAATACATACCGAGGTAAAAAAATTTGAGACCTTCCGATTTTCGAGGCCCTAAACAATCGTACACCTTGTATATGCTCAGAAACAGCCATGCGAAGTGGGCTGCAGAGAAGCTGAGAAGGTTGGATGCGTTGCTGCCAAATGCATACGTTGGGGTGGGAGGGCGAGGAGAGCGTGAGCCAGGCTAGAGCGCAATTGATTGACTGTAAAGTGCTCTACAACCTAGTCTGCTCTAGATTTTTACTAGTCACGAGCTACGTTGTCAATTCGTATATTGTATCATATTATCTAATTTACTTGCGTATTATATACTGTATCATGTATCGTATGATACACTAAGACCTCGTTTGGTTCACTGTAATGTAATCGTAATCGCAATGTAAACGAATTTAAAAAAATTATATTTTTTATTTGATTATATTACGATTACGATTAAATTACAGTGTACCAAACGAGGCCTAACTCTAGAAGTGTAGATTTGTACTTTTAAATCAATAAAGAAACATACATAATTTAATATACTTTTCTCATAAAAATTTTTATGAGAAATTTTGACTTACCCCCCACTTGATTTACCATATTTCATGGTGCACACCACAGTTTTGCAAAAATGTACAACATCCTCCACTTTGGACGAAATCCGTCAGAAATTGACGGTCAACATTTTTGACCAAAATGCCCAGCTCATTTTCTTCCCCCTCCCCCCCACGCGCGCGCCCGCCGGCCACAGCCCCCGCTTCCCTTCCCTCTCCTCACCGTGTGCTCCCCCCTCCCCCATCTGTCATCGCTCCCGGCCACCGCCCCCGCTCCCCTCCCCCTTGTTTGCCGCCGCTGCTTGCGCCGCCGCCGTCGTTCCCGGCCATTGCCCCCGCTCTCCTCGTCATGTTTGCCGCCACCATTGCTTGCTGCCGCGGCTGCTCACCGCTGTTTGCTGTCGTTGCTGCTACTGCAGGGGGCGGTGGCAGGGGGGTAGCAAGGAGGGGGAGAAGAAGCGAGCGGTGAGGAGGGGGCGGTGGCGGGGAGCGCCGGCGGCCTGCCCGCGGGACGGGGGGGATGGGGAGGGGATGGGGTTGGTGGGGGGGAGGGGAGAGAGGAAGAAGACACACATTTTGGTCCCAAAAAAATATTTCTGACGGATTACGTCCAAAGTGGAGGGTGATGTACATTTTTGCAAAACTGTGGGGTGCACCCTGATATATGGTAAATCAAGTGGGGGGTAAGTCAAAATTTCTTTTCTTTTTATTTGTTTCATCATCCATAAGCCTATGCGTATAGTATGGGATGAATTATACTAGGAGGTCGTGTTCAGTGTTCATGAATTGTTTGGCAGAGATTAAGAGTTTAGAGTTGGTGTTATTCCCGAAACAGATCTTAGATGGAAGATGGAAATCTCGATCTATTATTTCAGAGAGACGAATAAATTTGTTCTCCTAAGAGAGAAATGAATACTCGTTCTCAACCGGAGTTGATGCAACGACTTTGCTGGATGATAAAAATTACCGTTGCTCAAAGTAAGATTTGTCCTATTGCGATCTGCTCCCAGGAACCAACAAGTTCGAAAGAACTTCTGGAACGCTCGTTGTCACGCCTTTACGAACTCGAAAACTCCTTCGACTCCAATGGCGGCGGCAGCAATACTCTCTTCGCCTCTTTATTTTGGGATGAGTTCTTAAAGAAGGCACGAAGAGAGTTTTAGAGAAGGGCCGAAACCCTAATCCTAATCCTGGTCGTAACTGATTGCGAAAGATATGAGCGAATAAGGAAAGATTTGAATGAATTAAATTCAAACCCACAAAGGTCGGATCTAATCAATTAACTCTCTTTCTATAACCGCTAAAATCTTCCAATCGGCCACATCATACGCTACCTGTGCTTTGCACTTAGCCCGTCAACTTGCGCACGTAGCTGAGAAGACCGCAGCAGTCCGCGACACCTGTGCGCAGCAGCCCCGCAGCCCACAGAACCTGCGTGTCGCAGCTCCCGCGTCCAGCTCCGCAGCACCCGTAGCACTCGCAGCACTGCACGCCGCAGCATCGCACCTGCACACCGAGCTCTACAGCCTGTGGCACCTGCGCGCCAGCTGCCCTGCGCTGCGACTCGCGCAGAGACGAGCGCACGAGTGCATCAACTGCGCACATACACCTTGCGTCGATGCTGATGTGCTAAGTGCAAAGTGCGCCAACAAAATGCACTTTACGTCCTTGAGTCCGAGTCCGAGTCGAAGCCCCTTCGGGGCTTAGCTCCAAAGAAAATTATTCCATAAGCATGACAAAAAGCATTAATGCTTCTTTGTTGTTTAGCCTTTTTCACTAGAAAAATGTTCCCACATGGCACCCATGTGCCTCTCTATACTTCATGTGATCCCTCAACACAAGCAAAGCTTTATATAGAGATACCATCCATTTGATTTTTCCTATATGGGACTATTTTCTAGTTCTTAAAGCAAAAACCAACACATCAAGCAAAATACCAACAATCTCCCATATCTCTATATATGGGTTGACCGTTCCCCATAGTGACTGTCCATCATGCATTAGGATAGATGTCGCTATGACTTGAATCTTCCCGCATAGGTTAAACGATAGCATGATACAAGAATTGACTAAGCCTTGAATTCTATACCATAATTGTAATTCTTTTTCGCTCACATAATGACAGCAACTGCGCTTCTGGTTGAACATTAAAGGCCTTGTGCCAGCTGGTTTCGGTATAGTATCTTGGGTGTCTACAAAATTTTTCTCAAGAGACGGCCTACATCTCTTCCATACACTCTAGGTGAGTTCTTTTAAAGAGTCTTTGGCATAAAGCCTTTTGCTTTCTTGTGGTGCTACACCGCCATGACATTGTCGAAAGCCAAGAAAATGTCTCATGTGGGTCATGCCACTCGTAGCATGAGGCTCAGCCTCTTTGTAGTGCCAAACTATCCAGCATGAAGCCTTTCGCTTCCTTGCGGTGTTACGCCGTCGTGACATGGCTTGCAAAGCCGATGTACTGCCTCATGTGGTGTCACCCACTATGATATGAGGCCCAGCCTCTTTGTAGTGCTGTCTACCACTCTTTATTATACAGCATTAGGCCTTCTTGTCTATGTGCGGGTGCTACGTCGATGTGACTTGGCCCAAAGCTGAGGCTTTACCCTTACAAGGTCCTCATATGGTGTCAACCCCACTGTAGCAGGAGTACTGCGCTCCTTTGTAGTGTTGGCTACCCGTACTTCCTGTAAAGATGCCAGACATCCCAGATGTCGAGAACTCATTAAGGCTTCCAAGCCATCCTCCCACAGGGCTTTGTTCTTTGTAAGGAACAATCAGTAGACAACAATGTTTCTGGGTCAAACCCCGCAATGTCCCATAGGGATTGCCCACTGACCTTATATTCTTTCAGTCAACTGGTCCTTCTTTGAACTAAAAGTAAATGCGTAGTAGATTTCTCTTTAAACTAAAAGCATAAAACTTTATAGTAGAATTACAAGACATAATATCATAGTGTCTTCAAACCCATTTTAGTTGTTGTGTCTTCAACAACTGGTGCTTGAGACCTTTGGTGAACGGATCTTCCAGATTCTTCTGACTCCGAACATCCACTACGGCAATGACTCCTCTTTAATAAGATCATTTACCGCCCTGTGTCTTAGACGCACAGTCCTCTTCTTGCCATTGAAGATGTCATTCGATGCCATTGCTGTAGTCGCCTGGTTGTCACAGTATATCGGTACCACGGTATCTGCGCACCAACCATTAGAAGATCATACATGAGCTTCCGAAGCCACTCTGCTTCATCCGCTGCAGCCGCCAGTGCATAGAACTCAGATTCCATAGAAGAGTGAGATAACATAGTCTGCTTCTTCAACTTTCTACGATATAGCAGCTCCACCCATGGAGAAAATATATCCTCATGTGGACCTTTCACTCTCTACTTCTGAGCACCAGTTTGCATCACTGAAGCCTTCTACTATTTTGGATCTCCGCAGTAGTGCAATACATACTTTTGAGTCTTCTTGAGATATCTCACAACTCTCTTTATAGCTTTCCAGTGCTCCATCCCTGGATTGCTTGTGAACCGACTCAGCAGCCCACGACGAAAGCTATGTCAGGCCTTGTGGCAGTAGTTGCATACATCAAACTCCCGATGATGTTAGATACTCAACTGTCTGATGTTTTTCCGTGGATTTGGCTTCAGCTTCTTGCACACCTATATGGCGTATCGAATCCTGGAAGTTCCTGATACCCATAGCATGTGAGCATCTTCTCAATGTAATGAGACGTGACAATGCCACTCCAGTTTCTGTCCGGATGATCTTTATCCCCAGGATAGCATCAGCTTCCCCTAAGTCCTTCATGCTGAACTTAAATGAGAGGAACTTCTTTGTCGCAGTGACACTTGCTTGATTGACCCAAGATTAGCATGTCCACGTACAGAAAAATGATAACTCCTCTCGTCAGCGAACTTGTATATACACACTTGTCCGTCTCGCTACCTGTACGTTTGATCTAATGACTTTAACAAACTTCTCATGCTACATTTGGGGATTGCTTCAGACATATAGAGATTTACCAACTTACGACTTTGTCTTCGAGACCTTAACGAAAATCCTTCTGGCTGTCGCCTGTAGATCTCTTCGGTCAAATTCACCATTCAGAAAAGCGGTCTTAACATCCATTTGATGAATTACCAGCTTGTGGATTGCATCAGAGCAATCAACATTCTGATGGTCGTCATCGCGCTACTGGAGCATATGTGTCGAAATAAATCAATCTCCTGCTTCTGAGAAAACCCTTGGCAATAACCTTGCCTTGAACTTGTCAACAGTTCCATCGGCCTTCATCTTCTTCTGAAGATCCATTTACATCCAATTGGTTTTGCTCTTCAGGCAGATCGACCAACACCCACGGTCGTTGGAGGTTATCGAGTCGTACTCATCATTAAGGCCTCCTTCCAGAAGATAGTGTCACGCCCCGATTCCGTCGAATCGATAGTCGTCCCCCGGGAGTGATGCCATGCGAACCTAATTTGCGATCGCACAAGGCATAGTCATAAGGTAATCCGAGACAGAGATATACGCAGACAAATTGATTCACACAATAGTAAAGGAAACTTGATCTTTATTGATAATGAACTTCTTTTACAACTCCGATACAAGACTCATCGCCGTACGGGCTACAACAGACTCGATTACAAAAGAGTGCCGATGAGATAGCCATTCCATCGTTGCCACCCTACTATACAACAAAGTACTCCAGTGGACCTGGATGGGAGGGACGCTGAGTCATCTTCCTTGGAATGTCGAGAGCCTCAAAAAGGGGAGTCGCAGGAAAGTCTTCGAGCGACGACCGAAGCTTCAAAAGTCACGAATGTCGCCGAGCTAGTTGGCGCGTCCTTCCTGGTAGCGGGACCTGCAAAGGCGAGGATCAGCACAAAACACATGTTACTGACGAATGGCTAATTAAATCCAAGCTATGCATTTGATTCAAGAAGTTTCGTAAAAATGTTAGCTAGTATTCAATGATCTTTCTAACCATGCTCGATTTACATGTTACAGGTTTTGAGGCAAGCATATGAAATTGTAAACAGAGTAGTATCAAAATCATCCCCTGCCATGTGCATTTGTTAAGCAGTGAAAAGGGTGTGAAGGCCACTGGCAATGTCAAGCCATCTCGGACTATAGCTGAGAGACGGCTACCCTTCGCGTCGGATAGCGAGCCCTGTGCAAAGTTCCCGCATAACTCGCGCTGAGGAAGGGCTGGCGCTTGCTATACCGCGTTCCTCCCGGCCAAATCGGTCCCTTGGCCTAGGTAACCGTCGAGAAAACTACACCTTGTCGACAAGTGTCCAATGACCGGTTCCTTGAACTTAGTTGATTTACTCATTTAGCCGTATCGTTGCGATAAAGTTAATCGAGCATTCATTGTTTTGCATAGACCAAGTATGATTGCATAAGAAAGCATTTTTTCCAAAACCGGCAGTTCGATGACAAGTGTGTTTGTAAAGAAGCGTGCAACGATTTCTTTGATTCTACACTATTATGACAAGCATTCATTTTACTTCATATATTGAGCTTTGAAGTAGAGGGACGAGAC